>OX439129.1:10675846-10833346 GCA_949318235.1 Ecdyonurus torrentis
TTTACTATTTCTGTCAAAAAAATTATATAATAAACAGTACATTAGTGATAATAAGACATTTAGAGAATTAAAGGTAAAAATAAAACAAAGTCATGTTTTTCAACACTTCAAAATTGCGTGGATGTTTGAAGAGGCGAGAAAAATAATGTATTTAAAAATGCATACCAGTTAATCAAGGGGGAGGGGGGGGGGATACCTTTTTATGTTATTTATATCTGTTCAGCTCAAGGCAAAACGAGTAAATGACGTAAGAGTTTTACAATAATTGTACTGAAATTATTATTATAAAACTAAACTTGATTGTTTCCCTCACCCTCTCCCATGCCTTTTTTTTTTATTACCATACTAAAAAAATTAATCATACAGTTTATGATAATGTTGATCAAATATATTATAACGCTGAACGCTCAAAGAGTATCATAAAAATATTAACTCTGTACAAATAAAAAAAACACGTATATTTTATTTTTATTTTTACTTTCTTGTCTAAAAGCTAATGATAAATAATATTTCTTTTCTTTTTGTTTTTATAAGCAAAAGAAATATTGGGATGAGGTAGGTTCTTAATCTAGAAAATGTCGATAGTATATAAAATTAATGGAGCTACAAAAATTGGTGACTCATAGACCGCGCGATCATTGAAAGAAAAGAGGTAATTACGACCAGAAAAAAAAAAAAAAAACTTTTGCTGACTCAAACAATAATGCGAAAGTAACGTCGTTACATATAATCGAATTCGAACAATAGAATATGAAAACACACACACACACACTATGTCTTTATATGGATATATCAAAATCAATAGTTCTATTTTTTCCCCCTCAGTACGCATCAATATAAAAAATATAATGATGTATGATTTCAACACTCTTCAATATGGCAAGAAAAAAGTGAGTGATTTCAAATTCAAAGTTTAACATAACAACTGTGTAGAGAAGGAGAGAAAAAAAAAACTAGTCTGGTTTGAATTGGCAACAATTGTTAGTTCATTCATTTCAATTATTCTGTTTAGTGTGTAAATCTTCTCCATCGTTAGAAATACACACAAAAAAAGTTGTTTTTTTCTCTTGAATTGTAAAGGTAGGAAAAAAAAAATGATAAGTTTGCAATTTGATGTACAATGATTGATATGGTTTATTATTATTATTTTACGAACGTAATTTTTTATCTCCCAGTACCTTCAATATTTTTGAATAAACAGTTTTCTATTATAGAGAAATCCAACATTTTGTTCGAATTTTGAATTTGTGATGAACGTTTGCTTTATTTCTAAACGAGATAATGCAATGATTTTTTTCTTATGCTCCCATCACATTTATTCATTTTTTAATTTACTTCAAAATTTAATAAAAAAAATTTAAAATAATTACATAAATTCTGTTTTAAATTAATTCTTTAAAATGTTAATAGTTGCCAGTATTACATATGCGTGTATTTTTTTTTCTCTTGCTCTTTTTATAATGTTATTTGTGTCACTATTTTTTTTTCCAAAAAATTACCATTATATTTCACAGTTAATACAAGATCCTTGGCGATACAAAAATGTGGGTAATTTCTCTCTAAAATCAGCCTGTCATGAGCCACTTAACTGAAATACTTGAGAAATAAATCTAGCTTGAAAATTTCTGACACATCATTTTAAAAACAAAATAACTTTAAAACATGCAATTTCGCACTGTGTGACGAGTTTTTTTTAAAAATTTTAATAAATATATGTAGTAATTTATTATTATTACACTCGTGTAATTAAGAGTGTCAATTTTTAATGAATATAAAACATTTCTTATATTTTAATGACAATTTAGACTATATGAAATAAACCCGTTTAAATTTATTGCCAATATTTTATTCGGTGACCCAGCACTGAAATTTAAGAATAGTCATTATTCATCTTTTGAAGGATAATCCTCATTTTATGTAATCCAAACATATAATTGTTTGCATAAAAAAAATTAAAAATAAATAAATAAATATTTATTTTCTATAATTAAAAGTAGTGGATTAATTTTTAAATGATATTTTTAACATTGATCGTAATTAGTGAATCATTAATGCTGTTAGTAAACCCTGTTCTCTTGCACCAAAAAATGCGCATTCCATTTGAATAACCATAGGCGATCGTCATTTTTGGTGCAGAGAACAGGGTTTACGAACAGCATTATTAATGCATGAATTTAATGAAATAACAACAGCTGATGCAGATATTGAAATGAGTAGATCACTAAAAATAAAGTAAATTTTTAAACTAAAATATCCAAGGGAATCAATTTAATTACAAGGAATAACACTATATTTATTAAATTTAGTAAGAAACAAAGTGCATAAATAGGATACATAAAAAATTAGAGTTATTTAACAGATCAAATATATAAAATGCGAATAAATTATAATATAATCTTATAATAATGCTTCTTGCAATCTTTTACGTGTAAATTCTAAAATATTTTCTATAAGATTTTCGAGAAACTTAATGACTGACTGTTTTAAGAATGCAAGTTGATTGACGTATGGCCTTAAAAAATAATGTCAATAATATTTTTATTTCATATTTTTATTTTTATACTGATATTATAGAATCCTACCACGTTTGATCCCAAGTGAGTTTAATTTAATTAAAAATATAACTCTCCATAACCGATGTTTGCAGTATACAATGACAAAAAAAAAAAAAAAAAAAAAAAAAAAGGACAAAGACAAAGACCGTCTAGAGAGTATTACGTTGGCATGTGGCTAGACTATTGAAGAAACTCATTGTTATTTGATTCCAATCGCCTCTGGTCACAAAACTTTTTCCGCGTAACATTTTCAAAACTCAATGTGTAATCAAAGTTAAAGTTTTAGTATTTTTTTTTTAATTTTTTTTTTTGTACACCTGTTTATTGTCTTTAAATTTTACTCAAAAGAATATAAATATATTCAATTATTATACGTAAGATATGCCAGTTGGAATGGATACATTTGAAAAAGAAAAATTACATGCTATTGTTTTAAAAACAAAAATAGACTATGCTAAGGATATAAAGTCTCAAAAATAGTTAACGTAAATTCCATTTAAAATTACATCTATAGGTCCTAAAAATAGACATACTTCATTATTCATTACTTTTAATAATAGTCTATAACTGCATTAATTTTAATTTTTATATATAATATAAAAAAATTGTATTAAATTATTTTTAAACAAAGGTCTCCCTTTTTATCTTATTATAACTGTTCTACTTCTAATATTATATTTAATATGAAAGAGAGAGAAAAAAAAGTAATATAATATATGGGTATATAGATACAGCATACCTGAGGGGAAAAATTAAATATAGGGACTCTCTTTAGTTGTTATATTAAGAAAAAGTTATGATCGTTAAAAAAAAAAAAAAAAAAAATTATATGCTCGACACATACTATATAAGTCAAAGCATATTATAAAACTTTTCTGACCACAAATGTAAAATATGGAGTAGATTGCCATTGCTGCTAACTGTCTGCGGTATTCAAATCAAATGACATAAATATGTACAGAGAGCTCATTTGCATCAAGTTTTGTAAATTTGATACATTATAACATGAACTAATAATAATAATAATAATAATAATCTAGAAGTGTGAAAGTCTAATTTAATCCTGTTTTCTTTTAGATAGATTTACTAAATGTTTATGGCAGAAACCCAAATTTCATAAATCAAGATTTTTTTTTCTATATATAAAAAAGACACAACATTATCAGTTAGTATAATAAATTGTAATTAAGTAAACTCACACAAACATGACATATTTTTACACCTTACATTTACTGACTTTACGTTAGAAAGTTATTCATTTTTATAGATGTGCTAAAATTCAAGTGATATTACCAAAACACTATAATAAGACAGTATCAATAGATTTTTCGGCTTTCTTCTGTACTTTCTGATGGCAAAAAAATAAAAGGAAATTTTATTTGACAAATTTTAGTATTTGACAAAAATAGTAAAAAATTACGTCAGATATTTAAAATAAAAATAAATCAATCAATGCGAGGTCTATCTGTAAAGCGCGTTACTCAATCACAGGTCACAGGTATTGCGGGAAAGGGCATCCGCTAATTTCCTATCCTTAAGCATTAAGGGATCATTATTATTATAATTATTATTTCGAAACCTACGGCACCGAAGCCTGAAATTTTTTATTTTGGGACACTAGATTTATTTTTACAAAATTAAAAAAAAAATTCTTTCTTTCTTTCTTTTCTTTCTGCCTTGTCCTCACCGATAAAATGATTTTTTTTTTTTTTTTTTTTTTTTAATCAACGCGCGTTTAAATTTCCTTGTAATCAATCTATTTTACAAATTAATAAAGTACAGCTCAAGAATTGAAAAAAAAGTCCTTGTTAGCAATATATTTTTAATAAGCCGTACCAGTTTTAGGAATTAACTAATTAAAAATTCAGGGGGCTATCTGTGCGTGAGATTTTCAAGTGCGAAAAGTACGTCATAAACGTTATTAGTTTACAACACACTACATAACCTCTATTTAAATACACATCGAAAAATAAAGCTATTATACAATGGTGTTACAAACTTTTTTTTTTAAGTTACACCTATAAATTATCAATAATTAAAATGTTATAAAACTTTAAAATTTAAATATTTATAAAATTTTAATTAAAAAATAATTATTGTGAGTTTTTATCGAGTGTAACTTAAAAATTCCATTCCAAGGCATAAAAATATACAATTTAAAATACAAAATATCATTAAAAATAACGTAATTTTCATGCTAAATATTTAATAGTGTTTGCATGGAATCAATTAAAAATTCAATTTTTAATATATATTTTTTATCTTCCCTGATTTTATTATGGACTGTTTATGGATGCTTATCGTATTAAAGAAATATTTAAGTAAAGAAACTAATTCAATTTTTATTGTTTAACTGCACATATTTTGCCCTCTAGGAAAAGAGACAATTTTACAATCCTGTTGTTGTTAAAATGTTTAACAATTTTGAATTTTAACATTGATAATTAGGTTAAATTTTTATATTGATTTAGGTATTTGAGATACACTTAAATTTTATAAATTGATCAGATATCAAACTTTGTATGCGCACATTAATTTAAAATACTTCAATATTATGCATACAATATAATAAAAAAAAAAATGTCCAAAGCGTGGAGTGACACATTACAACGAGGTCAAAGTTCACATGCAAAATACTGTGAAAACGCCACGACAAAAAGCTATCAATCACGTCTACTTTATCACAACAGGTCTGTACGTGCGATACCTCCTGCATAGCTCAACAACAACCTGTTCAATTTTACTACACATTACTTTCATGTGTACCCTTTGGTACCCTTGGTAATTGTAATTTTATAGTGTAAGTGGGTTTGAATAAAATAAACACATACATTTAAAAATGTGTTTTACACATGAAAATAAAATACGTATATTATGTTGAAATTTAAGCTATTTTTAATTTCCTAGATTTTTTTTTCTTTGTAAGCATAAGAAGGAGAGAGGCGGAGAGGCTCAAATTACGCAATACCTAAACAACTAGTCTTCTTGCTTGATTTAAATTTAGTGATCAACTCTTTAAATTTTTATTTATTTACATATCCTTTTCTTTCTTTCTCTCTCTCTCTTTCTCTCTCTCTCTCTTTTTTAAATCTATAGTTAGTTATATACCATCTTGAATAAACTACTTTTTTATGTGCTTCTTAAATAATCACTAACTATATTATGCTACAATTAAATTTCGCTCAACCCTCAATAGCTTCTGACAGCATGGTGTAAACTATAAATGTAAAAAAATAACACATTAAATATTATTTATGATACCTGTAGGTATCAAAGTTTTTAAAAAATCAATCGATTAAAATTTATAGTTTTAGTTGATCGCCCACCACCATCGATAAATTTAAAACACCTAAATCTATATATTTTTTTAATACTGTATACATAATATATATAATATATATATATATATATATATATATATATATATATATATATATATATATATATATATATATATATATATATATATATATATATATATATATATATATATATATATATATATATATATATATATATATATATATATATATATATATATAGACATCAAAATCAAACTATGTAATTTACCAATAAATTCAATATTCTTTTTTTATTTTTTATTTATAAATAAAACTACAGGTTGATTTTTTTTTAAAGAAAAAAAAATATCTAGATTATTAAACAGCAGCTACATAACGTAAACAATGTCAGTCAAAGTAGATAAAAATCTTGGTTATACATTACGTTGTTGATTTAAAAAAATAATACTTAAGAGATAGATATCTACTTAAAAAAAGAATAATATATTATTTTAAAGAAAGAAAAAAAAACTAAAATTAGAACAACTGGAATAGCTTGCATCTTTTGAAGGGTTGTAGAAAAAGACTTGCATACTAGAGAGAGAGAGAGAGAGAGAGAGAGAGAGAGAATTTCGACATTATTTAAGTATATATATACGTATTTTACATTATTTATATAGTAAGCAAAGGAAATTGCATTGCAAAATTGATCGGAATACAAATTGCATACAAATTATATCATTTAACTTTGATTTCTCTCTTCGTATAATATTATACTGTATATTATATGAGTTTTATTTTTATAATCTCTAATCGTATTATAGTACAAACCCTATACTTTAACTATAGATAGAAACGTACATAAAAAGCAATCACTCTAATGTTATTTTTAATGTATCTAGATAAATGGAACTTACTTGAATTGTACCGCTATTGAATTTATGACAAAATAACATATAATTTTTTATTATTGTTATTATTTTTAAAACACCTCAATATACTGGCAGTTGCGATTTATCGAATCTGAGATAGGTGCGCAATTTTGTCTCATTTTGCCATTTAAAATGATGTGCCATTTTCAGTATTCCTTATTTGGTATAAAGATAAATAAAAGAATGTTAGGAAACTTTTTGCATAAATAAATAAATAATAAATGTACAAAACGTTTTCTTCAAAAGAATCAACAATTGGAGAACATAATTAGCCTACTATTTTTTTATTTTATTCTTGTGAATACAGAAGTTATAAAAAATAAAGTTTTAAAAATAAAAGTTTAAAATGTTTTATTATCTTTATTAGATTATAAAAATGTTTTATAGTTTCTTTTTTGTCATGTTTAACATATTAAAAATTTGCATGCAATAACATTTATGTTATTTATTTTCTAATTGGATTGAGTGAGACAGAAGGATGGAGAATGCATACAAAAAAAAGTCAAAGTTGTGTCACACATTTAAAAAAATCATTTGCTTGAAAGACGCAAACGTGATCTCTTTAAAAAAAGAAAATTGCTGAAATATGTTCAAACTAAAAGATGATGTCTGCTCTAAAAAAGAGCCAATATTTTGGCAATATGCCATTATTCAGTGCAATCTATACTTGCAATCAAGGATCAAATTTTTGTAACAAATTTACATATAAGTTATGAAATAAATTTTGATATTTCAAATAAAAATTACCTTTGATTACAAAGTTATGACATAATTTTTTTGTATACATTGTGTAATAATATTTAACCAAAGCATGTTTCAAATAGAAAATTGATTGAAATAATAAAAAAAGTAAATTATTAAAAAAAAAAAAAAAAAAGCTATAATTTGAAAAGCAAAATAAAATTTTATGTTAAAAATAAGATAAAAAAAAGTAATTGGACTCACACTTATTTTTTAATTATGAGAGAAGAAGATCGCGAGAGTATGTGTACCAATATTAAAGAGACGGACACCACTTCACTGTTGCACAGTTGGTCGCAGTCTACGCTGGTTACTTTAGCTGCCTCAGCGGTGAGTGTACGATAGCTTCGTTCTCTTCGTCGCGGCGCGCCGGCCCATGGCATAGCACGCCGTCGCGGCAATGTTCTCCACTATAGTGAAGTTGTGGTGATGGGTCCCCACCCCCGCGGGTCTCCACCAACCCCCCTCTTTTTTTTTTTATTTCTTCAAAACAGCCTTCTCACCGACCTTGGAGGCCACGCAAGTCAGTACCTCATTTCCCCCTTCTCTCCTCCTGGACCACATTTAGACCCGGTTGCTTGGGTTATGTCTTCAATAAAATCTAACTGACCATCTATTTTTTTTTCTTTCTTACTTACTTAAAAAAAGAAAGAAAAAAGAAAAGAAAGCCAAACGTATATATAACTACATTTTTTTCTTCTTCTTTTTTTTTTTTTTTAACCTCTTCTCACCCGACTGGACATATAATTTTGTGATTTCAAATTCAATAACCTGATACAAGATATTCACATTAATACACTTCAAATGAAATAAATAACAGCAAGGTATCAAGTCATATCATATGAAAATAACATACAATTACATTTTTAATCTGTATTATCAACTTTTGTATAATAAAAGAAGAAGAAAAAACTATTTTTATTTTTTTGATTATATTATAGAATAAATTAAGAAATATCTTGGAACCTTAATTATAATAAATTTCAAATTAGGCCAGGTGACACTAATTTATAATTTTGCAAAAACTTTCAAGATTTTAAAAATTTAGTTTTATCTTGGTTCATTATTTATTACATAACATAATAACAAATTGATTCTTTCAAATATATATAATCATTAATTGTAAATTAGTTTCCCAAAAATATTTTTTGTCATTAAAATTTTATTTTTATAAAACTCGGAACAGATGTTATTTAGCAACATAATAATAAAAGCATTCAGAATCAAAAGAAGTTTTGATCACGTTTTTCTAAATCCCATTATTATTGTAGGTTTGATTTAGAAGTAATTTCAAATACATGATGGTGATGATAATCAAAACAATTTTCCAAGCATTCATCAGCTTTTTTAAGAGTATATTTTTAAGACAAATCAATTCTTTCATAATACGAGTAAAATCTTTATAAAATGTCGCATAATTTATGGTAACAAAACATATAAAACAACAATAAAATTTTGAGCTATAGCCTCAACAGTGTGAGAAAATTTTCTACATCTCTGCTTCCAGCAACAAAAAATATTTATTATGATCCTTATTTCTTATTTGCATACTTGATCATATAAAATGTTTACAACTTCAACTATATTTTATTATATATATAAATTTTTTTGTAATGTAACATTATGATAATAATATCTGTTAATTAGAAGAAGTGATGTATGTATGTATTATACACGACTGTTATATTCATTAAATTATGTACAAAATAATAAAATATAAAACTTTGATTAAAAATATCCTTAGTTATATCCAGAGTTAAATTCTTTTTTTAATCGGCTTACTTACTTTTTTTTTTTATTTTTTTTTTTATTTTTTTTTATTAAAATGTAAAATGAAGTTATAGTTATTATTTTTTTATATTACAAAATGACTATACTCATGAATATAATAAGCAATGTAGCTTAATATAAATAACTATATTTTCAAATGTATATGAGCAATGTTTAACAAAAAAAAAAAAAAAAAAAAAAAACGTGAACTATGGAGCTTTAATATTCTTTAGTTTTTGTTCTTTCAAAATTAAAATAAAACGTAAGCATCATCACCATGAATAAATTAAAAATTACTCTGCATAGCAAAATTAATAAACTTGTTTTCTAATTGAATCTTTAATTAATTTACTGATTGGTTGTTATTAAAATTAATTAAAATACTGTATGTTAATTATTTTATAATTTTCTTCAACACTGGCTCATTTTATCATCTAGATATTTATAACAATAGATGAAATTATATTTGCATATGATTATTTTAAACTAATATACAAAAATGATATTTATAAAGTAACAAAACATGTAATAGATTAGGTTTATTTTAAGAATGAAACAATAGAATATAAAGTTGTTCTTATATTTACAAGTCAAAAACGCCCATCTTTACTCAATTACAATAAATATGCCTAATAGTTTTTTTCTTCTTCATTATATATAGCTAGTATGTATAATATTATAGTCCATCAAAAAGTACTAGTTAGAAATAATTCTTCTCTTTAAAAGAATTTTAATTTAGTTTGTTGTAAAGCCAGTATTCATAGTGTTTCTTACAAAATATGTACAAAGTATGTGAATAGAACAGTAAAGAAACAATAAGAATTAACAGTGCTGTACAATATCAAGATTGTATGGGACATGAGACACTAAAATTAAGCAATGTGTTTAATAAAATTTAGGCTCCTGATGTTTGATACTTTGCATGCTTTTGGATATTTGGTGCAACAAGTAATTTATCATCATTGTGTCAGCGGCAGAATATTATGTAAATTATATATTATGTCTCGTCAAAACAACAAAATCATATTTAAAATTTATATATATATATATATATATATATATATATATATATATATATATATATATATATATATATATATATATGTGAGATGAGCACAAAAATATTTAGCTGTTTTCAAGTACTGTACAAAATTCAATGTGCAACGGTCTGGTCACTGGGTATAATCGTCATGCTTATATTTTAGTATCAAATGTAATAATAATAATACTCATTATGTTGTAAAGACTACTTACTATATTTGTTGCACTTTTAGTTGACCTACTGTATAAAGTACATCAAGCAATTCGCAATTGTCAATTAGAGAAAGTATGAATTAAAATTGAAGTATTAAACCCATTACCACGTGCTCGAACATACATAGTTGCTAACTTGCCAAGTTGTGTTTGGTGCGTGCAATTCTTCATTCTCAATAGTACGTCCGTGTCACAATTAATATCTGCTACTTTTTTTACATCGTACTTTATATGCTTTTTTTTTTCTCTATAATATTATACTCTTTTTAAACATAATATAATAATAATAATAATAAAAATTACTTAAAACATCAACACGTCACGAATATTGCTTAAAGCAATGTATAAAGCTATTAATATGAAATATTAAACTAAAATTGTGGTACTTATGACAAAAGAGATTTGCCTGTAACAATAACAGCTAATGAATATTACATATGCATGTAAAATGTTAATGATGAGTTTATGTATAGCACTCACCTAAGTTTGATGCTTCGTGTAGATACCCAAAGAAATGCAATTATATAAAATTATAATCTCTCTCTCTCTCTCTCTCTTTCTCTCTCTCTCTCTCTCTCTAGTAAGATTCAAATTAGAATGGATTTCATTTCAGACTACCAGAATACTAAATATTAAATTTAAAAAAAAAAGTATATTGATTTGCTTTCCATCTTATCATCAACCCAAATATTTTGAACGATGCCATGAGAATATTTCATTTCTACAAAACAAACCATTTTCCTAAGATACATTTAAACTTAAAACTTTTTTTTTTTTTTTTTTTTTTTTTTGAAACAGCTTAATAAATATACTATAGGTCGTGCAAAATGAGGAGATCACTTTATTACAACATAAAAACCTATATTACATGCATGCAATTTTAAAAATATTATCACAATATAATCACATTGCCTGTAGTAAAATAATATAGCAATAAATTACTTTTTAACAGGTTAAACAATTTAAATCAAACATTTGTGCTGTTATAGAAGCAAAGAGTGCAAAAAATTATTTAATTTTTATTTAATTTAAACTTATAATGGTAAAAAACACAAACTATTTCATATATAAGCAAATTATAATAATAATAAACATATTTTATATACACTATATTATATTAAATAATATAAAATTATTATCATGATTGTCAACTATTTTACCTGGTCAAAGAATTAATAGAAAAAATTTATGTTATAATACCTCCATATATATTTGATAGCTATCTTAGTTAAAATAATTCATTTTGATTTAGTATAAGAACCGACGTCAGTGACATAGTATAATATGATAAAATCGCAAACATAAATAATTACAAATAGTTTGATAATTTACTGATCATGAATATTTAATGTGCACTACATGATTACAAAGACTTTCTCAATATAAAATTAAAAAAAAAAATTATTGAAAACTTGCCAATAAATGTATGTGCTATAATATGTACTTTCGCTAAATAATCATGTTTTTATATACAAAATATTGCAATTGTACCAGGTAATGTTAAATTTGAAATGTATTCAATTGTTTTTTAAATATAATTTATTACTATTAAGGCCCTGGCCCTTAAAAGGCGATTTATATATTTTTTTAAAGATTAAGCTTCATTTGTGATTCAAATAAATATCCTAATATATCTCAAGATTTAAGCTATGATAAAAAGTTATAAGAAACAGTAAACAATAAAATAATAAATTGAGCTATATTAAAGCTGTAAACATTTACATGGAATTTTATGTTATATATAGCAACAACAAGTATAATACCACAGACAAAAAAAAAAAAAAAAAAAATCTCATAAAATGTTTGTGTGACATTGTTCATTGTAAATGCAAATCATTGTAACTAGAACACGAAATTATATAAACAATGTATTGGCATGTAATAATAACATTACTTACATGACCTGTATCAAGGAATATAATTTATTATATTAAAAAAAAAAACTTAAATTAAAAATCAATGCAATAAATTAAAAAAACACGTGTTCATATTGAATTTGTTATTATAAAATTAAAACACACAAGTAACATAATATATTTTATATGTTTTTTTTCCCCTCTACTTTTAATGGAATATTTTTTTGTTTTTTGTTTTCAAAACCTGTATTCCTCTTCATTACTGGTTCAAAAAATTATACATACGTGCAAGTGTGTACTTTGATAAACCCATGATTTATCCACATTGTAACGTCAAAGAGGTTTGGTCGTACGTCAATCTTGATTGGTATTATATCAGTGCTTATGTAGCTTTTATTCACTTCGTAATTTTCATCTGCCAGTAGCAACTTTTTTTTTCTTCTTCTTCTTCACAATAATCTGATGAAATTGAAAATCATGATTTGTTATTTGCTAAATTATTCAAACTGGATTTCGTGTCTAACTTTTTTTTATTTTATGTTTGTTGAAACTTTATAAAAGGTGGTCACTGTAAGTAAATAAACTTAGATAATAAATTTTATTTTAGTGACAAACAATGGTTTTATCCAGACATATTCAGTGTCACTATATTCAGACATATTCAGTGTCAGTATTTGTTGACAGAGAAGAAATTCAAACTGTCTCTATAGTGTGTCAATGTTTGGAGAATTCGAACTGAACGTTGAATAGAATTGAATAGACTTTACTTAACTTTTACCGAGTAGTCTGGAACATTTGAAACATAAAAATAACAAGTTAGATATAAAATTATATATTATCTCTGTTTTGCTACTGTTTCATTAATTTATTTAGTGTTATGATAGATATGTTTTTTTATATATATATATGGATGTATGATGTAAAATAAATATAAAAAAGGTACTAAAAATAAATAGAATTGAAAATCCCCTTAAATGGTATAATTATTTGTATTGGATTGAATCCTGATGACCTTATACATAACGTAACAAATTACCAGGAAAAACTCACACACATATGACATAATGTCTTATGATTCTTTTGTGGTATACGTTTTAAGCTGTACATATACCTACTTTTAATTTAATTGCATCTTTCCACATATTTTCTCCTCGTCTTTTATAGTAATTATACTTTTGATATAGAAATTGCAAAGCTATTTGGATCTATCAAAGATATATATGAGGCCAATTATAAAAGTACTTATATTGTTTGAAAGAGAGAGAAGTAATTTTACTCATTCCTTTAAAACCATAAACTCTGAAAGATATAATACAAGGTGTGCGTTTCAGTAATTTGTGGCGATCATTATACGCTCGTTAAACTCCAAGCTCATATTTCTACTTCGCGGCAAAACATGTTTTTTTTTGTTTTGTTTTTTTTCCTCTCCTATAATTGGTAAAACAAAACATAAAAATAATAATTTAAGATTGTTGCATTAATTATAATTATTGTGAAAATATTTCAACAATGGAAGTAAACTCCTTCTACCTTCAGGCATGAAGAAAATGCATTTTTTTTATTCAATAAAGCAATATGTATGCAAGTTTTTATTTTTATACGTATTTTGAAATGTATTTATTATTTTCTATTGTTTTGTAGTGAAAGTTTACAATATATTTTAGTTTTTGTTTATTTAACAAAAAAAAAATTTGTAAAATTAAACAAAATCTTTAAATTGAATTTTAACTGATACAAACAAGACAAACTTCTGCAGTAAAAATAAAAACTTTTGATTTAAAAAAAAAAAACTTATGCAGTGAAATCAATCTAATTTTTTACTTAAAAAAAGAAAAAGAAGAAGAATAAAAAAAACTTAAAAAAATAAAGTAAGTAGAAAAAAAAAAGAAGAATGAAAGAGAATTAAATTTTCAAATTACTATTATATCATCTTTGATATGAATTCACTTAGTAGTACTTACAATGAACAAAAACATGATGAAGATTGAACTGTATTGTTTTAAGCAAGATTTTAAAATGAATAAATTGCTTCCTAAATTTTTATTGATGGCGTTATTTGGCTTTGTATAATAGTAACAAAACATATATATAGTAAAATGTTAAAAAAAGTAAAATACGTTTTTATTACTTTACAAAAATATATTATTATATGATAAAGAGACGCTACAAAACACTTATTTAAATTGAAAGTCTCAAAATTAGATTATCATTGATTTCTTATACTACTCTATCTCTCTCTAAATATTTTTCTATAGAACAGCTTGTTTTCTTTAATTCAAAATGTTTTCAATAAAGAGAGAAGAAAAAAAATTGGCAACGTGCTGAGAACTTAATTGGCTTATATACTTTATAGTAAACAGTACTTCCAAAAGAGGAAATTTTTATTAATATCTTGTTGTTGATGTATATATATATATATATATATATATATATATATATATATATATATATATATATATATATATATATATATATATATATATATATATATATATATATATATATAATATATATTATAATATACTGTATTACTGTATAGATTTTTAGATACAGTTTTATGCTAAAATTATGATAATTCATTGCTATTTTATTAGGTTATTCATATTATAGACAGTAATATTAAAGAGAATGACAGGTAACTTGGCTAAAATCCATTCAAGCAACACACGTCATCACACACTGCACAATGAGACTCAAAGATGGCAGCGAGCGCATTCCTTCACGTCACAAAGTTAGTCTTATCAAATCCAATCTGAGAACAGGTCTTCAAAATCACGTATCACACAAGACGAAATTTATAAAGATCATTATCTTTCCAACATTTAAAAAAATATTAAAATTTTTTTACTATCGTATCCATAATCTCTGCTAGTTTTAAATTAAATTAAAATGATTTTTGTAATTTTTTTAATTATATCATGAAATAAATATACTTTATATAATATATTAAAAAACTTTAAAAAACCATGTTTTAATAATATGTTAAATAAATACATTAATAAAAACCAGTCTATAAATAAAAAAAACTTGCATTAAAGTTTAAAATGAAAAATTGTCTTCTCCTTTTTTTTTTAGTATCTTAATTTTTATTATTTATCTTTTAAAATCAAGTTTGTCAAGTTACTATTATACTATTGAGGGTTTTTCTTTATATACGACGAAGTACAGTATATTCTTTAGCTCGCAACCAAAATAAATTCCTCCAAGCTTATAAATTAAAGAATTATTTTGCACATTTTATTACAGTATCATGATATCTATAAATTTATTATCAAAGCAGAAAAATAAAATAAAATGCTTCTGGCAAAAAAGAAGAAGAAGAAAAAAAACTTTTATATTATTCATAAAAAAAAGCAAACAAAAATTTATTGTAATGATAGCTTTTTATATTAGATATAAATAAAAAAAAAATTTAAAATTTTTAATATAACAATAAAATGAAACGTTATAAAAGCAGTTTATTTAAATTATTAGTAATATGTTGTTCGAAAGTGTTCATTTTTTGTTGTTGTTTTTTGGTTTGTTTTTTTAAAGTGTCTCACTTACAAGAAATAGTTCTCTCTCTCTCTCTCTCTCTCTCTCTCTCTCTCTCTCTCTCTCTCTCTCTCTCTCTCTCTCTCTCTCTCTCTCTCTCTCTCTCTCTCTCTCTCTCTCTCTCTCTCTCTCTCTTAAAAAAATAAAAATTTTAGGGTTAATAAAAAATCACAATTATAGTTTGCGATTTAGGTAATTTTCACATTAAAGTATTGAGTTTATTTTTCCCTGATATGATGGAGGAGGGAAAATTATTGATCATTATATACTTAATTACTCTTTTCACTGCAAACGACTCATTAAAAAAAATCAAACGATATTTATATATTGGTTTTGATCATTAAAACTGGACAAAATGAGTCTATTGCTCATCATTTCTCATATAAAATAAAATATAGGTGTAGAGATGTGTTAAGTAAATTGTACAAGGCAATAAGTATGCTTCCACCTATAATTATAGACTATTGATATGTTATAGAATTAAAAATAGTTTCTATTTGCAATGATCGTATAATGAAACAACGTCTGTCTTAAAAATAGCCATACCAATAATAAGTCGTAAATAGTGAAACAAATTGTAAATAATGTTTGCTAATTTTATCTACTGTAATTGTTTCGAAATATTTTTACGAACAGTGTATCTAACAAATCACTTTGGCAATCATTTTGGAAACGCATTTATTTAAACACCCTAATTAATTTGATCCAAATTTTTGCTACTACAACAACATTTACTATTATTATTATTACAGATTAACATTAATAATTCTAAAAATCCTTTTGATTTTATAATATAAAAATAAAATAAAAACAATAAAACTTATTATAAAGAGTTTTTTAAAAAATTGATCTGTAACTTCTAACATTTTATGAAACTTAAATCAATTATTATGTAAGAATTTTTATATAAATTTACAAACAAGTTTTTAATGTATTTCTATAAATTATAGTTGTCTATGCTACAAACAATACCTTCATGTGTATTAATTGTTAGATAATATGAAGTACGCCCCATGTAAACAATACGTATTGTATTGTACACTAATTCTCTCTGGTGGTCGAAACGTTATATTATGTTCAAGCCACACCTTTCGATTTTATAAAATATTTTGCTCCTGTATTTATTACAGCATGTATGTATAAATGGTATATTGTTATAGATGGCTTACTCTTTTTGGAAATATAATATTTCTTTTAATTATTTTTATTTATAGTTCATAAAATACTTTCTAAGATAAATTTCAATATTAAATTTCCTTTGCATGAGGCAGTAATTGAGGATGCTGTCATGACATCTCTCTCTCTCTCTCTCTCTCTCTCTCTCTCTCTCTCTCTCTCTCTCTCTCTCTCTCTCTCTCTCTCTCTCTCTCTCTCTCTCTCTCTCTCTCTCTCTCTCTCTCTGTCTGTCTCTGTCTCTGTCTCTGTCTCTGTCTCTGTCTCTGTCTCTGTCTCTGTCTCTGTCTCTGTCTCTGTCTCTGTCTCTGTCTCTGTCTCTGTCTCTGTCTCTGTCTCTGTCTCTGTCTCTGTCTCTGTCTCTGTCTCTGTCTCTGTCTCTGTCTCTCTCTCTCTGTCTCTCTCTCTTGCTTTCTCTCTCTGTTATTCCTATCTGTACATACAGTTTAACCTGCCCTGCACTTAGATCAAATAAATGCTTTACTATAGCGTATAATTACTTTTTGTTTCTTATTACAATTCCAGCATATCTATAAGTATCATAAAATAATGAAACTACATTGCTGTGCTGCAATACAGAGAAAAAAAAATAACCAAGGCACTCCGGTCTGAACTCAATCAAATGTACAAACGTGACTCGATTGGAAATCAATATATTTTTTTTTTGTTTATGTGTAAAACAATTGGAAATAAATAACTATAGCTTTCATCTCAGATTGATGAAGGTGGTTCATAATTTACAATAATAACTTTTTTTAAATTATACTCATAAACTTTATCAGATCAGATATTACTTTTTATTGTTGTCCTGGGCTTATTTTAATTGCTGAAAAGACATTGTACTGTCATACTGTACGCATGATTATGATAATATATTTTATCTTTCAAAAACTAGCGTTAAATTTTCAATGTTATTCTTATGCAAAAACACGAGCTTAATTTGAATGGTAAAATATTAAATTATGTTATCGCATTCGTATTTATGAATATTCTGAGTTCGAAAATCTAAGTGTAACCAATTCCTCTGTGACCCTATACTTTATTTTTATATAAAACTTTTGCTGATTTTCCTTGCCAAAATTATATAAGGAAGCAACTTATTCCAAGAATCACTATTTCATAAATGTGATTAATAATTTACATTGCCAAATTAAGAGAAAATAAGTATATAGAATAAAGATGAAGAAGACAAAATCTATAATTAAAAACAATTTTATTATATATTATGTTTACGTATTAGATATAACGCTAATTATATCTTAAACTAGGTTAATATTAAGTATTTGAGAGGAAAATATTGTATAAAACTTTAATGTATAGTCATAATGTAGCAAATGACATTATATATGAAAAAAAAATGATATTTCTCCATTTTAAATTAAGATAAATGAGTATGACACTTTCAGTCATCTATCAAAAAAAAAAAAAAAAAAAAAAAAAAAAAAGAGGTAACTTAATTTCTACATTAGTGAAACAGAGAATTTTTGTGACGTTAGATTGAGTGTTAGAAACAACACACACACATAATCATTTGTCTTTAGCCTCAAAGCTTGTTCTACACTTACAAACGTATCTAGCCCCTCTGGTTATTTGCAATCCTGTTATAGCAAAATTTTCAAAATTTCTGCAGATTTGGTTGTAATTTTGATATTCAAAGAATTTTTCTCTGATTGCTTTCCACAAAAAAAAAAAAAAAAAAAAAAAAAAAAAAAAAAAAAAAAAAAAGTTAAACAATAAAGAAAAAGTATTTAAAATTAATGATTATAATTACACCACAAATTATTATATAATTAGAAAATTATAATTTATTATTTTTTTTCTAAATATCATTTAAAATTCTTAACGGGCTTTTTTTTCTCTCTTTTTTTTAATTCCATTATGTTTAAAGAATTATTTGCGAATTTTAAAAATAAATTTCAATTGGCAATTTTTAATTATTTTGTTATTTTTATTTAATTTGAAGAACAAAAGTTCACAAGGTCACGTGAGTATTTTGATACGCATTCTTTTTAAAGTGACAGAGATGTGCTTTTCACATTCATTAAAAATTTAACAAACACTAAATTACAAATATGCGTGCAAAAAAATTGTTTTGAATGTTAGTTTTCTATAATAACAAAATCATTCTATAATTCAAACTTTTTTTTTCTTCATTATATCCAAAGCTCATTTAAGAACTCCATTACTGGAGTCATAAAGTAATAAAAGTTACGTTATTGCACTTAAATAAAGTAATTAAAAAATTACTTAGTTAACTTAAGTGACTCTAATATGTATATTAAATAACAACCATCTCAACTTTAATAAAGAAATTAAAAACCTTTCTGATAAGAAAAGAAAAAAAAAAGTGTAATTGAAATAATAAAACACACTTATCCATAATAACGGGTGAAAATGTTATACTGTATTATATTATACTTCAATAAAAGATAGCCATGGCTAGACACGAAGATTTTATTTGGTTCTCTCTCTCTCTCTCTCTCTCTCTCTCTCTCTCTCTCTCTCTCTCTCTCTCTCTCTCTCTCTCTCCTACAATCAAGAAATCTCATCCACAATAAAAAAATTTCCAGCTTGAATTACAGTACTACGTGTAAAAAGATGTGTTTTATTATGTATGTTAAAAAAAAAAACAAGAAAAAAAAACGCCTACTTCAATTTAAAATTGTAGAAAAAAAAAGTTCAATATATTGCATTGTTAAAGTACAATACTTTACTTTTATGAATCGTGATAATATTACAGATATTTTCTTTAATGAAACGTCTTTTTCTACTTATATTATAATGATTAAAATAAAAGATAAGGTAATGTTTTAAGTTAGGTATATTTATTTAATACACAATGAGAAATGATGTAGAATGAATTCAAAAACTGATACCGTCTCAATGTAATATAGTACTCTCTAGTATTTTGCTACAATAAAATCATTTCATTAGATGAACGTGGTCTGATAAAACAATGAAAACAAACGAGCAAATTACTTCATATATGTATAGTACAATCTTATAGAAAAAAAAAACAAGTATTATGATTCTTTTATTATAGCTTAATTTATTTTTAATTAAAATAAAAAAATCTGTTGTTTTATCAAAATTGGGGCGTGTTGGATTGTGACTTAGAAAAAAAAAAAAGCTCTATAGCTTTAAAATGACTTTATATATGTATTTATTGCGTGTATATGCATATATATATAGCTATATACACTGCCAAAGATAAAATTTAAAAGATTAAAGATGCAGTTCTTTCTCTCATTCTAAGCTTTTTCGTTCTAGTTTTAAATTTAATCTTATTTTTCCCCTATATTTTTCTTTGAAATAAAATTTATTTATGTTTGTTGTTTTTGTAATAACTCAAGCACGTGTGTATTTGTTTCCCGTTTCCTTACTTTTTGTTGTTGTTTCTATTTTTAATATGAAATGTGTGTAGAGAAAAGTGTCAAAGCTTAGCTTTATGATAAGTTGTGCATCTATCGTTGCATTCGAGTCTTTAATAGTCAAAAGTGTTAAATCACCTTGGCCGTGGAAAAAGTAAAGCATGCATTTTAAGATAGGCGACGAAGCAAGAAAACGAGCGTGCGGTATAGTCGTATCACATTCATCCATGGCACCAAGCCAGAGCAACACTTCCTTTCTCTCTGTCTCTCTCTCAGACCATAGGTATATAAATATACTTCATAAGCAAATCTTAGATTCTTAGGTTGAGCGTTTCTCTTCATCAAGTTAGTTTCACATGACATTTTCAATTATCTCTAATTCAATTTGCAACCTTGAAAAAAATAGTTTTGAAAAAGTATTCTGTTTTGCATTTTAACTATATTTTATGGAATACAGGTATATGAGTTTGCTTGAATATTTCTGCAGGTTTATATATATAAAATATAATATATATAATACATTTTTCTTATCAATTATTTAAAATAAATTTATATTGGAATAATTTTTTTTAAAGAATTAACATTATAATTATTCTTTTAGTTTAGTTTAACAAAAAAAAAAAAAAAAAAAAGAAAAAAAAAGTTCTCCACTCAACACAGAAATAGTTAATTAGTATCTTTACATGAAAGACTGCTTCTTTTTATATAATTTTAAACAAATTTATCAAAGCTATATCTTTATTTTATAATTATACGCTACATTTTAGAGGATCCATGAGATTTAACAAATATTATCTAATTTAAATATTATTTCCTTATAATAGTATGCACATACATTTGGCAGTAAATATAAAATATAATATTATACAATTTTATAATGAAATAAAAAAGGCAACAAAAGTCATGGCATAAATTTGAGTACAATTTACAAAGTTCGAGGAGATCTCCATGGGTGGGTTTAATTTTAATTTAAGAACGTGTGTCTATCTTTCAATGTACATATACAAAGAATAAGACACCTTTCATCGCAGCTATAATATATCCTGTTTTAAGTAATATTTGTTTAATATGATTAAGTTCTTTTGTAATTCTTTTTGTAAGTTCTTTTGTATTGGGCACTTAAAACTGCCTGTTTCTTGGATGACAATAAAAAAACAAAACAAAAACAAAACAATACTATTTAACTAGGAGAGA
Organism: Ecdyonurus torrentis; assembly: GCA_949318235.1. NCBI lineage: Eukaryota > Metazoa > Arthropoda > Insecta > Ephemeroptera > Heptageniidae > Ecdyonurus > Ecdyonurus torrentis. The sequence continues at coordinate 10,697,508 of OX439129.1, forward strand.
GAGAGAGAGAGAGAGAGAGAGAGAGAGAGAGAGAGAGAGAGAGAGAGAGACTTTTAATAAGTTTTAGATGAAGCAAAATACGACATAAAATCATTTTTTTAAGTTATTCTCATTCTTAACAAAACAATTTACATTAAAATTACATTTTCTTTTCTGCCAACTTTAAAATATGCAAGTTAACTTTCTCTGGCTGAACGTTTATTAGTTAAATTTCATTAATTTATATTCAAATATGAATATATTATATAATATAATTTATATAATTTTTATTTCATAAAGGAATCATGAAATATATTTTCTTTATATACAAAAATATATCAAAAATAAGCATGAAAGAAAGAAAGAAAGAAAAAAATTAAATAAAACAGGAAAAAAAAAAAAAGAAAAAAGAAAAAAGAAAAAGAAAAAGAAAAAAGAAACGAAACGAAAAACTTTATTGTATAATAAATAACAAAATTATCACTTTAAGTTTAGTGCATTCAATTAAAATGCACCAGAGGTTATAAATTTTGAAAGTCGATAAATCAAAACAAAATTTTTCTAAAAATAAAAACATCTAAATTTTAGTAGCGTGATGGTTGCATTTAGGCTCCGCAGGTGCTTCAGAATGGACCATATTATTATCTATGCTGCAGTCAGAGTTTGAGAAAGCATTTTTATCATAAGTGTTAATTTAAATATCCATACTTTATTGATGCATGAATTCAACTGGCCCTGGGCCAATTATATTTTTATACTAAAATGAAATTGAATTATTAAAATAATAATTAAAACGTGTGGAAAAATAGTCTATTACATAAAATGCATTAACTGCATGTTAAAAAAAATGAATATAAGGTTAAAATATTGCTACTAAATTTTTAATTCTTTATAATTATTTTTAAGATCTATTAAAAATACGAAAGGGTTAATATATAATTAAAGACATAGAAAAAAAACATACCATAGAATTATACTGTATAATTTACATAGATAATTCTAGCCTATAGTTGTTTGATACTCAAAAATTTTGTATACAGTATAGCAGCGAGTCGGTATTTTTATTCTCGAGAGAAGAAATCAGAAAGCTCGAACCTTTATTTCCAAATAATCCTATAGCATTAATAGCAAATAGTAAAGTATATACTTTGCTATTTTCTTGTTGGATGATTACAGTGTGAATGTGATACATGGTATTGGTATTATTAGATTGTTGGCAAATTGGCACACATGTAAAATATGCTCTCTCTCTCTCTCTCTCTCTCTCTTGATCTTAACAAAATTTCCAAGGAAATTTTGAAATACACGTAATTTTAGACAGTAACTTAGTAAAACTAAAACTTGATCATTTTTGCTATTTTATGATTTTTAGAAAATATTATGTAGTACTGTACATAAAAAACTATTATTAAATGAAAAAAAGACTATCGTTTTTTTTTATCAAGCATACAATAATAGTACTGCATGTGTACAGAACTAAATAATTTGATACACCATGGTAACTAGCATAAAGAAGGGTTAAAGAGCTTTGTTTGTTTTTAAAATGGAGTCAGGTTTCCCCAACTCCCACCAAAAATTGGAGTAAAACTCCTTATGTGATCCCCTCCACGGAAATCTTTAGTAAAAGGCGAAAGATTTATTCGCTTTGAAAGGAATCCAGAGCATGGTTATATTGAGGGCCCTACATAGTACGTCTTAATTTTTTAGTCTGTATAGATACGCGATTACCAGATTTATTGTACAAATTTCTCCTAATTTTGAACTAATTTTAATATGATGTTAATACTCAATTCTAGATAATCATTTTTTTAATAAAACTGATATTTTTAAATATGAATATACCGTAGTTCTTGGAATTTGGAAGAAATATAACAAATTTGCAGTTTTGCGAGCTTTCTCTCTCTCTCTCTCTCTTCTGAACATCTCCCTCCACCTGCCCGACGCAGCAAAATAAAAAGGACAAGGAGGAAGAAGGGGCACACCTGGCGGAGCAAGCGTGCGTGACGTCACTCAATTTCAAGTGCCTGATATATACATAATATTGCAAATCAATATTATAAAATAATCACTAATCAGAGTGATTATCCTATACCGTAAACACGCTGGGATGTCTTTTTTTTTTTTTTTTTTTTTAGTTTGTTAAAAATTGGTACGATCCAGTTGTTTATTAAATAGCATAATATTAGAGTAATATTGAATTGTTTACGGTATAAAAACATGCCATTGCAATAATTTTAAATATCCTATATAAACATACTTATAAATTTTATTTTCTTTAAAAAAAATTCTATTTATGAAGCATGTACAAAAATAAATCAACAATAAGAAAAAGCTATAAAAATTTTATAAATAAAAAATGAGTATAAACAATGCCTTTTGGTTCATCGTTTCATTGTTCAGTGGTTTTTATTGATTTATTTTTACCTTATTCGGTTTTCATTGTTTACAATTAAAAGATAATGTTCAATTTTTATATTATATAATATATCCTTTTCTTATCTTTCTTTGCTTATGTCTTTAATTAAAATTGATATAACATTATTTCATAGAATAAAACGTTCTTTTCTCTAATTATACATAATGCTTAAAAAAAATCTGAAGTGTTATGTGCCCGTGAAACAAAAATGAGAAACAAGCAAAACAATATGCTATTCAATGTATAAGAGTAATGTTTGCGAAACCAGACTATACAGTATAATATGATGATCAGTTATAATATAATACAGTATTATAAATGCTGATTAATGAAAACTAGAATCAGTTAAGATAATCATAAACAGTCATGCACACTGTTATAACGATCCGTAATTTTACAGGATTTTTACAGCATAAGTAACATAACGGAGAATTTAGGGACGCGCCGTTTTATTAAAAAACAGCGTTTGCTGATTTTTGAAATATTACCAGTAAAAATACGGAAAAGTACGGTCAAATCGACTTACTGAAACAAACGTGCAACGCCGTAGTTCTTTTGCTACAGCAACTGCAGTTTTTTTCACGGCATAAAACAGTTTCTGGGTTAAGACGGCGATTCTCCGTGCAATTTTGTACAACGGCATCTACCGTTTTTATATTTTTACGGGATCTGCTGTTTTTGATGACTAAAAATTAGAGGAGGGGGTTTCGCGGGGAAAAAATGGCCACCACTAATAGATGTCGATTATCATTGAAATTGCTATTTATAACGACATTGTCGGAAGCAACAAATTAAACAATATAATTAAAAGTATCAGTTTTATAAAATTACTTTTATTCTTTTATTTAACGCATACATAGAAAACAATTATTTACCGGTAAAAAATTTATGCAAAAAAGAAAAATGAAGAAATCGCATTTAATGACAGACCTAAAAACAGCTTGGTTCAGTTAATGGTTAATATTATTTACATTATATATATTTTCATCGTCCATCCAAGAACTTCAGCTCAGCAAAGCCATAATATCATGATTCTATGTCCCCGCTACAATTCAATATACTTTCGTTGTCATTTATAATTATTCAAAATTGCCTAATTATGATTTTTACTTAAATCTGGCTATATATATCAGTAAAATTACAGATTATGCAGTAATTTTTCAATGAATGCCAAATTTACTACTATGCATATAGCAATCATGCACAGTTTCAAAACAACGTATCATAAATTTTTCAAAATACAAAATATACTTTTTTGTAGATACAGCATGTGCACAAATGTGCACATTTTTACATACAGGTTCTTGTTTTTTATTAATATTTTTGCAAAAATTATTCGTAGCATTATCCAACATCTTCATCAAAGTTTAAACCGGCCGACCTGTGTGTGTGATTTTCATTGAACCTGTCGACAAGACTTCTGTCTTGATGGGATTATGGAGAAGGTGTAGCACGATAACACTGTATGGCAATAAAATAATAACAATAATAAAAAAACAGTAGTGTAAACATACTTCAATTAAAAGTATAACGTTTTCTCATGGGAAAGCATCTAACGTAATTGTAAAATCTTTACAAGTGTACAGTGTATTAATTGTCTTACGATATATTATTCGAGTAAAATTTTTGATCATAGTTTAACTTTTTAAATTTCAAATAAATTATACAAATATTTTTTTACAATCATTAAATTACATTCTTTTATTTTAAATAAATTAAAAGAAAAAAGTAAAATTGCATTTACATATCTATGCTATACTGCGTAATAAAAGCCAGTGATAGCATAGTTAAACAAAACATTCTTTCATAATATAATGTAAATTTAATTAACAAAATAATTTCTAGGAAAAACTATATACACAAATATTATCTACATCAATTCTTTTCCGAATAAAGCCTTGCACAATCCTTTGTGAATCATAAAAATATATGTCACTAGTTTAATGATAACAAAATTTGTCGTTCTCTTGGCCCAAAAAATTACCGAGAACCGCCACCCACTACAAATTTATACGATGATGATATTTAATTTATGCTATATAACAACTGATATTCATTTATGAGTTGGATATATATTTTTGCATCTTTATCACACTGTGACACTCGTTTATCCAGGCCATATTTGATATACTAATAATGAGCAATGATATTAACTGACCTATAACCCAGTATACAGTGCAAGATTGTAATACAACAACTGATACGGCATTGCATACATATACATAGTTAAAATGATTGCAAATATTAAATGAATGTTTCTGCGCATATTCGCATTTCTAAGAATTGTAATAATCTCTATAATACTGAATGTTATGGTGTATATGCGTAAGAGATAAAATAAAACCGTTACATTATATATTTTTGCATTTATTTTTCTATATATTCATTTAATTCCTAGTATTACTATTATCTTTTAAATAATTTGTAATTAACTTCTTTTTTTTAGTATTAATTTAAAGCTTTGAGGTAAAAAAAAAGGGGGTTATTGTAAAATTTATGATCTCATAAAACTAAGGAAAAGGATTTTAAAATTATAGTTTCTTGTTACCAGTTGTGAAAAAATACTTTTTTTTTAATGACTATATATAAGAAATATAAATCTTTCATTATAACCTTTTGTAATTTAGCTTTCAAAAGTAAAAATTTTTAATATCCTTTTTATAAAATAATAGTATAATTGTGAAAATTGATCGCGTTTACATCTTATGGTATGTAACCTTTTTTTTTTAACTTTTTTTTAATAGAACAAGTTTAAACATTATTAAGTAATGATGTACCCCTACTCTATAATTATTATTACTCTAATTGGGTTTTTATTATTTTAACAAGACTACTCAATATTACGATACATTTATAACATGAATAAAACAAATCCTATGCAGTAACGGTAATATTTAAAATTGCAATTAAAAAAGATGCACTAGAAGGGTGAGGTTTAGGCCTGACAACTGTTGGTAATGTCTGGCCCACTCTCATATCTAAAACCACGTTAGGATTTCTTATCTCAATTGCTTAATTTTCAATATAAGTCTTTGTTGTATATTTTAAAGTACTATGAAACATTTAAAACAATCACAATTCACAACTAAAAGTACATTTCCTTACATAAGATATTATTAAGAAACTTATACGTAGTTTTTTTTTTTTTGTTTTTTTTTTAAATATTAAGGACAAGTATCATAAAAAATGGGGAAAAATAAACCATGATGTGTTGATAATATCTCATATAATAATTGGTAATTTATTTGTGTTTCTTGGAAACAATATAGAGAAAGTATTAAAGTTTTGTATGTATCATAAAATAAACAAGTTGTTTGTATACTTCAATTGTGTATATCAATATCAATAAAACAAAATGTAGGCTATATATCGTAAAAAAAATGTAAATATTAGTATAACACAAATGAGTTATTTATTATATATAAGATTATTTATTTATTATTTTTATTTTTATTTTTTATTTGTCAACGGTACAAAATACATTGAAATTATAGAAACATAAAAATATACAAAGTTTGCGCTAATTTTTTTTTACATAATTACATACTCCTATATATATACTATACTATATACTAGTATAGTCTAGGGAAATATCAATTATATCTTCTTTTTTTTTTAAATTGATAATATAGGCCTATATATAACAATAGAGTTCTGTTGTATTTTCCTACGCTTGATTTGAAGGATAAAATTACGATGATGCTGTATATTTAATAGCTGACAAGGAAAAGTGCAATATGAATAAATTTTTGCATCAGGCTGCACATGAATGATTTTCATTATTATGATGTGGGATGCAGGTGGCGTGGTTCAGCCCGCAGGTTTAATTACTTTTTTTTTTGGGCGTTGTTTAACATCATTAATTAACAAAAAAATGTCATCAAATTAATCATCAAAATAATAAAACAATAATTTATTATAATGTTAGATTGAATTAATAATTCATAATATTGTAATTTTTATAATAATATTAATAATAACGGCTGTCAAAACATCTCTCCCTTCCCATTTTTTTTCCTTTGTAATTTTTTATTCGCAGTTATTTACAAGGAGTAACGTTGTATTATTATTATTATTATATAATATGATATAGAGCTCTATTGTATTTTCAAGTAAACGAAATTTTATTATGTTTACTATTACTTTTCATTTGAGTTTATTCAATATATTATAATATATATATATATATATATATATATATATATATATATATATATATAATAACATATCGTATTTCAAAATTGTATTTCGTAATTCAATTTTCTTGTTCATTTTTATAAAATACTAGTTTTATACTATGTAACTTAAACGCGTTTTTTCCCCTTCATACTTGATGCTTAAGAATATGCAAGTATTATTTTTCCATATTTTATTAGATTATATATATAAGTCATGTAGAGAGAGAAAGAGACAGAGAGAGAGAGAGAGAGAGAGAGAGAGAGAGAGAGAGAGAGAGAGAGAGAGAGAGAGAGAGAGAGAGAGAGAGAGAGAGAGATTTATTGCATATACTTATTGAATAACGATTAAACTTCACAATAATATTTTATACATAAAACACTATTTCTGTCCAATTGTATAAGAGATGTTATTTAAATTATAATCTAAATATACAAGCAAAACATGTAGGTGCAACGTTTATTTCATTTATATGTGTGCTTTGCATGCATATTATAATAGCATGCAGCATTTTTATTATATCTTTTCTTTTCATCGTTTTGTATAATTATATGTTTTACAATGGCATTAATTATTATTTATCGTGATATAAATATCATGACAGTCTACTTATATTATTGTACATGTTTTATAGTTTATTTTTCTAATTTGTTATATCGTATAATATTATATAATGATTAGGACATTTATATTATCTAATTATATTGATATTAGTTTAAAATTATGCGCTTTTTTATTTTATATCTTATGATATTATTGAAAAATTAATATCAGATACATTAAGGGGGGAAAAAAAAAACATCGCAATTTGATAAATTTGAAAGAAACCAGTAAGGGCCTTACCATAAGAGAGTCCAATATAGCTCAGTGAAAATCTACTCAAGATTTTCAAGATTTTGTATTATGCTGGTTTCTCCTATCCTTTCCTATACAAATACGTTATACTGTTTTTTTTTTTTAATTACAAATTTATTATGTGATACATACGCTTGGTGTAATAAGCAAATTTTTGTATATTGTAAATACCAATCTAACAATGACAACTTTTTTTTTTTTTTTGAAATGATAATATAGAGTACTCTAGAAGGGGGAGTATACTCCCCCCTTTTATAGAGTACTCTAGGATAATATTACAATATTATTTAATCCATTGCTTTATGCTGCATGTTGCACACATATAACTATTTCTAAAATATTTAATAAGTGTATTTCAAGAGCAATGTTTTAAAGTTTTAGCTCCATGGTCTTTTTTTGAAATATTTAAAAACATTAATAAAAAAATCAAACTAAAAAAAAAATAATAATAAAAACACGTTTTGCTTTTTAATTCAGAATGATTATGTTAATTAAGTATTTTATACAGCAAAGCTTAATTTACAATTTTAGTCTTACTAATAAATTTTATTATTTGCTTGAATCCTGCTCTATTATATTATTAAATATCATATGATATAATATTAATGTGTGTTTATTAAAAGGTTTGGTTTTAAAATCACTGTAATAAATTTTCAAAAAATCTCCGCCTTTTTTTTTTTTTTTTTTTTTTTTTTTTTTTTGTAAATTATATAAACATTTAAAAAATAAAACGGCATTTTTATTTTAATTTATAATCTACCTCCCCTTCCTATATCTTATTATTTTTTATCTAATAATGTGTATTATAAAAAAGTAATAATCTAGAATCAACAGAATAATTTAATTTAAATGATTAATTAAAATGTGACTCTAATTAAATTACACTCTATTATTCATTTTTGTTTTACATAAATATATTTTTATTATTTGTTAAAAAAAAAGAGTTGACGTCGTTTCTTTGATGTAAATAATTCTTATTTTATACTATATTATAGGAATGTGTACCTATATACATATAGTAATTATAATTTAATAGACTTCAAATATGTTAAAGATATAAAATAAATCTTGACATACCTCTCTCTCTCTCTCTCGTTTGCTTCGATCAAAAAACGACAATAATTAATATCATTAAAATCGCATTCAAAATGAAATTTAGCCATGTAACTTCAACGTTTTTTTTTTATAAAATTTCTGATTGATTAAACTGATTGAAATATTTGTCGCAACTATAGCTTTAGGGTATAAAAGATATAATATTATGTATTTGTAGGCCTATATATAATACTGTATAATATTTATTGTAGATTTTATAATGATCAAATAATACATTGATATATTGTATTTCATTACATTTTATGAAACTATTAAACAAAAACTACTCAATAAATAATAAACTGCATTTATATGATAATTATATACGTTTTTATTAATAATATTAATTTTTAAAATTGAGGTTATTATTTATTATGTTGGCACAAATTATCTAGGAAGTATATGAATATTAATACTTGTAATACTAATTATAAAGTGAAAAACATTTTTCTATAATTTTAATACACCTTCTCAGTTTTAAATGTAAAATATTGGTAATAAATGTAATCATAAATTAAAATATTAATAAAAAAAAAACTCATAACTTTTGAATTTAGTATTATAGTTAGATAGGTTATTATTTGTTTTGAAAGGCGTGCATTTTCAATTTAATTTTATCTAGCAGTTTATTATTATATTTTATGTAAAACTTTTACAATTTTTTCGAGTCACAAAAGCTCATTATAAAGTTAATAAGCAATAATTTTATTTTTGTTTTTCTAAGCTTTATAATAAATTAAATATTAATATTCTGCAAGTATTTTGAATATTAAGTTAATAAAGCATCAGGATTACACCTAAGGGTAAGAGAGAGAGAGAGAGAGAGAGAGAGAGAGAGAGAGAGAGAGAGAGAGAGAGAGAGAGAGAGACTGTAAAATGCAACTTTTTAGCATTTTCTGTTTTAGGGAAAGTGCTGAAAACGGGAATGTATATCAAAAGAAAGGAAAAGAAAAGCTAAAACTTGATTCTGAAAAGTTTAATATTTTAAACTTGAGTATGTATATTTTATAATTGTTTATTAGTTGTTAACGTTACACAAAAAAAAAAAAGCTACTTATGGCTGGTACACAAATCCTGTATTTTGCAATAGGTATAGATAGATATCAGCCTAGAACAGGTATTATTGTACTACAATAATACCTAATGTAGGTAAAAATAAGCTACAATACAGGTGTGACTCACTTAAATTAGGTAGCACTACCTGTTACAAATTAATATGTGCCTATTGCAAAATACCTGCCATAAGTAGTAAATTTTTTTCAGTGTCATAAAAATATTCTACGATATATTTAAGTAATATTATCATTATATAAACTTAATCATATTTATTTATGTATATATACGCAGTTGTTTTATAGATGTTTGATAAATCAATATTGATTTGTGTACACAAGAAATTATTTACCTAATACTTTATCAACACAAACTAGAATGAGCAACATTAAATTATTCTATATAAATGTCAATTGCAGAGAAACTTGCTATACGCTTGTATTATGGACAATCTTTTCGTTCTTTATGACGGAGAGATCTCTCGCGTAGTATTATATATAACTCTCTATTTTAACTTCAGTAACAATGTATAAGCTAATCTAAAAAATAACAAACAATAAATTATTCTCTTTTTGTATTACTCTATTCTTTTTGCGTACGAGTATATTTATGTAACCTTGTACGTAAAGTATATGATGTATATCTATTGTTCGTAAACAACCAAAAGTTATATCTTGTTTGAATAAAAGTAATTCTTTATATAAGAAGTTGGTATATATGACAATGGTAATGTAAATCAGCATGGTAGAAGCAAACAGACGACAATATTTTATTTGAAATCAATATATAAAGAACGTATATATAAGTAAGTCATTTCTATACTAACGCAATAAACACATCCGATATCTGTCGTAAACAAGAGAATTGAAATGACCAGTTGCTTTTCTAAACATAGTGGATTTAAATTTTAGAGGTCCTGTAAGATATTTTAGCATAATTTTACTTTTGCTTATTTACATACTAAAGAATATTTACATACTAAATACATGCTAAATTTTAAATTTCATTTTTTTTTTTTTTTTTTTTTAGTTTTAGTCAAATAAGAGCATATTAAATATTAATTTCAATGATTATTTTCTCTCTTATCTGATGGTCACGGGCTCTGAAATTTATTTACATAGGAAGCTATTACTATTAACTTTCAAATGATATCATAAAGTTTAGAAGTATCCTTTTTAAATTTTGGATACATATGCTATCCAATACAATTACGTGAATTACCCTTAAATAATATTATGTTGAGAAGTAGTTTCCAAACAATGTTTTACTATCGATTATATTTTTATTAGTATATATTATGAAGATTTTTAAAATTGCAGGTGACTTTATGCTTTTTAAAAATAATAATGATAGTAACAATAATTCAAAATAATAAATAAATAATAAAATATTATATGGAGTATAAAATAAAATCATTAAATAGGCCGTACTTAAAATAACATTTCAAAGGATAGTGGCTATTTATTACCAGAGCTAATATTATCCAGTCTAATGAGAAAATGAGAGACAAAACATAAAATTAATATGGCTTTAGAAAATAAATTGCTCATGGAAATGAAAACTGGTCTCTCAAAAACCTATATTTAATATATTTTTTTTTATTGATTTTTTTAAGTACACTTAATAAGTAGCTTTATAAGTATTTGTTAATTTGACTGTAATAAATCTTTGGGTTTATACGATTCTTATAGCAGTAGCCTCAAATGTTAAGTAAGTACTTGTAGATATGAAATAAGATCCTTGAAGTGATTTCAGCAACAAATGCAGTATGTAATTTGCAATCGCGTGACTGTTTCTTTCTCATCACTCAAGAGGAGGGAGGTGAAGAGAGAAATGACACCTGTCAAGACAAAAGTATTAATTTATCATGACAATAATATCTGGCTGTGAAGTTAAATTAATATTTTATATATTATATAAACTTTGATAAATAACTAATAATGAGGTGCAGAAAAAAAATACTGTGCTAATTATTAGGATTCCTACCCAAACTTTTTATATTATTGAGACGTTTGATCGTCAAATGTAAGTAACGTTTTTTGCAAGTAAAATTATAATTAAAAATTATTTGACAAGTTCTTAAGGTGCGGAACACTGAGATGAGCGTGCTAACGTAAGTATCGCTCCTATGGACTATATCGAGCATTGGCAAGCAACAACTCGAAAGCGACCTTATACAGCTCTTATATATTATATAGTGATAAAAATTTATTTTTTCTTACCTTCCATAATTATACACAGCACACAGCACTCATATTTATGTACCGAAATGTAATGAATAACTTGCAGTGTTGCAATTCAGTCTATAGTTGTGTAAGTTTTTTATTTCTGTGCATGCGGTACATACAAATTTGAACTGTTTTTTTAAAGGCAAAATTTTACATGTTTAAAGGTGGTGGGTCAGAAGTAATGCAGTGTGTCTCGTGTTTTATGAACATATTTTATTGTCATTGGCCAAAATCAGACAATATTTTTAATTGTTACGTCTCGTGACTTTTGTGTGTGATTTGTAACGTTCCTATTAATAATATTAATAGTACAATATATGACTCTTGTCAATACAAGTTGCTCACTACACTATGGAAGTGAGTTGTGGAACAGGAGGTGTTGGTTGCCGTGTGACGTCTCGTCCGGAGATAGGGACTGCTAAACTTGCTGAATGTGCAGTGCAGTAATAGCGCTGACACTTTGCTCAGGCACAGCAAACGGTGCAGACTGCAGGTTGTTTGTGAAAACGATGGTGGGTGGTCAGCCGGAGCTGTATAAGGTCGCTTTCGAGTTGTTGCTTGCCAATGCTCGATATAGTCCATATAGGAGCGATACTTACGTTAGCACGCTCATCTCAGTGTTCCGCACCTTAAGAACTTGTCAAATCATTTTTAATTATAATTTTACTTGCAAAAAACGTTACTTATATTTGACGATCAAACGTCACAATAATTTAAAAAGTTTGGGTAGGAATCCTAGTAATTAGCAGTATTTTTTTCTTTTTTTTTTTTTTTGCTGCAACACATTATTATTTATTTAATAAAGTTTTTATTATTCCTATTTTTTGTGCGTAATTTACAAGCCCATAATCTAATAAAATTTCATGTTATACAGTTTAAATGTAGTATATTATATGTTATTAAAATGTCAACATCATCGATTTAGTGTAAAGTAGAAGTGCGTTTTGTTATAATTATGTAAATGTTTGTCCCTTTTTTATTGATTTGGTATTTTCAGGTAAAATTTTTACACATTTACGAATTAGCTAATTTGCATATTACAAGATATAAAAATTAATTAGTAGTATAGATAAGATTATCAGATAACTTGTAATTTATGTATGATTTTAAACTTATATTTACAATTTTAGAGATAAAAACAACCTTATAGTATATTTGTATATTTTATAATATAATATTTTATATATTTATTGTTTGGTTTTATAATTAAAAATTCTGAATGAGATGAGTATACCAAGGCTTCCAAAATATATACATATATATATATAAACTTAAATATACTTATGTTAATATCAAATATGTTATATCAAATATCCTTTATTTGATTATTTAATTCTCCTTCTTACCATTATATGACTCACATAAAAATACAAAAGAGAGAGAGAGAGAGAGAGAGAGAGAGAGAGAGAGAGAGAGTAGAGAAAAAAGCACAAAGGTGAAGAACACCTTGAACAAAATACTTTTCTAATATCCTAACATTCCTGAAAATGAACGTTGATTTGGCCAGAGTCGATGATTTCTAATTTATTTTCCATTCACAAAATGGTGCGTGCGGACTCTGACGTCACAGCTCGTTTGATGGTTCACGCGCACGTAAAAGAAGCACGCTGTGACGTCAAAGTCCGCACGCACAATTTTATGAAAGAAAAATAAATTAGAAATCAATGATTCCGGCCAAAGCAATGTTGATTTTCAGGAATGTTATAGGATGTTAGATTTTTTTTTCCAGGTGTTCTACGCCTTTAACATATTTCAATGTGAATATCCACTGTTGATACACTACCGTAAATAAAGACGTAAATACCTATTATTTATATACATAATCAGCTCTTTTTTTAACTTAAGTTATAGTTACAAAATCTTAATTCAAACACATAGGCAATTAAAAATTTAAAAATAAATACTAAATTAAGTAAGGTATACGTACACTATATAATTATATGGGATCAATGCTGATCTATATTTATAGCTTATGTGTCATTGTTGAAAAGTGAAATCTTATATATACATACGTGGAGTGTCAATCTTACTGTCGTAGTGTCTGTCAGTCTTGCCAGTCCATATTTGTCTACCTTCTCCATAAATTTTAAATGTATATTTAATGTATGCAGATACTTCTTGTTGACGAGCCATATGACAGGATAAAAAAAAACAATTGTTTTTTGTTCTTTTTATCTTAGCGGTGGCTAATCATATTTTCAAGTCATGCACAGTACTCACACTCAAGTGCGATAGAGTGAACAATACATATTTATTATAAATATGCAATTTGATGCTGTACAATATATATATTATACTAACATTAATTATATTATTATAATTATATAATCTTTATCCCTATATTGATTTACTGCAGTAGCATATGTATTTTGAAGGACGATATATATATAGACTGTAGTTAAGAGTATAACATGTATACTGCATGTGAGTATATCTTTTCACTATTTCCTTGCATTTTTTTTTTATCTATTATATTTTTTAGTATAAAAATATCTTTGTGTTATGTATTTTTAATGTTATATATTATATTATAGTTATATTTATTATAATATAATCATTATAATCATTATAGCCGCGTTAAAATGCAATTCAAATTCAAATATCTTGTTGTTGTTTTTATTCAAAATGCTATATATGATTGTAAAATTGTTTATTTATTTGTGTGCTACTGCTGTATAATTTGTTATTTACGGTATTATAATTAAGACATTAAACATAATATATCGATGTAAAATATTTTAAGCGTTATGCTCTTTTTTATTTGATTTTTCTTAACCCTTTTTTAAAAATTATGAATTATTAAATTTCTAAAATAAGCTGTCCCTTCTTTTTACTATATGAAACAATTATTATTTTATATCAGTTCGTTAGTTCACGTATTGACTGTACCGAGAGCGGAGGTGCGGCGGAGGAGTAACTCGTTGTTATGAGTAGGAGTGTTGATTGGAAGTAGCGAAATGTCGCGACGTTAGAGCAAGTGAATGGCACATGTCATATTATTAAAAGAACGTATAATACAGTACTGTACGTATCCTCGCAATGGTAAAATAAAGTATGCTAAGTTTGTGACTTTCATTCCTCAATACAAATTAAGAAATTTGTTGCATTGAATCGTTCTACACTCATATACTTTCAAATGTCACCTTTGCCAAATCAAGGAGAGAGAGAGAGAGAGAGAGAGAGATTAGCGGAAGAAGAAACCCCAACATACTGAATTAATTTAGAAAACATATATCATTTAAAGAAATTAAATTAACTCAGTCTCGCATTCCTTATTTTTATATTACAATTAAAAGAAAAAAAAAAAAAGACGAAGAAGTGTAGAATTAAAACTATAGATACATAAAAAATTCAAACATGATGTTCCATACAGGTTCTACTTGTATGATATAAAAATACGAGTTGATTCTATATAGTAATTTGTTGCAATTTGTTACTTTATCTTGCCAAACATTTTTTTCTTCATATTTGGTCAAGTAGAACGACGAACTCCGTATTCTTCAATTGTAGTCGACATGCTCAGAATTTCTGAATTACATGGCTTGACGTTAATATTAAATGCAATTACATTATTGATACTAAATATACACTGTCCTAAAATTTCTATGAATTTGATATACATGAAAGTATCTTCATTATAATATCTTACTTGCCGCTATATGCTTATTCTTTTTTTCTTTTTTTTTTTTTTTCTTTGATGATCCCCGACAATTGCGAGCAATGTCGCTGCTCCAAGAAGTACGCGCTGCTTTAAAAAGGCAGCCGCTTTTATTGTGTTCTTGGTATGCATAGTGATCGAGATATTCCATTAGTTTATCTCATTACCAAAAATGGTCATAATTAAAGTGTCAATAAAATCAAAATAATTTAATGTTTCATTGTATTTTAATGAATATTTTATGTTAGTTAAAGTTAAAACATATAAAAAAAATCTAAAGATAATTATTTGTAATAATTTAAAAGAAAAACAAAATACAAAAACTGAATTTATTGGGAGGGGTTGTGCAGTGAACAAGATGTGATGTGAGTCAAATGCTGTCAAAAGTTTAAAAATAATTTGAGGCTGGGTTTGATAAACAAAATTCTCTTCTTAAAAAAAAAAAAAAAAAAAAAAACGACAATTTTTTATGAAATTTAAGTTAATAGTTTGCTGGTGTTAATATTTTTATTTAATTTTTGCAATTATCTACAAATTATTCATTCGTCGTAAATCCATTCGTACAGCTTAATTGTAGGCGCTCAAATTTTGTAATGATTTTGTACCCACAAAAGAAATGTTCTCCACACTTCATTAAAAATTGAAGATTAAAAGTGTTGTGTGTATATCTTAATATGAAAATATCAGCCACTGGTACTGTTTTCTTATCAATTTTAATTTTTAAATAAAGCTTATTCACATAAATTGTAAAAATCAATGAACATATTACGTCGTTTGAAAGATGTAAACGACAAAACAACCATAAAAAAATAATTAGCACAGAGATAAAATATTATTTGATTTTCATTTTATATTATCGTATTGTACGTACTTCCACCATGCACGTAAAATATATTTTGACACGTCGTACAATTTGTGTCAATATCCGTCAACACTGAAGTTCTCTAAACTCCCCCGATAGCCGATGTACCGCAAGGAAATGAAAAACCTGCACAACTATATATAGACTGAAAAGCATCACTAAAATTGCAGGTTATATTCATTTCATTTCGGTACAGTATAATGAATCATAATATACAGTACCATAATATTTATATCACACATCACCCTTCATTAAAATTAATTCTAATACTAATAGGGTGTGTGCGCATGACGTCATTCTGAGTGCTTTTCGATGCTCATCTTGAGCAATGATTAACATTGCTCAGTATAGGGCAAAGGTAGTTTTTGGCTATTTTCTTTGGAAATTAGCTGTTTTTTTTTGGTTATTATTATTTTTCTTGCATACTTGAGGTACTAATTCAACCTGTTAACAGCATCAATGCTCTCAAAAAAATCGCGAAGTATTTTTAAACTGGCAAAATGTGCCATTTTCCTATACCGGCCAATGTTATTTAGTACTCACTTATGACGTCGACTTTAACATGAATGAAACCACCCTATAGAATACACACATATACATAAATGTACATATCATATACATAGTATTATACTATGATGCATACTATACTATTATACTATTTTACTTATATAATTAATTTAAAAGTATCACAATCACTTTTTAATGCAAATTAAATAAATTCGTGTTAAAAGAGAGATTATAATACCAATCAATAAGATCTTAAGATTTGTAGGAGTAAAATATATTCTTGATTCTGGAGAAACTTATTTCCTTTATAGCCATGTTCTATATACATATATGAACGTACACTTTTTTTCATCAGAAAATAATACAATACATTTATATATATAGTAATAGTATTCCATTTGTTTTTGAAACATCTTTGTGTTTATTTTGCAGCCTTGAACACTTGAAATCACTGAATAAAATCATGTTTTTTTTAAATTTTAAAAATTTCCACTGCAATAGACAATAATAACAGCAGAAAAATATTAAGAATTACATGGATGAGTGCAATATATCGCATATTATATAATATATTATAGTGCAGGCTATTTCATGCAAAGAAAAGAAAGAAAAGTAAACAAAACAAGTATATAATATTTCACTTTTACTTTCTGTTATATTATATAATATATTATATGATATAACGGGCAATAATAAATCAACGGATTTATATCTTTAAGACTCACACGTATTATATGGTGCGCAAAGTGCATTAGTAACGAATATGTTTGCGAACCACGTATTTTGTAGGCAATGGGCTGCTATCAATTGTCACACAACTTGTCAGATAAAAAAAATGAAGTTTTCTTTGTTTACTCTGACATAATCTGCCACATTCCAAGTATAATTTGTGATGCAGTGAGATTGGTCTTTTCAGGAAAACTTATATTTTGTTTTGTCTGATAAGTATTTAATTTTAATTGCGTTATTAGTTATTATTAACAATATAGGGAATTTTGAAAATAATAAAAATTTATGCTGCATTATATTGTATTGATGCATACAGCATAATTATTACTTGCACGCTAGGAAACGTAACTCAAATCCATATAAAAGTGGGAAAAAAATAGGACAAGTCTGAATTATTCAATGCTCCAGTTAAGTTTTCTGTCAAAAGTTACCAAAAATTGTCCTTGAGCTTTTCCGGAAACGCGGAAAAATATGCTAAATCGTAACTAATGATGATACAATTAAACTTCAAACGGATTCTTGTTCCTTGGATTAAAAAACATTGGAATAACATGTTTTCAAAAAAATTAGTCAACAGTAATGGCGGTGGAATTTTCCAAATTCGTCACTTTACCACTTCAGAAAATTTTCCACATTTTTACATTTTGTAAAAAACTTAAAAATTTAGACCACAGTGATTAACATAGTTCATTGTAAAGAATGTAACAAATAAAATTAGATACGATTTATTAAAATATCTCAATTTGAAACGGAGCTATGTCCGGAAAAGCAGGATAATAGCATGCGCGCAGGCCATATATGCATGCCATAATTTTTATTTTTGTTGGCCTACTGTCTCATGAACCCATAAATCAATATTGAGCGCAATCCCTTCCTTTTAATATTTATTTATAATAATAATAAAAAAAATAGTAGGAGTATAACGTTACATTTCAAAATTATTATTTTAAACTTTTATTTTACCTTTTGTGCAAAAATAATAATTAAGTTGTATGATCAGAAAAAAAAGTGAAGTGTAGTGTAGTGAAGTGCAAAGTACAGGGTGTCCATAAAGTCTCTGCGGGCGATTTGACGTTCATAAAACAAATAAGGCTCAGCAAAAAATAAACTTTTTATACATCAAATTTATAAAGCTTGAAATATGACAATTTTAAAAATAAAAGCAAATGCAATCAGAGATTATTAAATTTGCTGCATCAAATGCCGCACAAAAAGAAAAATTGACGTCTACTTTGCACCTTTTAACGCTTGCATCATATATATATATATATATTATTATATATATAATATATATATATATATATATATATATATATATATATATATATATATATATATATATATATATATATATATAATTTTTGTAAGTTCTCAGTTCTCACACGAGTTTTCTGTAACATTACATCAAGGCCTCTCTACATGCGCCCCATTGGTAGCACAACACACGTCAAGACGAGCTTCTAGCTTGCGCAACACGTTGCGGAGAGTCTTCGGAGTGATGGCCTGGATAGCGGCGGTGATACACTGCGCTTCAACTCACGCACATCACGCATTTTCAACTTGAAGGCCTGGTCCTTGATGTAGCCCCAAAGATAAAAGTCGGGTGGCATAAGATCAGGAGACCTGGGAGCCCACGCCATGGGTTCACCATGACCTAGCAACCTACCTGGAAACACTTGATCAAGCACATTTCTGACAACGTGCGCCCAATGTGGCGGCGCTCCGTCCTGCTGGAAGATGATTTGTAACCCCTCTCCGCCCGGGCCTGCAGCAGCTGAGGGATGGTGTAATTCTCAAGAATGTCCAGGTAGTTGTCCCAGTGAACAGTTAGCTCGTGGAAGAAGAACGGGCTGATCACATGACTGTACAGGACTGCGCACCAAACAATCACCTTAGGATATAACACGTTAGAACGTACGAGCTGTGTCTAGACGTTCAGTGCACCAGAAACGCACGTTCTGTCGGTTTGCTTTACAACAAAATGATCTCGTCGGAGAAGCCTATTCTCTTCAGGAAGAAAGGATTGCCATGCATTAGTATCATCTAAAAAAGCTTAGGCAAGTCTTCAGGTTTCGGTTCATGGAGTAAGGTGATCTTGTATGAGAAAGTCTTGATCTGCGAGTCACTTTTTGCGAAGTCAATCGAGGCATATATAACTGAAGACTAGCACGTCTATCTGATAAAGAAGAACGGTTTTTAAAAGCTTCTCGGACATGAACCTGATCGACATCAGAAACAGAGGGCCGGTAATAACTGCGTATGTTTTTTACGGGCCCCTTTTCTTCGGATTTCTAGCACCAATAAAATTGAATTTTCACACTAAGTTTGACGATAATTTACGTGATAAAAATGTCTAAATTTTCTTCTTACAGCAACAACAGATTCATAAGATTAATACCAAATCACGCACTTTAATTTTGTTAATCTGTGTGAACATCTTGGTGCCATAAAATCTTCACGAATAAGGAAAATTTTCACATGTTTAGCCATATAGCGTGTAAAACAGAAACCACTGACCCGATTGAATTTGTGTGCCAATTTTTAAAATTATCATATTTCAAGCTTTAATTTGATGTATAAAAGTTTATTTTTCGTTGAGCCTCTTGTGTTTTATTAACGTCTAAATATCCTCAAAGACTTTATGGCCACACCCAGTACTTTAGGCTCAATAAACTACACACAAATTTGAGCCATACAGTGCTCAGCTCAGAACTTTTTCCTTTGTTAATAACATCTGATCACGACGTCATACTGTAAGGTATTCGTATTATACAAATACCTTACGTCACTGCATATTCGAGACGTGTTTTTGACTTTTACTTACGATTTATTTAAGAAATAAAATTTCTGAAGAAATTTTTTATAGTTTAAATATATTTTTATATTTTCTGCATATAAAAAGGTATCAAAAATGCTTAATTTGAGGAAAATTTTATGTATTTTGCTTGTGCAAGAATTTGACTTCCGAATAAAATGAGAAGGCGCCTCGTCATGTCTGCTTATGTTTACATAAAATCCGGAAAAGTAAGTGACCGGAAAAGAAAACCACACGTGACGGTAAAAGTGGGAGAAAAGTTAATGCCAGAAGTAAGCTAGGCTTGAGCTACCTCCCAATTTTACCGTCACATGGTTTCTTTTCCGGCACTTCCTTTTCCGCATTTTGAGTAAATGACTGCTTCTGTTTACTCAGAATGTGGAAAAGGAAGTGACCGGAAGAGGAAACCACGTGATGGTAAAAGTGGGAGGTAGCTCAAGGTTAGCTTGCTGCTGGCATCAAGTTTTTTCCCACTTTTACCGTCACGTGGTTTCCTTTTCCAACACTTCCTTTTCCGCATTTTGAGTAAACATAAGCAGTCAAAGACTGCTTCTGTTTACTCAAAATGCGGAAAAAGAAGTGGCCGGAAGAGGAAACCACGTGATGGTAAAAGTGGGAGGTAGCTCAAGGTTAGCTTGCTGCTGGCACGAAGTTTTCTCCCACTTTTACCGTCACATGGTTTCGATTTCCGCCACGTCCTTTTCCGTTTTTTACTATAAATTTAACGATAACTTTACCTCTTTTTTTTCTAGAACTATAATGTTAACTATTAACGTTAGCTTGCGTTAACCATAACGTTAACACCTTTTTAGACGATATGTTTTTTTATGATTATTGTAATTTTATTTATTATTTCTTTCAATTTGTTAGTTTTTTTTTTCAGTCAGTATAAAGTAAAACGACTACAAGAGTGTTAATCCGTTACAAGTTTAAATATTCTATTTTAGTATTAAGTGTCTTATAATAAACAAATTAATATTCAATTTATTTTTTCTAAATTTAAAAACTTTTTTTTTTAACATTGTTTAAAAAAGTTAAATTTTATCGCAATTCTATTCATAATGATATGTAAAGAGTCTGAAAACTACCTATGTTATTTTTCTACCTCCATTTAGTATAATTTTCATTATACTGCAAGATAATTATAGCTCATTAAGCAAAAAATATGTAAAAAAAAGGGATTTTTAAAATAAACTAAAATGCAACGCAATTTAAAATACATAAAACTGTAATTTTATTAAAAATAGTAAAACTAATATTGTTAAAGAAGATTCAAATAATACAAAGAAGAGCATATAAAAAACTAACTTTAAATTTTTTTATTAATTGAAAATTTTTTCTTTTTTTTTAAAAATTTATTATTTTCACTCTATCTCTTTCTCTGGCATATATATACATATATACATATATATATATATATATATATATATATATATATATATATATATATATATATATAAATATATATATGTTTCGAATGTTGAATTTCGAGCGAGGTTTCATGATGATAAGAAAATTTCTTGGTGAAATAAATTACTGTCTTAACTTCTGCGAAGACACTGGGCTTTAGGCTTGCTGATGTCACTATTTCAAATAACAATAATAAAATAACAGTCACTTTGTACATAATAATGAAAAACAATCAATTGACAGTCTTGAAGAGGAAACAGACAGTATGTATCATTTTTTATAGATAGTCTCTGAAAACGTTAAACATATATAAATATATCATATATATATATACATATATATATATATATATATATATTCAAAGCTAAATATAGAAATTGAGGTTATTGAGTCAAAGCCCAAAGTTTTTATAATTACTCACATGCATACTAGAAAAGATTACCTGGTTCAATAAATAACAGGTAAATTTTACCGTACCCATTTCCATCTTGTCAGAAACTTTCTTTATATAGATTTTAAAAAAGTCATAATAAAAAAGTATTTGTTTATGTAGAAAATATAAAAATATATGGCAAGTTCTTTTGGTGCGGAACACAGAGATGAGCGTGCTAACGTAAGTATCGCTCCTATGGACTATATCGAGCATTGGCCATCCAACACCCGAAAGCGACCTTTAACAGCTCCGGCTGACCACCCTCCATCGTTTTCAGAAACCTCTGCAGCTTATGCTGTGCCTAAGCAAGTGTCAGTGCGATTACTGCGCTGCACATTCAGCAAGTTTAGCAGCCCCTATCTCCGGACGAGACGTCACACGGCAACCAACACCTCCTGTTCCACAACTCACCTCCATAGTGTAGTGAGCAACTTGCATTGACAAGAGTTATTGTACAATTAGTATCTTATACAAAGTTATAAGAAAGAGCACACAAAACTCAATATAGGTCGAAATAACAACATCTTGTTATTATCTGTTTGCAAAAAATTATAGTATTTAAAATATATAATATGTAAAAAAAGAAAAAAAGAAAAAAATGTTTAATAATTATTTTGCTTTTGTTTATTGTAAATTATTAAAGCAGTTGTAATTATTATTTTTCCATTTTTGTTTTACTCATGGTTTTAGTTTTTTGCATGAATGAAAAAATTATGCATTAAATAGACGAATGGTAAAATATACATAAAATAAAACGATTTTCGACGGATAAAGATTTTTTTCTTTACTTGACTTTTAGTAAAAAAAAAAAATTTGAGGATGGGTTCCGATACATGCTAATTACCATTTATTTATTTCTTCAAACAAATATTAAGATACATAGACACACACACACACACATATATATATATATATATATATATATATATATTTGTATGTAAATAAAATAAAAATTTTTAGTATTATACTATAACTTTCTATTTAATAAACCTTATGCGCAGAGATAACTTTATTATTATTTTTTGTTTGTAAGTCTCCATAACAGTTTTTGACAACATAATTTATAGTACGAATAATAGAATTTAAACACTCCATCTTTAAATATTATTTATCATTAAAAATTAGTAAAATAAAGTGTGGTTTTTTATCAAATTTTTTGCATAAAAGCAGAAGAAAGTTTACACTGAAAATAATCTGATACGCGTACAATCGGTGATTTTTTTTTACTAATCTGATAAATTGCAGACAGTTTTATTAAAATATAATTGTAATTTAGAGATATTCGATGATTCCAATTGATTTTAGTATAATTTTTGTTTTTTATATCTGCTACACCAAACTATAAATCATATAATCATACTGTCACCTTTAGAGCAGAATAGGTTTTAGAAAATAGAGAACTAGAACTGTATGTTTCACAGCTTAGAAAAAATTTCATAAAAAATAAAACCGCACTTTCGTTGGAACATCCCATTACACATACCAAACAGAGCTGAAGATTCTCTATGCTTATGCAAAATGATTAATCAACAGTCTTGTAGTAGTTACCTGATTTTTCTATAACGTTAACGTTTAGTTAATTTTATATAAAACTATAAATTTAACGATAACTTTACCTCTTATTTTTCTAGAACTATGATGGAAACTATTAACGTTAGCTTGCGTTAACCATAACGTTAACACCTTTTTAGACGATATGTTTTTTTATGATTATTGTAATTTTATTTATTATTTCTTTCAATTTGTTAGTGTTTTTCAGTCAGTATAAAGTAAAACGACTACAAGAGTGTTAATCCGTTACAAGTTTAAATATTCTATTTTAGTATGAAGTGTCTAATAATAAACAAATTAATATTCAATTTATTTTTTCTAAATTTAAAAACTTTTTTTTTTAACATTGTTTAAAAAAGTTAAATTTTATCGCAATTCTATTCATAATGATAAGTAAAGAGTCTGAAAACTACCTATGTTATTTTTCTACCTCAATTTAGTATAATTTTAATTATACTGCAAGATAATTATAGCTCATTAAGCAAAAATTATGTAAAAAAAAAGGGGATTTTTAAAATAAACTAAAATGCAACGCAATTTAAAATACATAAAACTGTAATTTTATTAAAAATAGTAAAACTAATATTGTTAAAGTAGATTCAAATACAAAGATGAGCATATAAATACTAACATTAAATTTATTTATTAATTAAAAAATCTTAATTTTTTTTAACAAATTTTTTTATTTTCACTCTTTCTCTTTCTCTGGCATATATATACATATACATATACATATATATATATATATATATATATATATATATATATATATATATATATATATATATATATATATATATATATATATATATATATATATATATATATATATATATATATATATATATATATATGTGTGTGTGTGTGTGTGTTTCGAATGTTGAATTTCGAGCGAGGTTTCATGATGATTAGAAAATTTCATGGTGAAACAAATTACTGTCTTACCTTCTGTGAAGACACTGGGCTTTAGGCTTGCTGATGTCACTATTTCAAATAACAATAATAAAATAACAGTCACTTTGTACATAATAATGAAAAACAATCAATTAACAGTCTTGAAGACTAAACAGACAGTATGTATTATTTTTTATAGATAGTCTCTGAAAACGTTAAACATATATATATATATATATATATATAAATATATATATATATATATATATATATATATATATATATATATATATATATATATATATATATATATATATAAAGCTAAATATAGAAATTGAGTTAATTGAGTCAAAGCCCAAAGTTTTTATAATTACTCACATGCGTACTAGAAAAGATTGCCTGGTTCAATTAATAACAGGTAAATTTTACCGTACCCATTTCCATCTTGTCAGAAACTTTCTTTATATAGATTTTAAAAAAGTCGTATTTAAAAAGTATTCGTTTATGTAGAAAATATAAAAATATAAGGCAAGTTCTTTTGGTGCGGAACACAGAGATGAGCGTGCTAACGTAAGTATCGCGCCTATGGACTATATCGAGCATTGGCCATCCAAC
The DNA here is from genome assembly GCA_949318235.1 of Ecdyonurus torrentis. Taxonomy (NCBI): domain Eukaryota; kingdom Metazoa; phylum Arthropoda; class Insecta; order Ephemeroptera; family Heptageniidae; genus Ecdyonurus; species Ecdyonurus torrentis. The sequence goes on from OX439129.1 coordinate 10,722,784, forward strand.
ACCCGAAAGCGATTTTTAACAGCTCCGGCTGACCACCCTCCATCGTTTTCAGAAACCTCTGCAGCTTATGCTGTGTATAAGCAAGTGTCAGTGCGATTACTGCGCTGCACATTCAGCAAGTTTAGCAGCCCCTATCTCCGGACAAGACGTCACACGGCAACCAACACCTCCTGTTCCACAACTCACCTCCATAGTGTAGTGAGCAACTTGCATTGACAAGAGTTATTGTACAATTAGTATCTTATACAAAGTTATAAGAAAGAGCACACAAAACTCAATATAGGTCGAAATAATAACATATCTTGTTATTACCTGTTTGCAAAAAATTATAGTATTTAAAATATATAATATGTAAAAAAAAAAAAGAAAAAAATGTTTAATAATTATTTTGCTTTTGTTTATTGTAAATTATTAAAGCGGTTGTAATTATTATTTTTCCATTTTTGTTTTACTCATGGTTTTAGTTTTTTGCATGAATGAAAAAATTGTGCATTAAATAGACGAATGGTAAAATATACATAAAATAAAACGATTTTCGACGGATAAAGATTTTTTTCTTTACTTGACTTTTAGTAAAAAAAAAAAATTTGAGGATGGGTTCCGATACATGCTAATTACCATTTATTTATTTCTTCAAACAAATATTAAGATACATAGACACACACACACACACACACACACATATATATATATATATATATATATATATATATATATATATATATATATATATATATATATATATATATATATATATATATATGTTTGTATGTAAATAAAATAAATTTTTTTAGTATTATACTATAACCCAAGCAAAAATTATCATTTCAATTTAACTGATTCTCGTTGAAAATGAAAAGTCTCTCCATTAATTTGAAACGTCCCTGATCAATATCAATTGACATTTTTGCATATCATTTTGTTCGAGTTGTGAAAAAATCAATTGATCAAACTTGTCATTTCATACGAGATGTCTTTATCATTTCAATTCAAATGAGTGCTAAATATCAATTGATATTTTTATTGTATATCATTTAAATTCAAAAGAGTGCTAAATATCAATTGATATTTTTATCGCATATCATTTAAGTTACAAAGACTGATCAAAATCAATTGATTTTTTTTAGAAAAAAAAATTTAATTAATTTTATAAAAAAATAGCAAATGCAGTTATTTTAAATAATGTATAAAACTTGAGAAAGTGTTTTTTAGTAATTGTTAATTTTATAATGCTAATTGTTAAAAAAAAAAAAAAAAAAAAAAAAAAAAAAAAAAAATATATATATATAGCAGCACTTCATATTTAAATTATTATTATATATTTAAGTTATAATTAAAAAGTTCCTTAAGATGGTAAAAATTAAAAAATTAAAGCTCCCATTAAAATTAAAACACCAAAATATCGTATAATTAAATTGTCATTTCAATTTGAAATGACATGAGAAAATATCAATTGATATTTTTGTACCATCTGATCAAGTCACGTGATATAAATAGGCCAATCAACCTGCATTGCCATTTCAAATAAAATAACGGTCACTTTTGTGAAGAGAAGCTTGGAGTACAACCTGTTTTCGTCGTTCTCTTCGATTTTAATGCAAATTAGTGGTATTTTTTCCAGTAATAAGATCAAAAATATTATTAAAATGTAAGTAAATATTTATGTATTAATCTGAAATAGTAAAATTATGTTGGGTTAATAAGTTGTGTCTTTTTCTGGGTTTCAAATATGAGGCATGCTGTTGATGACGCGAGGCCAGTAATGAGATTCTGATCATTTTTTTTATTTTCAAGTAAAGATTATTAAAATGCAATTGAGCTGTTTTTATGATTTTAATTATATTTCTTGAATATTTAAGGTGAGTGGAATAAAAACTAAATATTCTTTACTGTTTTTAAGTTGAATTAAAGATTAATAAAATATAAAAATTTTCCATTTGTTGCCATTTTTTTTTTTTTTTTTTTTTTTTTTTGTAACTAAAACTATAAAAATGTTTTAAAATAATATAAAAGAAAAAATGGATGAATATAGACATAACAGTAATTATTTACTACAAAACTTTATTCTATAAATTTTATAAATTCCAAAGATTAATTTATTATTAAAAAAAATTAAGATAATTAAATTATATATTTTATAAAATATTTAATTATACCTGAACGTTTATTACAAAAATATCGTTTAAAATTACATTTAAAAGTTAAATTGATTTCAGATGATGCAAATTTTGATGACTTGGAACGGGAATCATTTGATATTTTTGCAGTCGTTGTCCATGTCAATTTATATGGAGAGACTTGGTAAAAATATCAATAAATAATGGAGAGACTATAGTAAAAATATCAATTGATATAGAGAGGCTTGCTACAAATATCAATTGATCTGCACCCTGAAATATCAATCGCAAATTGAGACAAAATCATTTCATTTCTATCGTCACACCATTGAAGTGAAAGGACATGCTTTTCATTTCAATGGTCAGACGATTAAAAATGAAACGATATTTTGATTCATTCCAATGGTCAGACCATTAAAATAAAAAGCATGTCATTTCATTTCAATGGTCTCGCCATTCAAATGAATGGAGTTTTGTCTCAATTTGCAATTGATATTTCGAGGTGCAGATCAATTGATATTTTTTTAAAATTTCAATTGATAATTTTTGCTTGGGAACTTTCTATTTTATAAACCTTATGCGCAGAGATAACTTTATTTTTATTTTTGTTTGTTAGTCTCCATAACAGTTTTTGACAACATAATTTATAGTACGAATAATAGAATTTAAACACTCCATCTTTAAATATTATTTATCATTAAAAATTAGTAAAATAAAGTGTGGTTTTTTATCAAATTTTTTGCATAAAAGCAGCAGAAAGTTTACACTGAAAATAAATCTGATACGCGTACAATCGATCATTTTTTTTACTAATCTGATAAATTGCAGACAGTTTTATTAAAATATAATTGTAATTTAGAGATATTCGATGATTCCGATTGATTTTAGTATAGTTTTTGTTTCTTATATCTGCTTAACCAAACTATAAATCATATAATCATACTGTCACCTTTAGAGCAGAATAGGTTTTAGAAAATAGAGAACTAGAACTGTATGTTTCACAGTTTGAAAAAATTTCATAAAAAATAAAACCGCACTTTCATTGGAACATCCCATTACACATACCAAACAGAGCTGAAGATTCTCAATGCTTATGCAAAATGATTATTCAACAGTCTTGTAGTAGGTACCTGATTTTTCTATAACGTTAACGTTTAGTTAATTTTATATAAAACTATAAATTTAACGATAACTTTACCTCTTTTTTTTCTAGAACTATAATGTTAACTATTAACGTTAGCTTGCGTTAACCATAACGTTAACACCTTTTTAGACGATATGTTTTTTTATGATTATTGTAATTTTATTTATTATTTCTTTCAATTTGTTAGTTTTTTTTTCAGTCAGTATAAAGTAAAACGACTACAAGAGTGTTAATCCGTTACAAGTTTAAATATTCTATTTTAGTATTAAGTGTCTTATAATAAACAAATTAATATTCAATTTATTTTTTCTAAATTTAAAAATTTTTTTTTGTAACATTGTTTAAAAAAGTTAAATTTTATCGCAATTCTATTCATAATGATATGTAAAGAGTCTGAAAACTACCTATGTTATTATTCTACCTCCATTTAGTATAATTTTCATTATACTGCAAGATAATTATAGCTCATTAAGCAAAAATTATGTAAAAAAAAAGGGGATTTTTAATATAAACTAAAATGCAACGCAATTTAAAATACATAAAACTGTTATTTTATTAAAAATAGTAAAACTAATATTGTTAAAGAAGATTCAAATACAAAGATGAGCATATAAAAAATTAACTTTAAATTTTTTTATTAATTGAAAATTTTTTCTTTTTTTTTTAAAAATTTATTATTTTCACTCTATCTCTTTCTCTGGCATATATATACATATATACACACATATATATATATATATATATATATATATATATATATATATATATATATATATATATATATATATATATATATATATATATATATATATATATATGTTTCGAATGTTGAATTTCGAGCGAGGTTTCATGATGATAAAAAAAATTTCTTGGTGAAATAAATTACTGTCTTACCTTCTGTGAAGACACTGGGCTTTAGGCTTGCTGATGTCACTATTTCAAATAACAATAATAAAATAACAGTCACTTTGTACATAATAATGAAAAACAATCAATTAACAGTCTTGAAGAGGAAACAGACAGTATGTATCATTTTTTATAGATAGTCTCTGAAAACGTTAAACATATATAAATATATCATATATATATATATATATATATACATATATATATATATATATTCAAAGCTAAATATAGAAATTGAGGTTATTGAGTCAAAGCCCAAAGTTTTTATAATTACTCACATGCGTACTAGAAAAGATTGCCTGGTTCAATAAATAGCAGGTAAATTTTACCGTACCATTTCCATCTTGTCAGAAACTTTCTTTATATAGATTTTAAAAAAGTCATAATAAAAAAGTATTCGTTTATGTAGAAAATATAAAAATATATGGCAAGTTCTTTTGGTGCGGAACACAGAGATGAGCGTGCTAACGTAAGTATCGCTCGCCTATGGACTATATCGAGCATTGGCCTTCCAACACCCGAAAGCGACCTTTAACAGCTCCGGCTGACCACCCTCCATCGTTTTCAGAAACCTCTGCAGCTTATGCTGTGCCTAAGCAAGTGTCAGTGCGATTACTGCGCTGCACATTCAGCAAGTTTAGCAGCCCCTATCTCCGGACGAGACGTCACACGGCAACCAACACCTCCTGTTCCACAACTCACCTCCATAGTGTAGTGAGCAACTTGCATTGACAAGAGTTATTGTACAATTAGTATCTTATACAAAGTTATAAGAAAGAGCACACAAAACTCAATATAGGTCGAAATAAAAACATCATAATTATGTTATTATCTGTTTGAAAAAAATTATAGTATTTAAAATATATAATATGTAAATAAAAAAGGAAGAAAATGTTTAATAATTATTTTGTTTTTTTTTTATTGTAAATTATTAAAGCGGTTGTAATTATTATTTTTCTATTTTTGTTTTACTCATGGTTTTAGTTTTTTGCATGAATGAAAAAATTATGCATTAAATAGACGCATGGTAAAATATACATAAAATAAAACGATTTTCGACGGATATTTTTTTCTTTGCTTTACTTTTATTAAAAAAAAAATTGAGGATGGGTTCCGATACATGCTATAATAAACATTTATTTATTTCTTCATATATATATATATATATATATATTTATACATATATATATATATATATATATATATATATATATATATATATATATATATATATATATATATATATATATATATATATATATATATATATGTGTGTGTCAGTGTGTGTGAGTGTCTATGTCTCTTACTATTTGTTTGAAGAAATAAATAAATTGTCATTAGCATGTATCGGAACCCATCCTCAAATTTTTTTTAAATAAAAGTAAAGTAAAGAAAAAAAATCTTTATCCGTCGAAAATTGTTTTATTTTATGTATATTTTACCATTCGTCTATTTAATGCATAATTTTTTCATTCATGCAAAAAACTAAAACCATTAGTAAAACAAAAATGGAAAAATAATAATTACAACCGCTTTTATAATTTACAATAAAAAAAAGCAAAATAATTATTAAACATTTTCTTCCTTTTTTTCTTTTTACATATTATATATTTTAAATACTAAAATTTTTTTTCAAACAGATAATAACATGATGTTGTTATTTTGACCTATATTGAGTTTTGTGTGCTCTTTCTTATAACTTTGTATAAGATACTAATTGTACAATAACTCTTGTCAATGCAAGTTGCTCACTACACTATGGAAGTGAGTGGTGGAACAGGAGGTGTTGGTTGCCGTGTGACGTCTCGTCCGGAGATAGGGGCTGCTAAACTTGCTGAATGTGCAGCGCAGTAATCGCACTGACACTTGCTTAGGCACAGCATAAGCTGCAGAGGTTTCTGAAAACGATGGAGGGTGGTCAGCCGGAGCTGTTAAAGGTCGCTTTCGGGTGTTGGAAGGCCAATGCTCGATATAGTCCATAGGAGCGATACTTACGTTAGCACGCTCATCTCTGTGTTCCGCACCAAAAGAACTTGCCATATATTTTTATATTTTCTACATAAACAAATACTTTTTAAATACGACTTTTTTAAAATCTATAAAAAGAAAGTTTCTGACAAGATGAAAATGGGTACGGTAAAATTTACCTGTTATTTATTGAACCAGGCAATCTTTTCCAGTACGCATGTGAGTATTTATAAAAACTTTAAGCTTTAACTCATTTAACTCAATTTCTATATTTAGCTTTATTTGTATTGAACTTTAATTTAATTTGCATTTTATATATACACACACACATATATGGTAAAAAGTGAGGGTAAACATGTGTGACATGTGGACACGCTGTTTGGCCTCGAGAATTCGGGGGTACACGCCGTGTACTCTCGATAAATTAAAAATATTTAACATTATTATTAAAAAATCAACGTTTTCGGATAAAAACTATAAATTAAATAAAGAAGTATAAATATTTTTTCAAATACTCGTATTAAATGATATTTTTATTGCATTTTCAAAAATACTGTTTTTCCTTCTATATTATGCGCACTGTGGCACTTCCAGCGTATAAGTTTTGCAGTTTGCATGTTTGGTTTACTTTTGCTTTTGTAAATACTTGATTTGCTTAAAATAAAGTTCAGTTCAGTGAGCAGCTGCGGTTTGCGGTGCCGTGTTTTTTAAATTTATAAACAAGAATTAGTGATGCAAGTAAATTTAAATAGTAATTATTTGCTAAAGACAATTAAAAATAAGTGAATTCTTTTTTAATAGTAAAAAACAAAAATTAAGTTTTGAGGATGATGAAAATACTACAGAAACAACAACAACAAATGATCCAATAGCTATACCCACATAAAAATAAAAGACTTGGAAAAAAATGTAGAGTGCAATTCTAAAAAACAAATTTGAATTCTATTGCAAATCTATGGAATAAAAAACGCTTCCAAACATTTGCACTGCAATAAGAAATATTTTAGGCAATTTTTCTAAATAATTTCTACTTTATTAAAACCTTTCTATTTGAATTCTTTTTTTAAATAAACTTTTTATGGCGTGTGGAAATATATTCCAAAAATTCAATATTTTATAGTCACTTCCAATTGATTTCTATTTTTAGCTTATCAGGGTGATTAAAATGTGTTTAATTGTGGCATATTATTTAAAGTGAAAAAAAAGTGAAAGTATAAATAAAGAGTTTATAAAAGATTTCCAAAAAATTATATTACAGTGAAAGTGTTATTTAATGCGCGAATTTTCAAAAATTTAGTAGATTATAATAAATTAATTGATTAAAATTAATTGTTTGGAAATATTTTCTTTTCTAAATAGTTTGAAATCAAAATATAACGTTGCAGGCCAAAAATGAAAAAGAAGCTGTGTTTTTTTTTTATTATTATTATTATTATTTTTTTTTTTGCATTTTCTAGGGTCGCGGCGTTTAAAAAAAATTAAAATACCTATAATTAGAATTATTGTCATTATGGTGTTCTACGTACGAAATATCATACATTTACAAAAAAAATTGTTTGAGATGAGAGAAAAACCGCAAGTCAAAACCGAATACCCCCCGGCATTTCGTCAAATTTTATCCTATAAATTTGTAAATTTAGACACGGCTATATATCTCAATGCAATGTATCGATATTGAATAAAAAAAAAAAAAAAAAAAAATGTAAAAGAAAAGCATACCAATCTAGTAATTTTATAACTTCATTATTGGTAATAAATAATTAAATTAATAACATTATAATAAAAAACTGAAATAAAATAGGTTTAATTAATAAAAAAAAAACAGGCTTGCTTTATTGAATTTAATTCATTATAATTATCTGCATATTATTTCCAGTTGGTTTAAATATTGTCATAGCAAAAACTATGATGGTTACTTTCAAAAATATTTATTTAAATGAGTAGGAATCAATTAAAAGTATAAATATTTTGCTTTAGAAAATGCACAAAAATGTTTTTTTTCCATCAAATTTTCACAAAAATTTAACAGGGGGCGCAGCCACCCGCACCCCTCAGCAGGGGGGTGTCCCCCAATGCATCTCCTCTCAGCCTCATGGTTGCTCTCTACCTGGCGTGTACTCTAACTTTTCATTCCACTTTTACCACTGAGTGATATATAATATAAGAAATTTTCTTGGTGAAATAAATTACTGTCTTACCTTCTGTGAAGACACTGGGCTTTAGGCTTGCTGATGTCACTATTTCAAATAACAATAATAAAATAACAGTCACTTTGTACATAATAATGAAAAACAATCAATTAACAGTCTTGAAGAGGAAACAGACAGTATGTATCATTTTTTATAGATAGTCTCTGAAAACGTTAAACATATATAAATATATCATATATATATATATATATATACATATATATATATATATATTCAAAGCTAAATATAGAAATTGAGGTTATTGAGTCAAAGCCCAAAGTTTTTATAATTACTCACATGCGTACTAGAAAAGATTGCCTGGTTCAATAAATAGCAGGTAAATTTTACCGTACCATTTCCATCTTGTCAGAAACTTTCTTTATATAGATTTTAAAAAAGTCATAATAAAAAAGTATTCGTTTATGTAGAAAATATAAAAATATATGGCAAGTTCTTTTGGTGCGGAACACAGAGATGAGCGTGCTAACGTAAGTATCGCTCGCCTATGGACTATATCGAGCATTGGCCTTCCAACACCCGAAAGCGACCTTTAACAGCTCCGGCTGACCACCCTCCATCGTTTTCAGAAACCTCTGCAGCTTATGCTGTGCCTAAGCAAGTGTCAGTGCGATTACTGCGCTGCACATTCAGCAAGTTTAGCAGCCCCTATCTCCAGACGAGACGTCACACGGCAACCAACACCTCCTGTTCCACAACTCACCTCCATAGTGTAGTGAGCAACTTGCATTGACAAGAGTTATTGTACAATTAGTATCTTATACAAAGTTATAAGAAAGAGCACACAAAACTCAATATAGGTCGAAATAAAAACATCATAATTATGTTATTATCTGTTTGAAAAAAATTATAGTATTTAAAATATATAATATGTAAATAAAAAAGGAAGAAAATGTTTAATAATTATTTTTTTTTTTTTTTAATGTAAATTATTAAAGCGGTTGTAATTATTATTTTTCTATTTTTGTTTTACTCATGGTTTTAGTTTTTTGCATGAATGAAAAAATTATGCATTAAATAGACGCATGGTAAAATATACATAAAATAAAACGATTTTCGACGGATATTTTTTTCTTTGCTTTACTTTTATTAAAAAAAAAATTGAGGATGGGTTCCGATACATGCTATAATAAACATTTATTTATTTCTTCATATATATATATATATATATATATATATTTATACATATATATATATATATATATATATATATATATATATATATATATATATATATATATATATATATATATATATATATATATGTGTGTGTCAGTGTGTGTGAGTGTCTATGTCTCTTACTATTTGTTTGAAGAAATAAATAAATTGTCATTAGCATGTATCGGAACCCATCCTCAAATTTTTTTTAAATAAAAGTAAAGTAAAGAAAAAAAATCTTTATCCGTCGAAAATTGTTTTATTTTATGTATATTTTACCATTCGTCTATTTAATGCATAATTTTTTCATTCATGCAAAAAACTAAAACCATTAGTAAAACAAAAATGGAAAAATAATAATTACAACCGCTTTTATAATTTACAATAAAAAAAAGCAAAATAATTATTAAACATTTTCTTCCTTTTTTTCTTTTTACATATTATATATTTTAAATACTAAAATTTTTTTTCAAACAGATAATAACATGATGTTGTTATTTTGACCTATATTGAGTTTTGTGTGCTCTTTCTTATAACTTTGTATAAGATACTAATTGTACAATAACTCTTGTCAATGCAAGTTGCTCACTACACTATGGAAGTGAGTGGTGGAACAGGAGGTGTTGGTTGCCGTGTGACGTCTCGTCCGGAGATAGGGGCTGCTAAACTTGCTGAATGTGCAGCGCAGTAATCGCACTGACACTTGCTTAGGCACAGCATAAGCTGCAGAGGTTTCTGAAAACGATGGAGGGTGGTCAGCCGGAGCTGTTAAAGGTCGCTTTCGGGTGTTGGAAGGCCAATGCTCGATATAGTCCATAGGAGCGATACTTACGTTAGCACGCTCATCTCTGTGTTCCGCACCAAAAGAACTTGCCATATATTTTTATATTTTCTACATAAACAAATACTTTTTTAATACGACTTTTTTAAAATCTATAAAAAGAAAGTTTCTGACAAGATGAAAATGGGTACGGTAAAATTTACCTGTTATTTATTGAACCAGGCAATCTTTTCCAGTACGCATGTGAGTATTTATAAAAACTTTAAGCTTTAACTCATTTAACTCAATTTCTATATTTAGCTTTATTTGTATTGAACTTTAATTTAATTTGCATTTTATATATACACACACACATATATGGTAAAAAGTGAGGGTAAACATGTGTGACATGTGGACACGCTGTTTGGCCTCGAGAATTCGGGGGTACACGCCGTGTACTCTCGATAAATTAAAAATATTTAACATTATTATTAAAAAATCAACGTTTTCGGATAAAAACTATAAATTAAATAAAGAAGTATAAATATTTTTTCAAATACTCGTATTAAATGATATTTTTATTGCATTTTCAAAAATACTGTTTTTCCTTCTATATTATGCGCACTGTGGCACTTCCAGCGTATAAGTTTTGCAGTTTGCATGTTTGGTTTACTTTTGCTTTTGTAAATACTTGATTTGCTTAAAATAAAGTTCAGTTCAGTGCTCAGCTGCGGTTTGCGGTGCCGTGTTTTTTAAATTTATAAACAAGAATTAGTGATGCAAGTAAATTTAAATAGTAATTATTTGCTAAAGACAATTAAAAATAAGTGAATTCTTTTTTAATAGTAAAAAACAAAAATTAAGTTTTGAGGATGATGAAAATACTACAGAAACAACAACAACAAATGATCCAATAGCTATACCCACATAAAAATAAAAGACTTGGAAAAAAATGTAGAGTGCAATTCTAAAAAACAAATTTGAATTCTATTGCAAATCTATGGAATAAAAAACGCTTCCAAACATTTGCACTGCAATAAGAAATATTTTAGGCAATTTTTCTAAATAATTTCTACTTTATTAAAACCTTTCTATTTGAATTCTTTTTTTAAATAAACTTTTTATGGCGTGTGGAAATATATTCCAAAAATTCAATATTTTATAGTCACTTCCAATTGATTTCTATTTTTAGCTTATCAGGGTGATTAAAATGTGTTTAATTGTGGCATATTATTTAAAGTGAAAAAAAAGTGAAAGTATAAATAAAGAGTTTATAAAAGATTTCCAAAAAATTATATTACAGTGAAAGTGTTATTTAATGCGCGAATTTTCAAAAATTTAGTAGATTATAATAAATTAATTGATTAAAATTAATTGTTTGGAAATATTTTCTTTTCTAAATAGTTTGAAATCAAAATATAACGTTGCAGGCCAAAAATGAAAAAGAAGCTGTTTTTTTTTTTATTATTATTATTATTATTTTTTTTTTTGCATTTTCTAGGGTCGCGGCGTTTAAAAAAAATTAAAATACCTATAATTAGAATTATTGTCATTATGGTGTTCTACGTACTGTGGCGAGTATATTTTTGTTTGTGCGTGGGCGGGGTGAGAAATTTAAAATCTCGCCCCTATTTTGCCGTGTGTAACCTACGTCAGGTGGCGCCTGCGTGCAGAGATTCAGCCCTGGACATGCGCGCCACCTCACCATGCGGTGGAAAAGATGAGAAATAGGGGAAGAAGGGAGAATATAGATAAGATGGCCGGTATATAGACGAAACTCGCGGCTTTATATCACCTGCGTGTTACGTCTATCTCGGCCACCTGTGATTGGTTTGCTTACCTGGATTACGTAAGCAAACGTTCTACATTGACCCGCGCTCCTTTTGAACTATAAAACACGTGTGTGGAGCGCGGATTTTGTGGGATATCGTGATTGCATCTTTATGCAATCACAATGTGCTGACCTACCATGCTGTCGATGACCGTGGAGACCTGAATGGCCGTGATTTGTGAACTTCGCGACTGTACGACCAAGTATAGTATAGGTCCACGAGTTTAATTAAAACATTTACACTATATATGGCACGATGTTAGGGTATTATATATGTATGTTATGTATGTGGGGGTGTGTTTGAGTGGGAATAAGGGTGGGTTTTATAAGAGTGAAAGTTAGGAAATTAGGGTGGTTTAGATTTGTAAAGCTGTAGGGAATAAAGTTATATAATCATAACTATATTCTTTTATTTACCAGTTATTAATCCTTCACTTAACCTAATACTTAATTAACCTTAGTTGCTGAAATACTTAAGGTCTCTTGCCCCTACCTGAGCTAGTTGGAGGGCTTATGACGTCACTTCCGTGACATCATAAACACCACCGACCCCCCATATCAACCCCTTAAGTCAATAAAGCAAAGTATTTCGGTACATGGCGCCCAAACCCAACCCATTGGTTAATTGAGTACACTGAAAAAAAAAAAAAAAAAAAAAAAAAAAAAAAAAAAAAAAAAAAAAAGTTTAAGTGAAGGTTTTAAACGGTAAAAGATAGGGTTTAAGGTTAGGATTTAGTTTGCAAACATTGTAAATTCTTACCTCCCTGCCACCACCAACACATAAAACTACTTTGGTGTCCATAGGTTATTTTAAAGTGACCCAAGAGCTAAGTTTTTGAAGGTTGTTTTGATTTTTTGTTGAAATCTCTTCGTCCAAAATCATCCCCACCACAAAATACGCATTTTTCAAAAAAGTGCCCCTGCACAAAATTCCGACCCGATTTTGGTCCGGTTTGTCCCATTTTTTTAAATTGGACCAAACCCGAGGGAAAGTAAAGCCCTTTAAGGGAAATCATATAAAACACTTTTTCTGAGTGTCCCTACCCAAAATTCCGGCCCGATTCTGGTCCGGAAAATCCATTTTTGGAAAAGTGGACAAAAACTTCAGAAAAGAGCCCCAATCAAAGGGAAATCATATATAACACAGATTTAAGTGTCCCTGGTCATAAATCCGGCCCGATTTTAGTCCGAAAATCCATTTTTTTTAAATTTAACCCCTCATAAGAAATTCAAATTAAATACACTTTAGAAGTGTCCCAGGCCTAAAAATCGACCCGATTCATGTCCAAAAGTCCACTTGGGACAAATAGGACAAATTTTGGGAAAAGTTGCGCCTTTATACGGGAATCAATTTTAAAGGTTTTTCATGGTGTCCCAAGCCAAAATTCCCCAAGGGAAAAACCCAAAACCGGCGGGACAAAATTTTTATTTTTTAAAGTTCCCTGAATCTTACCGTAAAATTAAATAACAACCTTCGTAAATTCAAATTAAGGTAACTTAAGACATAAAAGTTCATTTTAATACAAATTTGAAATTAAAATTAAATTTAAAATTATTAAATCTTAACAGCTGCTTAAAATTTTGAGTAAATTGAAATTAAAATTATTTTATTATCGTATTTAATTTAAATTGAATTAATTTTTTTGCAAAGTAACTTTTAAGTAAAATAAAAATAAAATTAAATTTATCAGTTAAAAGAAAATAAAAATTCAAATATAATAATCTAATAATATAAATACAAGCAAAATTGAATAAAAAAAAAAATATATATTTGAAATTAAATTAAAATTAAATGGAATATGAACTTAATTGTATTAAAACATAATTAATTAAAAATTAAACATAATTATAAAACATTTAACTTGAATTAAATTACAATTAAATTAAAAATTAAATAAATAAGAAATACTAAGTTTTTATAAAATTAAATTAAATTAAATTAAATGAAACTGGCTATTATTTTATTGATAAAGTAAAATTAAAAATCTATGGATTAGGTAATTTAACTTTATTTAAAATAAAATTATTAATTTAAAGTATAAATTACAGTTTATAAAATTATAGTTTCTTAAATAATAAAATTATAAATATAAAGATCTGAAGTTTATACAGAGTTTTATAAATAAAATTGCAACTTATGATTTTATAAATATAAAATATAAGTATATTACATAAAGATTAATAACATTAAACACAATTAAAATTGTTAAAGTAACCATATATTTATTATACTACAATAAATATCATATCCTCCAACATTGAAAAATAAGAAGAAAAATGCCACCTAAAAGACAACAAAAGAGAAAATCATTAGAAATGGTGGACTTAGAAAATGATGCAGAAGAGGGGGAGGGGAACCAGCCTAACAATGGGGGAGGGACTTCAGGGGGTGGTAACAATATGAATGAGAATGAACTTGAAAATCAATCTGAGGGGCCCCAAGTGGAAACAGTAAGCAATATGGCGGTTGGTGGACAGCAACAAACTCAACAAAAGGGCGTGGTAAACCAGCAAGTTTCAAACCCCGGTTTTTCCATGCCACCCTTTTACTATGTATTACACCCTAACCAGCTGATGAACATGATGGGTCAGAACCAGTTACCTATGCAGCAGCCAACCCAGGGCCAACAGGTGTCCCTAGAGAGTAGCAGCGCTAGCCAACCAGTAAATACTGACCCAACGTTACAGCAAGCTGAAAAATCAAATACTACAGTAAATAATATGTCCCAGACGCCCTCAGCTGTTCCTTCGACATCAGGTACAATGCCCATTATAACAAATCATGCTAAAGGACCACCTCAGGTAACCTCAGTCCCACCCTCAGTTATCACAGAAAACTTTAATGGCCCCCCAACCCCAACAGTATCAGGTGCTCCATCACAAGGTAGCTCTATTTTGAATCAAGGGCAAAATGGTATGCAAATGTTGCTAAACCCACCAATGCCACCATTTGCAGGTATGCAACAGCAAGGTATGCCAGCAATGCAACCTTGGGGAGGGTACCAATTTCCATTCTTGCCACAGCCTCAGCAACCCATTATCATCCAACAAGCAGGTCCCCAGCCTTTTGCTCGTATCCCTGATTTTCCTAAATTTACTTGCCAACGAGACATGAAAATCATGACGTACATCACAAAAGTAGAAACTCTGAGATGTGCTAACGATGATATGACTGAGGCACATTTTTATAAGAATATCATAAGAAACGCAGATGAAGATGGGGTAGGATGGTTAAACGATAGAAGGTGCAGCACCTGGTCTGAACTCAAAAGTTGCATGAAACGTGACCTCATGGACATGGATGAATACAACAGATTCTATGACCAGATTGAACAACACGAGGGAGAAACGTGGGAGAAATATGTGAGACGAGTAACAAAAGACATTACTTTGTTCAGGGAAAACAAAGAAACGCACCTAAATGACATCATCAGCACAGTAAGAAAGGGAGGGGATGAAAGAATCGTAGACAAGATAACGTTCACTGAAAACATGACAACTAAGGCTGTTATTCGGAAGGGAAATGAAGTTGAGAAGCTTTTGGAGCAAAGAAAACGCAGACGTTTTCACCAAGATCAAGAAGCAGCCAGACAACAAGAAGAAAGACGTAGATTTCACTTGGCTAACATGGAGATGCAGCGTTTTAGACCACCCCCTTTCACTCAGCCTATGGCACAACTTCTACCCCTACCAACTCATTTACCCCCACCACCTTTCTACAACGCAAGAATGCCACCACCACAGTTGTTTCAACAACCATATCCACAACCATGGCCTGAAACCAACAGAGGGGCGGACAGACGTAAAAGGAAGAAACCAAGACCACAGCCTTGGTCAGGTTGTAATGATTGCGTAGCACAAGGTATGAATGGACGTAACTGTCCAGGTACATGTACAAGATGCTCTGTTCATGGCCACCACCAAGACTCATGTCCCAACCGTCCACCAAGGGCAAATCACAATAATGGGGGTAATTTAAACTACTAAGGGGGAGTGTGGGAGATAGAGAGACACTCCCACAGCCAGGGATGGTGCACAAAGATATATTTGTAGCAGTTACTGATAAGAAATCCAATAAACCGCTAACATATGTAACAGTCAAGGGTTTCACAACACTTGCCTTATTAGATACTGGCGCTGAAATTTCAGCAATCAGCAAGAAAAAGTTGTACAAGTTGAAAAACCTTGAAGATTGCCACATTTCAGAAGTCATGACTCCAATCAATTTAGCTAATCAAACTAGCGTATTTAGTTCACAAATTATTAATGTACCCATAGAAATAGCAGGACACATAGTCTATCATGAATTATTTGTTATAGAAGATTTGTCCTGCGACATTATATTAGGCAATGAATTCCTTGCAAAGTCAGGTATAGTGCCTGTAAGTGCAAGGCACGGTTACACGTTTAATAACTTACTACCAGAGGATATCAAAATAAAGCCATATGAATCAGGAATGCACCCATCATGTCATCTATTTACTTTAAGTCGTAGCACCAAACTGGACTTGTCTCCCTGCCAAGAAAAATGTTTCCAAGATGGCGATCTCAGAGAGGACCTCACATTAGAACAAAAACATGAATTGAAAAATACACTCCTGCCATTCTATGACACAATAACTGACAAAAGGATAGGGCATACAACCATGTATGAGCACGTCATAGAAACGATACCAGGCAAGACCGTCAACGTAAGAGCTTACCATGCCAAACCACCAAGACAGAAGATTATTGATGACCATATTGAAAGGATGTTGAGAGAGAAAATAATACAGAAGTGTCCCCCGGACACTGAATGGGGATCCCCTATATGCTTGCCTATCAAATCAGATGGCACATATAGATTTGCAGTAGACATGAGATTACTAAATAAAATTACAATCAGTCAGCCATATGTAATTCCTCGTATTAATGATAGCTTAGATTTACTTAGGGGGAAATCATGGTTTTCAAAAATTGATTTAAACTCAGGATTTAATCAAGTATCAATTCACCCTGATTCAAGAAAGAAAACAGCATTTGTGACAGGCAGTACTAAATATCCAGGTAAATATATGTTCAATAGAGTCAATTTTGGAGCCAAAAACAGCAGTGCAGCATTTCAGAAGACCATGGATATAATCTTAGAGGGTCTTAATGGCGTCATATGCTTTGTCTTTGTAGACGATATTCTTATCTATGGTAATACATTCGCTGAACACCTTGCAAACGTAAAATTAGTGTTAGATAGATTAAAATTACACAACCTCACTGTCAATCCTTCTAAATCAGTCTTTTGTCTCAGATCAATATCATTCTTGGGTCACAAAATATCAGAAAAGGGCGTTGAAATGGATCCAGAGAAGGTACAAGCAATGTTAGAATACCCTCAGCCGAAAACCCCAGAAAGTTTAGCTACATTCTTAGGCATGGTTAGCTGGTACACAAAGTTTGTGCCAGACTTAGCTACAATAGCAAAACCCCTCAATGAAATGAAAGAGTCAAAAACAAGAAAGAAATTAGAAGATAACAGGAAGAAATATTCATGGAACCAAGATTGTCAGGCGGCATTTATAGAAATTAAACGTAGACTCACAGAAGCACCAATCCTGACGTTCCCCTCCTGGGATCACGATTTCTCACTTGAAGTAGATGCGTCAAATGTAGGAATCTCAGCTTGTCTCTTTCAATACATTGAAGAAGTACCCAAGGTTATCGCATATGCAAGCAAAACACTGAATAAGGCAGAACAAAATTACAGCACAAGCAAGAAAGAAGCTCTAGCTTGTGTTTGGGGAGTCGACAAATTCCGGGAGTACTTAGAATTGAGACCATTCACACTTGTAACAGATCATCAAGCTCTCACATATCTGTGGAACAAAGAAGAACCACATGGTCAATGGGCGAGATGGCTAGTAAGATTGCAAGGTTATGATTTTAAAATTGAGTATAAGAAAGGGCCTTTGAATGTCGTACCAGATGCCCTATCTAGAGCCCCATTACCCCCCAAACCATCTGAAGCAAACACCCCAGCATTATTCAGTATGAAACTTAATGAGCAAGTCAATGAAGACACGAAAAACGGAGAAGAATGGGCTCTTACTTCACATCAACAAATGCAAGAACAACAAGAGCTGGATAGCAACATCATGAGGCTAAGAAGCTTAGCTTCAGTGAAAGATTCGCCATGGCTTGTACATGAAAATGTATTGTATTACAAAACAAAACAAGGTAACAAGCCATACATTCCAGAAAAGTTGAGAGAAACCTTTCTAAAGGAGTGCCATGACGAGCCCACTAGTGCACATATGGGGATATATAAAACCTTACAGCGTGTGAAAAACATTGGATATTGGCCAAAAATGATCAGTCAGATAGCACGTTATGTACGCAGTTGTAAATCATGTCAACTTACAAAATCAAGTAATCAAAAGCCTGCAGGACTTATGGTTCCTGGTACAAATGGTGGAGTACTAGATCAGGTTTGTGTAGACTTTGTTGGACCCCTTCCAAGGTCAAGAAAAAGAAATGAATATATATTTGTACTTACTGATAGATATTCAAGATGGGCGGAATTTTATCCAGTTAGAAAAGCAACCGCTAAATCAGTATGTAAAATACTTTCTTCATTCTTTGCACGTACGGGAATACTAAGAACAATATTAAGTGACAATGCAACTCAATTCAAATCACAACTGCTTAAAGACATGCTAAATTCCTGGAATGTGAAACATAATTTCACAACCCCATTCCACCCCCAAGCAAACCCAGCAGAGAGAATAAATCGTAACCTAAAAGCCATGTTACGTGCCTACTGTAGAGAAGATCACACACTCTGGGAAGATAAGTTAGATCTACTTAATTTCGCATACAATTCAGCAGAAAATGAAGCTACAGGTTTCACGCCAGCGGAATTATTTTTGGGGCGCAAAATGCGATCACCAATTGAAAACAAGTTCAATGTTAAAGGTACTTCACATCAAACATATGAGGAGTCTCATGAAGAAAAACAGAAGCAATTAAGAAAGATGCACAAGTTTGTGGCTAATCACGATAGCAAGGCTAAAGAAGCTCAAGCGAATTACTACAACAAAGGTAGACGTGACGTCACTTACAGACCTGGTCAACTGGTCGTCGTACGAACCCATCCAATTTCCAATGCAGAGAAGAAATTTGCTGCCAAACTTGGAGATCTATGGTCTGGACCGTACGTTGTGACAGAAATGTACAATAATGTAGATTTAAAATTGCAAGACATGAGAAACAAATCAAAAACCATTAACAGACATGTAATGGAGGTACGACCATATGTTGTACGGCAAGAAAATGAGTTAGGAGGAAGAAAGTTGGAGAAAAATAGTACCTTTCTTGCAGAAAAGGTTTTACAACCTGACTCAAATAGCGTAGTAGTTAGAAACGAGCCATTAGAGCCTGAACCACCACAGACTGATCTTGAAAAGTCAGTGGACCAGAGCATGCTCGATTTCTTAGATAATAGTATTACCACGGTAATAATTGAAGACGATGATGTGTTGAGTATGAACTCTGAAGATTCAAATGAGAGTGGACACCAACCACGTCGCCAGCTGCGCAATAGGGAAAATCTCAGAAGAACTGATAGATATCAGGCAGGTTTTGGTTAATAAGTCGAAGAAAGTCACATCAACATGTTTCAATTGTTAGACTAAGCTGACACTGAAAAATCTTCAGGACAGGAACTTCTACAAGAACATGGAAGATTTATGAGGATATGATATAAAATGTAAAGTTTGATCTTTAAAGTATTGCAGTTGTAAAAACGTATAAATTTTGCATTCCATTCATTTCGATTTTAATTGCCTTAATTCCATAGTTTGAAATTAAATGCATTAAGAGTATTACACCTAATACGTTATAATAATTGCCAGTTTATTTTAAAGTTTCTATAGTATTTTTTTTAACAAAATTGCGTGTATTGTTTTTTTAATTAAATATCATTTCCTACCAAAACAAATTAAGCGGCTGTTAAATTTTGTATTTGTTTAAGTCACGTGACGTTTATGTAAAATTGCTATGTGCGCCAAACGGCCAAGCACATTCTTTTAATCGGTCTTTATCAATTAGTGTTAATTAACATTTCAAAATTGATGAAACTGGGCTTTGTTCGTCTGACCAACTTACAAAGTTATGTCTTGAGTTACTTTATTGGGGTGTAAGGGTGGTTCCAGTCACTTTAATAAAGTAACCTGTGTATGCAAGAGTAGTTTAAAATGTAGTTTGGGCTTCTTCCCTACAGCCATTAGGTTAGACAACAAAAATCCAAATAAAAATCGTAAAATATAAAAATCTTACATAATATATGATATAAGTTATTAAATGTTGATTGCATGCCTAGGATTTTGTTGACTGATGTGACAGGTTAGTTTTTTGCATTTAAATGGCTGATAATGAGTTCTAGTATGTTATTTTTCATATGTTATGTAACAAAACAAAAAAAAAAAAAAAAAAAAGTGTAACGCCGTAAGATTGTCTCATATACATAACTGGGAGAGATCTGTGGATGTCTCTTTCCTTATCTTTTTTTAACAATGCTAGATATAAGATGTTTAAGAGTGACAGAGAGTATGATTGAGAGTATTTGATATTTTGGGGGTAAAGTGTTAAGTGCCATATTAGCCGACGATGAACTGTGCCTTATTTTCATTTTAAATTCTGTGAAACTTGTGTGCTTAACTTTGTTATACTCGCTTCCTACTGATCGAACTGACGGCAATAGTAGCCTCCCTTGTGAGTTCTGGGGGAGGGATCTGTGGCGAGTATATTTTTGTTTGTGCGTGGGCGGGGTGAGAAATTTAAAATCTCGCCCCTATTTTGCCGTGTGTAACCTACGTCAGGTGGCGCCTGCGTGCAGAGATTCAGCCCTGGACATGCGCGCCACCTCACCATGCGGTGGAAAAGATGAGAAATAGGGGAAGAAGGGAGAATATAGATAAGATGGCCGGTATATAGACGAAACTCGCGGCTTTATATCACCTGCGTGTTACGTCTATCTCGGCCACCTGTGATTGGTTTGCTTACCTGGATTACGTAAGCAAACGTTCTACATTGACCCGCGCTCCTTTTGAACTATAAAACACGTGTGTGGAGCGCGGATTTTGTGGGATATCGTGATTGCATCTTTATGCAATCACAATGTGCTGACCTACCATGCTGTCGATGACCGTGGAGACCTGAATGGCCGTGATTTGTGAACTTCGCGACTGTACGACCAAGTATAGTATAGGTCCACGAGTTTAATTAAAACATTTACACTATATATGGCACGATGTTAGGGTATTATATATGTATGTTATGTATGTGGGGGTGTGTTTGAGTGGGAATAAGGGTGGGTTTTATAAGAGTGAAAGTTAGGAAATTAGGGTGGTTTAGATTTGTAAAGCTGTAGGGAATAAAGTTATATAATCATAACTATATTCTTTTATTTACCAGTTATTAATCCTTCACTTAACCTAATACTTAATTAACCTTAGTTGCTGAAATACTTAAGGTCTCTTGCCCCTACCTGAGCTAGTTGGAGGGCTTATGACGTCACTTCCGTGACATCATAAACACCACCGACCCCCCATATCAACCCCTTAAGTCAATAAAGCAAAGTATTTCGGTACAGTACGAAATATCATACATTTACAAAAAAAATTGTTTGAGATGAGAGAAAAACCGCAAGTCAAAACCGAATACCCCCTGGCATGTCGTCAAATTTTATCCTATAAATTTGTAAATTTAGACACGGCTATATATCTCAATGCAATGTATCGATATTGAATAAAAAAAAAAAAAAAAAAAAAATGTAAAAGAAAAGCATACCAATCTAGTAATTTTATAACTTTATTATTGGTAATAAATAATTAAATTAATAACATTATAATAAAAAACTGAAATAAAATAGGTTTAATTAATAAAAAAAAAACAGGCTTGCTTTATTGAATTTAATTCATTATAATTATCTGCATATTATTTCCAGTTGGTTTAAATATTGTCATAGCAAAAACTATGATGGTTACTTTCAAAAATATTTATTTAAATGAGTAGGAATCAATTAAAAGTATAAATATTTTGCTTTAGAAAATGCACAAAAATGTTTTTTTTCCATCAAATTTTCACAAAAATTTAACAGGGGGCGCAGCCACCCGCACCCCTCAGCAGGGGGGTGTCCCCCAATGCATCTCCTCTCAGCCTCATGGTTGCTCTCTACCTGGCGTGTACTCTAACTTTTCATTCCACTTTTACCACTGAGTGATATATAATATAAGAAATTTTCTTGGTGAAATAAATTACTGTCTTACCTTCTGTGAAGACACTGGGCTTTACACTCGCTGATGCAACTATTTTAAATAACAATAATAAAATAATATTTACTTTGTACATAAAAATGAAAAACACTGAATTCACAGTGTTTTTAAAATTACATAGCTAAGTTATTTACACACAATGTTAACGTTTTCGGAGACTATATCAAAAATGATACATACTGTCTGTCTCCTCTTCAAGACTGTAAATTGAGTGTTTTTAATTATTATGTACAAAGTGATTATTATTTTATAATTGTTATTTAAAATAGTGACATTAGCAAAAGTGTAAAGCCCAGTGTCTTCACAGAAGGTAAGACAGTATTTATTTCACCAAGAAATGTTCAAATCATCATGAAACCTCGCTCGAAATTCAACATTCAAAACATATACTCATATATATATATATATATATATATATATATATATATATATATATATATATATATATATATATATATATATATATATATATATGAAAGAGAAAGAGATAGGGATAGAGTGAAAATAAATAAATTTGTTAAAAAAAAAGAAAGATTTTTTAAAGAATAAAAAAAATTTAAGGTTGTTTTTTTATATGCTTATATTTGTATTTGAATCTATAATACTTTAACAATATTATAGTTTTACTATTTTGATTAAAATTACAGTTTTATGTATTTCAAATTGCGTTGCATTTTAGTTTATTTTAAAAATACATTTTTTTTATATAATTTATGCTTAATGTCCTATAATTATCTTGCAATTATAATTAAAATTATACTATCTTGAGGTAGAAACATAACATAGGTAGCTTTAAGACTCTTTACTTAGCATATGAATAGAGTTGCGATAAAATTTATTGTTTTTAAACAATGTTAAAAAAAATAGTATTTAAAATTAGAAAAAATAAATTGAATATTATTTTAAATTTTTTTTTATTAGACACTTAAATACTAAAATAGAATATTTAAACTTTTAATGGATTAACACTCTTTTAGTCTTTTTACTTTATACTGACTGAAAAACACTAACAAATTGAAAGAAATAATAAATAAAATTACAATAATCATAAAAAAAAACATACCGTCCAAAAAAGGTGTTAACATTATAGTTAACGCAAGCTAACGTTAATAGTTAACATTATAGTATAGTTCTAGAAAAATAAGAGGTAAAGTTATCGTTAAATTTATAGTTTTATATAAAATTAACTAAACGTTAACGTTATAGAAAAATCAGGTAACTACTACAAGACTGTTGAATAATCATTTTGCATAAGCATTGAGAATCTTCAGCTCTGTTTGGTATGTGTAATGGGATGTTCCAACGAAAGTGCGGTTTTATTTTTTATGGAATTTTTTCTAAACTGTGAAACATACATTTCTAGTTTTCTATTTTCTAAAACCTATTCTGCTCTAAAGGTGACAGTATGATTATATGATTTATAATTTGGTGTAACAGATAATAAAATTTAAAATAATATTCCAATCAATTAGAATCATTGAATATCTCTAAATACAATTATATATTATTAAAACTGTCTACAATATGTATTAGAATAATAAAAATCAACGATTGTACGCATAGCAGATTATTTTAAGTGTAATCTTTCTGCTGCTTCTATGCAAAAAATATGATAAAAAAACTTTATTTTACTAATAAAAGATGATTAATATTTTAAGATGTCGTGTTTAAATTCTATTATTCGTACTAGAAGTTATATTGTCAAGAAATGATATGGAAACTTACAAAAAAATATATATATAAGCGCATAAGGTTTAAAAAATAGAAAGTTATATATATATATTAATTTTTTTATTCATTTACATACATACTTACTTTTGTGTATATATATATATATTTATATATATATATATATATATATATATATATATATATATATATATATATATATATATATATATATATATATGTGTGTGTATGTGTATGTGTGTGCGAGTGTGTGTGTGTGTCTATGTCTCTTAATATTTATTTGAAGAAATAAATAAATGGTCATTAGCATTTATCGGAACCCATCCTCAATTTTTTTTTAATAAAAGTAAAGTAAAGAAAAAAATATCCGTCGAAAATCGTTTTATTTTATGTTTATTTTACCATTCGTCTATTTAATGCATAATTTTTTCATTCATGCAAAAAACTAAAATCATGAGTAAAACAAAAATGGAAAAATAATAATTACAACCGATTTAATAATTTACAATAAAAAAAAAGCAAAATAATTAATAAACATTTTCTTCCTTTTTTATTTGTACATATTATATATTTTAAATACTGTAATTTTTTTCCAACAGATAATAACATGATGTTGTTATTTCGACCTATATTGAGTTTTGTGTGCTCTTTCTTATAACTTTGTATAAGATACTAATTGTACAATAACTCTTGTCAATGCAAGTTGCTCACTACACTATGGAGGTGAGTTGTGGAACAGGAGGTGTTGGTTGCCGTGTGACGTCTCGTCCGGAGATAGGGGCTGCTAAACTTGCTGAATGTGCAGCGCAGTAATCGCACTGACACTTGCTTAGGCACAGCATAAGCTGCAGAGGTTTCTGAAAACGATGGAGGGTGGTCAGCCGGAGCTGTTAAAGGTCGCTTTCAGGTGTTGGATGGCCAATGCTCGATATAGTCCATAGGAGCGATACTTACGTTAGCACGCTCATCTCTGTGTTCCGCACCAAAAGAACTTGCCATATATTTTTATATTTTCTACATAAACGAATACTTTTTAAATACGACTTTTTTAAAATCTATATAAAGAAAGTTTCTGACAAGATGGAAATGGGTACGGTAAAATTTACCTGTTATTTATTGAACCAGGCAATCTTTTCCAGTACGCATGTGAGTATTTATAAAAACTTTAAGCTTTAACTCATTTAACGCAATTTCTATATTTAGCTTTATTTGTATTGAACTTTAATTTAATTTGCATTTTAATATTATTCAATATATATATATATATATATATATATATATATATATATATATATATATATATATATATATATATATATATATATATATATATATAGATATATATATATATATTATATATAAATATATATATATATATATATTATATACACACATATATTTGGTAAAAAGTGAGGGTACACATGTGTGACATGTGGACACGCTGTTTGGCCTCGAGAATTCGGGGGTACACGCCGTGTACTCTCGATAAATTAAAAAACTTTAACATTATTATTAAAAAATCAACGTTTTCGGAGAAAAACTATAAATTAAATAAAGAAGTATAAATATTTTTTCAAATACTCGTATTAAATGATATTTTTATTGCATTTTCAAAAATACTGTTTTTCCTTCTATATTATGCGCACTGAGGCACTTCCAGCGTATAAGTTTTGCAGTTTGCATGTTTGGTTTACTTTTGCTTTTGTAAATACTTGATTTGCTTAAAATAAAGTTCAGTTCAGTGCTCAGCTGCGGTTTGCGGTGCCGTGTTTTTTAAATTTATAAACAAGAATTAGTGATGCAAGTAAATTTAAATAGTAATTATTTGCTAAAGACAATTAAAAATAAGTGAATTCTTTTTTAATAGTAAAAAACAAAAATTAAGTTTTGAGGATGATGAAAATACTACAGAAACAACAACAACAAATGATCCAATAGCTATACCCACATAAAAATAAAAGACTTGGAAAAAAATGTAGAGTGCAATTCTAAAAAACAAATTTGAATTCTATTGCAAATCTATGGAATAAAAAACGCTTCCAAACATTTGCACTGCAATAAGAAATATTTTAGGCAATTTTTCTAAATAATTTCTACTTTATTAAAACCTTTCTATTTGAATTCTTTTTTTAAATAAACTTTTTATGGCGTGTGGAAATATATTCCAAAAATTCAATATTTTATAGTCACTTCCAATTGATTTCTATTTTTAGATTATCAGGGTGATTAAAATGTGTTTAATTGTGGCATATTATTTAAAGTGAAAAAAAAAGTGAAAGTATAAATAAAGAGTTTATAAAAGATTTCCAAAAAATTATTTTGCAGTGAAAGTGTTATTTAATGCGCGAATTTTCAAAAATTTAGTAGATTATAATAAATTAATTGATTAAAATTAATTGTTTGGAAATATTTTCTTTTCTAAATAGTTTGAAATCAAAATATAACGTTGCAGGCCAAAAATAAAAAAGAAGCTGTGTTTTTTTTTATTATTATTATTATTTTTTTTTTTTTGCATTTTCTAGGGTCGCGGCGTTTAAAAAAAATTAAAATACCTATAATTAGAATTATTGTCATTATGGTGTTCTACGTACGAAATATCATACATTTACAAAAAAAATTGTTTGAGATGAGAGAAAAACCGCAAGTCAAAACCGAATACCCCCTGGCATTTCGTCAAATTTTATCCTATAAATTTGTAAATTTAGACACGGCTATATATCTCAATGCAATGTATCGATATTGAATAAAAAAAAAAAAATTGTAAAAGAAAAGCATACCAATCTAGTAATTTTATAACTTTATTATTGGTAATAAATAATTAAATTAATAACATTATAATAAAAAACTGAAATAAAATAAGTTTAATTAATAAAAAAAACAGGCTTGCTTTATTGAATTTAAATCATTATAATTATCTGCATATTATTTCCAGTTGGTTTAAATATTGTCATAGCAAAAACTATGATGGATACTTTCAAAAATATTTATTTAAATGAGTAAGAATCAATTAAAAGTATAAATATTTTGCTTTAGAAAATGCACAAAAATGTTTTTTTTCCATCAAATTTTCACAAAAATTTAACAGGGGGCGCAGCCACCCGCACCCCCCAACAGGGGGATGTCCCCCAATGCATCTCTCCTCAGCCTCATGGTTGCTGTCTACCTGGCGTGTACTCTAACTTTTCATTCCACTTTTACCACTGAGTGATATATAATATAAGAAATTTTCTTGGTGAAATAAATTACTGTCTTACCTTCCGTGAAGACACTGGGCTTTACACTTTTGCTAATGTCACTTTTTTAAATAACAATAATAAAATAATAATCACTTTGTACATAATAATTAAAACACTCAATTTACAGTCTTGAAGAGGAGACAGACAGTATGTATCATTTTCGATATAGTCTCCGAAAACGTTAAACATTGTGTGTAAATAACTTAGCTATGTAATTTTAAAAACACTGTGAATTCAGTGTATTTAATTATTATGTACAAAGTAAATATTATTTTATTATTGTTATTTAAAATAGTTGCATCAGCGAGTGTAAAGCCCAGTGTCTTCACAGAAGGTAAGATAGTAATTTATTTCACCAAGAAAATTTCTTATATTATATATCACTCATTGGTAAAAGTGGAATGAAAAGTTAGAGTACACGCCAGGTAGAGAGCAACCATGAGGCTGAGGGGGGATGCATTGGGGGACACCCCCCTGCTGAGGGGTGCGGGTGGCTGCGCCCCGTGTTAAATTTTTGTGAAAATTTGATGGAAAAAAAACATTTTTGTGCATTTTCTAAAGCAAAATATTTATACTTTTAATTGATTCCTACTCATTTAAATAAATATTTTTGAAAGTAACCATCATAGTTTTTGCTATGACAATATTTAAACCAACTAGAAATAATATGCAGATAATTATAATGAATTAAATTCAATGAAGCAAGCCTGTTTTTTTTTTTTTTTTTTTTTATTAATTAAACCTATTTTATTTCAGTTTTTTATTATAATGTTATTAATTTAATTACTTATTACCAATAATAAAGTTATAAAATTACTAGATTAGTATGCTTTTCTTTTATATATATATATTTTTTTATTTTATTCGATATCAATAAATCGCATTGAGATATATAGCCGTGTCTAAATTTACAAATTTATAGGATAAAATTTGACAAAATGCTAGGGGGTTTTCGGTTTTGACCGGCGATTTTTCTCTCATCTCAAACAATTTTTTTTAAATGTATGATATTTCGTACGTAGAACACCATAATGACAATAATTCTAATTATAGGTATTTTAATTTTTTTTAATCGCCGCGACCCTAGAAAATGCAAAAAAAAAAATAATAATAATAATAATAAAAAAACACACAGCTTCTTTTTCATTTTTGGCCTGCAACGTTATATTTTGATTTCAAACTATTTAGAAAAGAAAATATTTCCAAACAATTAATTTTAATCAATTTATTTATTATAATCTACTAAATGTTTGAAAATTCGCGCATTAAATAACACTTTCACTGTAAATTTTTTATTTTTGAAAATTTTTATAAACTCTTTATTTATACTTTCACTTTTTTTTTTCACTTTAAATAATATGCCACCGTTAAAAACATTTTAATCACCCAGATAAGCTAAAAATAGAAATCAATTGGAAGTGACTATAAAATATTGAATTTTTGGAATATATTTCCACACGCCATAAAAAGTTTATTTAAAAAAAGAATTCAAATAGAAAGGTTTTAATAAAGTAGAAATTATTTAGAAAAATTGCCTAAAATATTTCTTATTGCAGTGCAAATGTTTGGAAGCGTTTTTTATCCATAGATTTGCAATATAATTCAAATTTGTTTTTTAGAATTGCACTCTACATTTTTTTCCAAGTCTTTTATTTTTATGTGGGTATAGCTATTGGATCATTTGTTGTTGTTGTTTCTGTAGTATTTTCATCATCCTCAAAACTTAATTTTTGTTTTTTACTATTAAAAAAGAATTCACTTATTTTTAATTGTCTTTAGCAAATAATTACTATTTAAATTTACTTGCATCACTAATTCTTGTTTATAAATTTAAAAAACACGGCACCGCAAACCGCAGCTGAGCACTGAACTGAACTTAATTTTAAGCAAATCAATTATTTACAAAAGCAAAAGGAAACTAAACATGCGAATTGGAAAACTTATACGCTGGAAGTGCCACAGTGCGCATAAAATAGAAGGAAAAACAGTATTTTTGAAAATGCAATAAAAATATCATTTAATACGAGTATTTGAAAAAATATTTATACTTCTTTATTTAATTTATAGTTTTTCTCCGAAAACGTTGATTTTTTAATAATATTGTTAAAGTTTTTTAATTTATCGAGATTACACGGCGTGTACCCCCGAATTCTCGAGGCCAAACAGCGTGTCCACATGTCACACATGTGTACCCTCACTTTTTACCATATATGTATATATATATATAAATATATATATATATATATATATATATATCGATGCCTCCGCGTCAAAAGCGAACATCTACACTTTCCAGATTTCCGACAAAACGACTATCTACACTTTCCGCCACCGAGCATCTGCAATGTTAAGCTTATGGCAGCTAGTCGAGTTACAGTGCTGCTCGGAAAGTGTAGATAGTCGTTTTGTTGAAAATCTGGAAAGTGTAGATGCTCACTTTTGACGCGGAAGCATCGATATATAATATATATATATATGTATATATGTATATATATATATATATATTTTATATATATATATATATATATATATATATATATATATATATATATATATATATATATATATATATATATATTGAATAATATTAAAATGCAAATTAAATTAAAATTCAATACAAATAAAGCTTAATATAGAAATTGAGTTAAATGAGTTAAAGCTTAAAGTTTTTATAAATACTCACATGCGTACTGGAAAAGATTGCCTGGTTCAATAAATAACAGGTAAATTTTATCGTAACCATTTCCATCTTGTCAGAAACTTTCTTTATATAGATTTTAAAAAAGTCATATTTAAAAAGTATTCGTTTATGTAGAAAATATAAAAATATATGGCAAGTTCTTTTGGTGCGGAACACAGAGATGAGCGTGCTAACGTAAGTATCGCTCCTATGGACTATATCGAGCATTGGCCTTCCAACACCCGAAAGCGACCTTTAACAGCTCCGGCTGACCACCCTCCATCGTTTTCAGAAACCTCTGCAGCTTATGCTGTGCCTAAGCAAGTGTCAGTGCGATTACTGTGCTGCACATTCAGCAAGTTTAGCAGCCCCTATCTCCGGACGAGACGTCACACGGCAACCAACACCTCCTGTTCCACAACTCACCTCCATAGTGTAGTGAGCAACTTGCATTGACAAGAGTTATTGTACAATTAGTATCTTATACAAAGTTATAAGAAAGAGCACACAAAACTCAATATAGGTCGAAATAAAAACATCATAATTATGTTTTTATCTGTTTGAAAAAAATTATAGTATTTAAAATATATAATATGTAAATATAAAAAAGGAAGAAAATGTTTAATAATTATTTTGCTTTTTTTTTATTGTAAATTATTAAAGCGGTTGTAATTATTATTTTTCTATTTTTGTTTTACTCATGGTTTTAGTTTTTTGCATGAATGAAAAAATTATGCATTAAATAGACGAAT
This sequence comes from Ecdyonurus torrentis, assembly GCA_949318235.1. NCBI lineage: Eukaryota > Metazoa > Arthropoda > Insecta > Ephemeroptera > Heptageniidae > Ecdyonurus > Ecdyonurus torrentis. The sequence continues at coordinate 10,753,539 of OX439129.1, forward strand.
GGTAAAATATACATAAAATAAAACGATTTTCGACGGATAAAGATTTTTTTCTTTGCTTTACTTTTATTAAAAAAAAAATTGAGGATGGGTTCCGATACATGCTATAATAAACATTTATTTATTTCTTCATATATATATATATATATATATATATATATATATATATATATATATATATATATATATATATATATATATATATATGTGTGTCAGTGTGTGTGAGTGTCTATGTCTCTTAATATTTGTTTGAAGAAATAAATAAATGGTCATTAGCATGTATCGGAACCCATCCTCAAATTTTTTTTAAATAAAAGTAAAGTAAAGAAAAAAAATCTTTATCCGTCGAAAATTGTTTTATTTTATGTATATTTTACCATTCGTCTATTTAATGCATAATTTTTTCATTCATGCAAAAAACTAAAACCATTAGTAAAACAAAAATGGAAAAATAATAATTACAACCGCTTTTATAATTTACAATAAAAAAAAGCAAAATAATTATTAAACATTTTCTTCCTTTTTTTCTTTTTACATATTATATATTTTAAATACTAAAATTTTTTTTCAAACAGATAATAACATGATGTTGTTATTTTGACCTATATTGAGTTTTGTGTGCTCTTTCTTATAACTTTGTATAAGATACTAATTGTACAATAACTCTTGTCAATGCAAGTTGCTCACTACACTATGGAAGTGAGTGGTGGAACAGGAGGTGTTGGTTGCCGTGTGACGTCTCGTCCGGAGATAGGGGCTGCTAAACTTGCTGAATGTGCAGCGCAGTAATCGCACTGACACTTGCTTAGGCACAGCATAAGCTGCAGAGGTTTCTGAAAACGATGGAGGGTGGTCAGCCGGAGCTGTTAAAGGTCGCTTTCGGGTGTTGGAAGGCCAATGCTCGATATAGTCCATAGGAGCGATACTTACGTTAGCACGCTCATCTCTGTGTTCCGCACCAAAAGAACTTGCCATATATTTTTATATTTTCTACATAAACAAATACTTTTTCAATACGACTTTTTTAAAATCTATAAAAAGAAAGTTTCTGACAAGATGAAAATGGGTACGGTAAAATTTACCTGTTATTTATTGAACCAGGCAATCTTTTCCAGTACGCATGTGAGTATTTATAAAAACTTTAAGCTTTAACTCATTTAACTCAATTTCTATATTTAGCTTTATTTGTATTGAACTTTAATTTAATTTGCATTTTAATATTATTCAATATATATATATATATATATATATATATATATATATATATATATATATATATATATATATATATATATATATATATATATATATTATATATATATATATACACACACACATATATGGTAAAAAGTGAGGGTAAACATGTGTGACATGTGGACACGCTGTTTGGCCTCGAGAATTCGGGGGTACACGCCGTGTACTCTCGATAAATTAAAAATATTTAACATTATTATTAAAAAATCAACGTTTTCGGATAAAAACTATAAATTAAATAAAGAAGTATAAATATTTTTTCAAATACTCGTATTAAATGATATTTTTATTGCATTTTCAAAAATACTGTTTTTCCTTCTATATTATGCGCACTGAGGCACTTCCAGCGTATAAGTTTTGCAGTTTGCATGTTTGGTTTACTTTTGCTTTTGTAAATACTTGATTTGCTTAAAATAAAGTTCAGTTCAGTGCTCAGCTGCGGTTTGCGGTGCCGTGTTTTTAAAATTTATGAACAAGAATTAGTGATGCAAGTAAATTTAAATAGTAATTATTTGCTAAAGACAATTAAAAATAAGTGAATTCTTTTTTAATAGTAAAAAACAAAAATTAAGTTTTGAGGATGATGAAAATACTACAGAAACAACAACAACAAATGATCCAATAGCTATACCCACATAAAAATAAAAGACTTGGAAAAAAATGTAGAGTGCAATTCTAAAAAACAAATTTGAATTCTATTGCAAATCTATGGAATAAAAAACGCTTCCAAACATTTGCACTGCAATAAGAAATATTTTAGGCAATTTTCCTAAATAATTTCTACTTTATTAAAACCTTTCTATTTGAATTCTTTTTTTAAATAAACTTTTTATGGCGTGTGGAAATATATTCCAAAAATTCAATATTTTATAGTCACTTCCAATTGATTTCTATTTTTAGCTTATCAGGGTGATTAAAATGTGTTTAATTGTGGCATATTATTTAAAGTGAAAAAAAAAGTGAAAGTATAAATAAAGAGTTTATAAAAGATTTCCAAAAAATTATTTTGCAGTGAAAGTGTTATTTAATGCGCGAATTTTCAAAAATTTAGTAGATTATAATAAATTAATTGATTAAAATTAATTGTTTGGAAATATTTTCTTTTCTAAATAGTTTGAAATCAAAATATAACGTTGCAGGCCAAAAATGAAAAAGAAGCTGTGTTTTTTTTTTATAATTATTATTATTTTTTTTTTTTTTGCATTTTCTAGGGTCGCGGCGTTTAAAAAAAATTAAAATACCTATAATTAGAATTATTGTCATTATGGTGTTCTACGTACGAAATATCATACATTTACAAAAAAAATTGTTTGAGATGAGAGAAAAACCGCAAGTCAAAACCGAATACCCCCTGGCATTTCGTCAAATTTTATCCTATAAATTTGTAAATTTAGACACGGCTATATATCTCAATGCAATGTATCGATATTGAATAAAAAAAAAAAAAAAATTGTAAAAGAAAAGCATACCAATCTAGTAATTTTATAACTTTATTATTGGTAATAAATAATTAAATTAATAACATTATAATAAAAAACTGAAATAAAATAGGTTTAATTAATAAAAAAAAAACAGGCTTGCTTTATTGAATTTAATTCATTATAATTATCTGCATATTATTTCCAGTTGGTTTAAATATTGTCATAGCAAAAACTATGATGGTTACTTTCAAAAATATTTATTTAAATGAGTAAGAATCAATTAAAAGTATAAATATTTTGCTTTAGAAAATGCACAAAAATGTGTTTTTTCCATCAAATTTTCACAAAAATTTAACAGGGGGCGCAGCCACCCGCACCCCCCAACAGGGGGATGTCCCCCAATGCATCTCTCCTCAGCCTCATGGTTGCTGTCTACCTGGCGTGTACTCTAACTTTTCATTCCACTTTTACCACTGAGTGATATATAATATAAGAAATTTTCTTGGTGAAATAAATTACTGTCTTACCTTCTGTGAAGACACTGGGCTCTACACTCGCTGATGCAACTATTTTAAATAACAATAATAAAATAATATTTACTTTGTACATAAAAATGAAAAACACTGAATTCACAGTGTTTTTAAAATTACATAGCTAAGTTATTTACACACAATGTTTAACGTTTTCGGAGACTATATCAAAAATGATACATACTGTCTGTCTCCTCTTCAAGACTGTAAATTGAGTGTTTTTAATTATTATGTACAAAGTGATTATTATGTTATAATTGTTATTTAAAATAGTGACATTAGCAAAAGTGTAAAGCCCAGTGTCTTCACAGAAGGTAAGACAGTATTTATTTCACCAAGAAATGTTCAAATCATCATGAAACCTCGCTCGAAATTCAACATTCAAAACATATACTCATATATATATATATATATATATATATATATATATATATATATATATATATATATATATATATATATATATATATATATATATATATATATATATATGAAAGAGAAAGAGATAGGGATAGAGTGAAAATAAATAAATTTGTTAAAAAAAAAGAAAGATTTTTTAAAGAATAAAAAAAATTTAAGGTTGTTTTTTTATATGCTTATATTTGTATTTGAATCTATAATACTTTAACAATATTATAGTTTTACTATTTTGATTAAAATTACAGTTTTATGTATTTCAAATTGCGTTGCATTTTAGTTTATTTTAAAAATACATTTTTTTTATATAATTTATGCTTAATGTCCTATAATTATCTTGCAATTATAATTAAAATTATACTATCTTGAGGTAGAAACATAACATAGGTAGCTTTAAGACTCTTTACTTAGCATATGAATAGAGTTGCGATAAAATTTATTGTTTTTAAACAATGTTAAAAAAAATAGTATTTAAAATTAGAAAAAATAAATTGAATATTATTTTAAATTTTTTTTTATTAGACACTTAAATACTAAAATAGAATATTTAAACTTTTAATGGATTAACACTCTTTTAGTCTTTTTACTTTATACTGACTGAAAAACACTAACAAATTGAAAGAAATAATAAATAAAATTACAATAATCATAAAAAAAAACATACCGTCCAAAAAAAATGTTAACATTATAGTTAACGCAAGCTAACGTTAATAGTTAACATTATAGTATAGTTCTAGAAAAATAAGAGGTAAAGTTATCGTTAAATTTATAGTTTTATATAAAATTAACTAAACGTTAACGTTATAGAAAAATCAGGTAACTACTACAAGACTGTTGAATAATCATTTTGCATAAGCATTGAGAATCTTCAGCTCTGTTTGGTATGTGTAATGGGATGTTCCAACGAAAGTGCGGTTTTATTTTTTATGGAATTTTTTCTAAACTGTGAAACATACAGTTCTAGTTTTCTATTTTCTAAAACCTATTCTGCTCTAAAGGTGACAGTATGATTATATGATTTATAATTTGGTGTAACAGATAATAAAATTTAAAATAATATTCCAATCAATTAGAATCATTGAATATCTCTAAATACAATTATATATTATTAAAACTGTCTACAATATGTATTAGAATAATAAAAATCAACGATTGTACGCATAGCAGATTATTTTAAGTGTAATCTTTCTGCTGCTTCTATGCAAAAAATATGATAAAAAAACTTTATTTTACTAATAAAAGATGATTAATATTTTAAGATGTCGTGTTTAAATTCTATTATTCGTACTAGAAGTTATATTGTCAAGAAATGATATGGAAACTTACAAAAAAATATATATATAAGCGCATAAGGTTTAAAAAATAGAAAGTTAATATATATATATTAATTTTTTTATTCATTTACATACATACTTACTTGTGTGTGTGTATATATATATATATATATATATATATATATATATATATATATATATGTGTGTGTGTGTATGTGTATGTGTGTGCGAGTGTGTGTGTGTGTCTATGTCTCTTAATATTTATTTGAAGAAATAAATAAATGGTCATTAGCATTTATCGGAACCCATCCTCAATTTTTTTTTTAAAAGTAAAGTAAAGAAAAAAATATCCGTCGAAAATCGTTTTATTTTATGTATATTTTACCATTCGTCTATTTAATGCATTATTTTTTCATTCATGCAAAAAACTAAAACCATGAGTAAAACAAAAATGGAAAAATAATAATTACAACCGATTTAATAATTTACAATAAAAAAAAAAGCAAAATAATTAATAAACATTTTCTTCCTTTTTTATTTGTACATATTATATATTTTAAATACTGTAATTTTTTTCCAACAGATAATAACATGATGTTGTTATTTCGACCTATATTGAGTTTTGTGTGCTCTTTCTTATAACTTTGTATAAGATACTAATTGTACAATAACTCTTGTCAATGCAAGTTGCTCACTACACTATGGAGGTGAGTTGTGGAACAGGAGGTGTTGGTTGCCGTGTGACGTCTCGTCCGGAGATAGGGGCTGCTAAACTTGCTGAATGTGCAGCGCAGTAATCGCACTGACACTTGCTTAGGCACAGCATAAGCTGCAGAGGTTTCTGAAAACGATGGAGGGTGGTCAGCCGGAGCTGTTAAAGGTCGCTTTCGGGTGTTGGATGGCCAATGCTCGATATAGTCCATAGGAGCGATACTTACGTTAGCACGCTCATCTCTGTGTTCCGCACCAAAAGAACTTGCCATATATTTTTATATTTTCTACATAAACGAATACTTTTTAAATACGACTTTTTTAAAATCTATAAAAAGAAAGTTTCTGACAAGATGGAAATGGGTACGGTAAAATTTACCTGTTATTTATTGAACCAGGCAATCTTTTCCAGTACGCATGTGAGTATTTATAAAAACTTTAAGCTTTAACTCATTTAACTCAATTTCTATATTTAGCTTTATTTGTATTGAACTTTAATTTAATTTGCATTTTAATATTATTCAATATATATATATATATATATATATATATATATATATATATATATATATATATATATATATATATATATATATATATATATATATATATATATATATATATATATATATAGATATATAAATATATATTATATATAAATATATATATATATATATATATATTATATACACACATATATTTGGTAAAAAGTGAGGGTACACATGTGTGACATGTGGACACGCTGTTTGGCCTCGAGAATTCGGGGGTACACGCCGTGTACTCTCGATAAATTAAAAAACTTTAACATTATTATTAAAAAATCAACGTTTTCAGAGAAAAACTATAAATTAAATAAAGAAGTATAAATATTTTTTCAAATACTCGTATTAAATGATATTTTTATTGCATTTTCAAAAATACTGTTTTTCCTTCTATATTATGCGCACTGAGGCACTTCCAGCGTATAAGTTTTGCAGTTTGCATGTTTGTTTTTTTTTTTGCTTTTGTAAATACTTGATTTGCTTAAAATAAAGTTCAGTTCAGTGCTCAGCTGCGGTTTGCGGTGCCGTGTTTTTTAAATTTATAAACAAGAATTAGTGATGCAAGTAAATTTAAATAGTAATTATTTGCTAAATACAATTAAAAATAAGTGAATTCTTTTTTAATAGTAAAAAACAAAAATTAAGTTTTGAGGATGATGAAAATACTACAGAAACAACAACAACAAATGATCCAATAGCTATACCCACATAAAAATAAAAGACTTGGAAAAAAATGTAGAGTGCAATTCTAAAAAACCAATTTGAATTCTATTGCAAATCTATGGAATAAAAAACGCTTCCAAACATTTGCACTGCAATAAGAAATATTTTAGGCAATTTTTCTAAATAATTTCTACTTTATTAAAACCTTTCTATTTGAATTCTTTTTTTAAATAAACTTTTTATGGCGTGTGGAAATATATTCCAAAAATTCAATATTTTATAGTCACTTCCAATTGATTTCTATTTTTAGCTTATCAGGGTGATTAAAATGTGTTTAATTGTGGCATATTATTTAAAGTGAAAAAAAAAGTGAAAGTATAAATAAAGAGTTTATAAAAGATTTCCAAAAAATTATTTTGCAGTGAAAGTGTTATTTAATGCGCGAATTTTCAAAAATTTAGTAGATTATAATAAATTAATTGATTAAAATTAATTGTTTGGAAATATTTTCTTTTCTAAATAGTTTGAAATCAAAATATAACGTTGCAGGCCAAAAATGAAAAAGAAGCTGTGTTTTTTTTTTATTATTATTATTATTTTTTTTTTTTTGCATTTTCTAGGGTCGCGGCGTTTAAAAAAAATTAAAATACCTATAATTAGAATTATTGTCATTATGGTGTTCTACGTACGAAATATCATACATTTACAAAAAAAATTGTTTGAGATGAGAGAAAAACCGCAAGTCAAAACCGAATACCCCCTGGCATTTCGTCAAATTTTATCCTATAAATTTGTAAATTTAGACACGGCTATATATCTCAATGCAATGTATCGATATTGAATAAAAAAAAAAAAAAAATTGTAAAAGAAAAGCATACCAATCTAGTAATTTTATAACTTTATTATTGGTAATAAATAATTAAATTAATAACATTATAATAAAAAACTGAAATAAAATAGGTTTAATAAATAAAAAAAAACAGGCTTGCTTTATTGAATTTAATTCATTATAATTATCTGCATATTATTTCCAGTTGGTTTAAATATTGTCATAGCAAAAACTATGATGGTTACTTTCAAAAATATTTATTTAAATGAGTAAGAATCAATTAAAAGTATAAATATTTTGCTTTAGAAAATGCACAAAAATGTGTTTTTTCCATCAAATTTTCACAAAAATTTAACAGGGGGCGCAGCCACCCGCACCCCCCAACAGGGGGATGTCCCCCAATGCATCTCTCCTCAGCCTCATGGTTGCTGTCTACCTGGCGTGTACTCTAACTTTTCATTCCACTTTTACCACTGAGTGATATATAATATAAGAAATTTTCTTGGTGAAATAAATTACTGTCTTACCTTCTGTGAAGACACTGGGCTCTACACTCGCTGATGCAACTATTTTAAATAACAATAATAAAATAATATTTACTTTGTACATAAAAATGAAAAACACTGAATTCACAGTGTTTTTAAAATTACATAGCTAAGTTATTTACACACAATGTTAACGTTTTCGGAGACTATATCGAAAATGATACATACTGTCTGTCTCCTCTTCAAGACTGTAAATTGAGTGTTTTTAATTATTATGTACAAAGTGATTATTATGTTATTATTGTTATTTAAAATAGTGACATTAGCAAAAGTGTAAAGCCCAGTGTCTTCACAGAAGGTAAGACAGTAATTTATTTCACCAAGAAATGTTCATATCATCATGAAACCTCGCTCGAAATTCAACATTCAAAACATATACTCATATACTCATATACTCATATATATATATATATATATATATATATATATATATATATATATATATATATATATATATATATATATATATGTATATATATATGTATATATATATGTATATATATATATATGTATATATATGAAAGAGAAAGAGATAGGGATAGAGTGAAAATAAATAAATTTGTTAAAAAAAGGAAAGATTTTTTAAAGAATAAAAAAATTTTAAGGTTGTTTTTTTATATGCTTATATTTGTATTTGAATCTATAATACTTTAACAATATTATAGTTTTACTATTTTGATTAAAATTACAGTTTTATGTATTTCAAATTGCGTTGCATTTTAGTTTATTTTAAAAACACATTTTTTTTACATAATTTATGCTTAATGTCCTATAATTATCTTGCAATTATAATTAAAATAAAACTAACTTGAGGTAGAAACATAACATAGGTAGCTTTAAGACTCTTTACTTAGCATATGAATAGAGTTGCGATAAAATTTATTGTTTTTAAACAATGTTAAAAAAAATAGTATTTAAAATTAGAAAAAATAAATTGAATATTACTTTAATTTTTTTTTATTAGACACTTAAATACTAAAATAGAATATTTAAACTTTTAATGGATTAACACTCTTGTAGTCTTTTTACTTTATACTGACTGAAAAACACTAACAAATTGAAAGAAATAATAAATAAAATTACAATAATCATAAAAAAAACATACCGTCCAAAAAAGGTGTTAACATTTTAGTTAACGCAAGCTAACGTTAATAGTTAACATTATAGTATAGTTCTAGAAAAATAAGAGGTAAAGTTATCGTTAAATTTATAGTTTTATATAAAATTAACTAAACGTTAACGTTATAGAAAAATCAGGTAACTACTACAAGACTGTTGAATAATCATTTTGCATAAGCATTGAGAATCTTCAGCTCTGTTTGGTATGTGTAATAATGGGATATGTTCCAACGAATGTGCGGTTTTATTTTTTATGGAATTTTTTCTAAACTGTGAAACATACAGTTCTAGATTTCTATTTTATAAAACCTATTCTGCTCTAAAGGTGACAGTATAATTATATGATTTATAATTTGGTGTAACAGATAATAAAATTTAAAATAATATTCCAATCAATTAGAATCATTGAATATCTCTAAATACAATTATATATTATTAAAACTGTCTACAATATGTATTAGAATAATAAAAATCAACGATTGTACGCATAGCAGATTATTTTAAGTGTAATCTTTCTGCTGCTTCTATGCAAAAAATATGATAAAAAAACTTTATTTTACTAATAAAAGATGATTAATATTTTAAGATGTCGTGTTTAAATTCTATTATTCGTACTAGAAGTTATATTGTCAAGAACTGATATGGAAACTTACAAAAAAAAATATATATAAGCGCATAAGGTTTAAAAAATAGAAAGTTAATATATATATATTAATTTTTTTATTCATTTACATACATACTTACTTGTGTGTATATATATATATATATATATATATGTGTGTGTGTGTGTGTATGTGTGTGTGTGTGTCTATGTCTCTTAATATTTATTTGAAGAAATAAATAAATGGTCATTAGCATTTATCGGAACCCATCCTCAATTTTTTTTTTTTAAAGTAAAGTAAAGAAAAAAATATCCGTCGAAAATCGTTTTATTTTATGTATATTTTACCATTCGTCTATTTAATGCATAATTTTTTCATTCATGCAAAAAACTAAAACCATATGATCCGAGTAAAACAAAAATGGAAAAATAATAATTACAACCGATTTAATAATTTACAATAAAAAAAAAGCAAAATAATTAATAAACATTTTCTTCCTTTTTTATTTGTACATATTATATATTTTAAATACTGTAATTTTTTTCCAACAGATAATAACATGATGTTGTTATTTCGACCTATATTGAGTTTTGTGTGCTCTTTCTTATAACTTTGTATAAGATACTAATTGTACAATAACTCTTGTCAATGCAAGTTGCTCACTACACTATGGAGGTGAGTTGTGGAACAGGAGGTGTTGGTTGCCGTGTGACGTCTCGTCCGGAGATAGGGGCTGCTAAACTTGCTGAATGTGCAGCGCAGTAATCGCACTGACACTTGCTTAGGCACAGCATAAGCTGCAGAGGTTTCTGAAAACGATGGAGGGTGGTCAGCCGGAGCTGTTAAAGGTCGCTTTCAGGTGTTGGATGGCCAATGCTCGATATAGTCCATAGGAGCGATACTTACGTTAGCACGCTCATCTCTGTGTTCCGCACCAAAAGAACTTGCCATATATTTTTATATTTTCTACATAAACGAATACTTTTTAAATACGACTTTTTTAAAATCTATATAAAGAAAGTTTCTGACAAGATGGAAATGGGTACGGTAAAATTTACCTGTTATTTATTGAACCAGGCAATCTTTTCCAGTACGCATGTGAGTATTTATAAAAACTTTAAGCTTTAACTCATTTAACTCAATTTCTATATTTAGCTTTATTTGTATTGAACTTTAATTTAATTTGCATTTTAATATTATTCAATATATATATATATATATATATATATATATATATATATATATATATATATATATATATATATATATATATAGATATATATATATATATTATATATAAATATATATATATATATATATTATATACACACATATATTTGGTAAAAAGTGAGGGTACACATGTGTGACATGTGGACACGCTGTTTGGCCTCGAGAATTCGGGGGTACACGCCGTGTACTCTCGATAAATTAAAAAACTTTAACATTATTATTAAAAAATCAACGTTTTCGGAGAAAAACTATAAATTAAATAAAGAAGTATAAATATTTTTTCAAATACTCGTATTAAATGATATTTTTATTGCATTTTCAAAAATACTGTTTTTCCTTCTATATTATGCGCACTGAGGCACTTCCAGCGTATAAGTTTTGCAGTTTGCATGTTTGGTTTACTTTTGCTTTTGTAAATACTTGATTTGCTTAAAATAAAGTTCAGTTCAGTGCTCAGCTGCGGTTTGCGGTGCCGTGTTTTTTAAATTTATAAACAAGAATTAGTGATGCAAGTAAATTTAAATAGTAATTATTTGCTAAAGACAATTAAAAACAAGTGAATTCTTTTTTAATAGTAAAAAACAAAAATTAAGTTTTGAGGATGATGAAAATACTACAGAAACAACAACAACAAATGATCCAATAGCTATACCCACATAAAAATAAAAGACTTGGAAAAAAATGTAGAGTGCAATTCTAAAAAACAAATTTGAATTCTATTGCAAATCTATGGAATAAAAAACGCTTCCAAACATTTGCACTGCAATAAGAAATATTTTAGGCAATTTTTCTAAATAATTTCTACTTTATTAAAACCTTTCTATTTGAATTCTTTTTTTAAATAAACTTTTTATGGCGTGTGGAAATATATTCCAAAAATTCAATATTTTATAGTCACTTCCAATTGATTTCTATTTTTAGCTTATCAGGGTGATTAAAATGTGTTTAATTGTGGCATATTATTTAAAGTGAAAAAAAAAGTGAAAGTATAAATAAAGAGTTTATAAAAGATTTCCAAAAAATTATTTTGCAGTGAAAGTGTTATTTAATGCGCGAATTTTCAAAAATTTAGTAGATTATAATAAATTAATTGATTAAAATTAATTGTTTGGAAATATTTTCTTTTCTAAATAGTTTGAAATCAAAATATAACGTTGCAGGCCAAAAATAAAAAAGAAGCTGTGTTTTTTTTTTATTATTATTATTATTTTTTTTTTTTTGCATTTTCTAGGGTCGCGGCGTTTAAAAAAAATTAAAATACCTATAATTAGAATTATTGTCATTATGGTGTTCTACGTACGAAATATCATACATTTACAAAAAAAATTGTTTGAGATGAGAGAAAAACCGCAAGTCAAAACCGAATACCCCCTGGCATTTCGTCAAATTTTATCCTATAAATTTGTAAATTTAGACACGGCTATATATCTCAATGCAATGTATCGATATTGAATAAAAAAAAAAAAAATTGTAAAAGAAAAGCATACCAATCTAGTAATTTTATAACTTTATTATTGGTAATAAATAATTAAATTAATAACATTATAATAAAAAACTGAAATAAAATAAGTTTAATTAATAAAAAAAACAGGCTTGCTTTATTGAATTTAAATCATTATAATTATCTGCATATTATTTCCAGTTGGTTTAAATATTGTCATAGCAAAAACTATGATGGTTACTTTCAAAAATATTTATTTAAATGAGTAAGAATCAATTAAAAGTATAAATATTTTGCTTTAGAAAATGCACAAAAATGTTTTTTTTCCATCAAATTTTCACAAAAATTTAACAGGGGGCGCAGCCACCCGCACCCCCCAACAGGGGGATGTCCCCCAATGCATCTCTCCTCAGCCTCATGGTTGCTGTCTACCTGGCGTGTACTCTAACTTTTCATTCCACTTTTACCACTGAGTGATATATAATATAAGAAATTTTCTTGGTGAAATAAATTACTGTCTTACCTTCCGTGAAGACACTGGGCTTTACACTTTTGCTAATGTCACTTTTTTAAATAACAATAATAAAATAATAATCACTTTGTACATAATAATTAAAACACTCAATTTACAGTCTTAAAGAGGAGACAGACAGTATGTATCATTTTCGATATAGTCTCCGAAAACGTTAAACATTGTGTGTAAATAACTTAGCTATGTAATTTTAAAAACACTGTGAATTCAGTGTATTTAATTATTATGTACAAAGTAAATATTATTTTATTATTGTTATTTAAAATAGTTGCATCAGCGAGTGTAAAGCCCAGTGTCTTCACAGAAGGTAAGATAGTAATTTATTTCACCAAGAAAATTTCTTATATTATATATCACTCATTGGTAAAAGTGGAATGAAAAGTTAGAGTACACGCCAGGTAGAGAGCAACCATGAGGCTGAGGGGGGATGCATTGGGGGACACCCCCCTGCTGAGGGGTGCGGGTGGCTGCGCCCCGTGTTAAATTTTTGTGAAAATTTGATGGAAAAAAAACATTTTTGTGCATTTTCTAAAGCAAAATATTTATACTTTTAATTGATTCCTACTCATTTAAATAAATATTTTTGAAAGTAACCATCATAGTTTTTGCTATGACAATATTTAAACCAACTAGAAATAATATGCAGATAATTATAATGAATTAAATTCAATGAAGCAAGCCTGTTTTTTTTTTTTTTTTTTTTTTATTAATTAAACCTATTTTATTTCAGTTTTTTATTATAATGTTATTAATTTAATTACTTATTACCAATAATAAAGTTATAAAATTACTAGATTAGTATGCTTTTCTTTTATATATATATATTTTTTTATTTTATTCGATATCAATAAATCGCATTGAGATATATAGCCGTGTCTAAATTTACAAATTTATAGGATAAAATTTGACAAAATGCTAGGGGGTTTTCGGTTTTGACCGGCGATTTTTCTCTCATCTCAAACAATTTTTTTTAAATGTATGATATTTCGTACGTAGAACACCATAATGACAATAATTCTAATTATAGGTATTTTAATTTTTTTTAATCGCCGCGACCCTAGAAAATGCAAAAAAAAAAATAATAATAATAATAATAAAAAAACACACAGCTTCTTTTTCATTTTTGGCCTGCAACGTTATATTTTGATTTCAAACTATTTAGAAAAGAAAATATTTCCAAACAATTAATTTTAATCAATTTATTTATTATAATCTACTAAATGTTTGAAAATTCGCGCATTAAATAACACTTTCACTGTAAATTTTTTATTTTTGAAAATTTTTATAAACTCTTTATTTATACTTTCACTTTTTTTTTTCACTTTAAATAATATGCCACCGTTAAAAACATTTTAATCACCCAGATAAGCTAAAAATAGAAATCAATTGGAAGTGACTATAAAATATTGAATTTTTGGAATATATTTCCACACGCCATAAAAAGTTTATTTAAAAAAAGAATTCAAATAGAAAGGTTTTAATAAAGTAGAAATTATTTAGAAAAATTGCCTAAAATATTTCTTATTGCAGTGCAAATGTTTGGAAGCGTTTTTTATCCATAGATTTGCAATATAATTCAAATTTGTTTTTTAGAATTGCACTCTACATTTTTTTCCAAGTCTTTTATTTTTATGTGGGTATAGCTATTGGATCATTTGTTGTTGTTGTTTCTGTAGTATTTTCATCATCCTCAAAACTTAATTTTTGTTTTTTACTATTAAAAAAGAATTCACTTATTTTTAATTGTCTTTAGCAAATAATTACTATTTAAATTTACTTGCATCACTAATTCTTGTTTATAAATTTAAAAAACACGGCACCGCAAACCGCAGCTGAGCACTGAACTGAACTTAATTTTAAGCAAATCAATTATTTACAAAAGCAAAAGGAAACTAAACATGCGAATTGGAAAACTTATACGCTGGAAGTGCCACAGTGCGCATAAAATAGAAGGAAAAACAGTATTTTTGAAAATGCAATAAAAATATCATTTAATACGAGTATTTGAAAAAATATTTATACTTCTTTATTTAATTTATAGTTTTTCTCCGAAAACGTTGATTTTTTAATAATATTGTTAAAGTTTTTTAATTTATCGAGATTACACGGCGTGTACCCCCGAATTCTCGAGGCCAAACAGCGTGTCCACATGTCACACATGTGTACCCTCACTTTTTACCATATATGTATATATATATATATATATATATATATATATATATATATATATATATATATATATATATATATATATATATATATATATATATATATATATATATATATATATATATATATATATATATATATATATATATATATATATATATATATCGATGCCTCCGCGTCAAAAGCGAACATCTACACTTTCCAGATTTCCGACAAAACGACTATCTACACTTTCCGCCACCGAGCATCTGCAATGTTAAGCTTATGGCAGCTAGTCGAGTTACAGTGCTGCTCGGAAAGTGTAGATAGTCGTTTTGTTGAAAATCTGGAAAGTGTAGATGCTCACTTTTGACGCGGAAGCATCGATATATAATATATATATATATGTATATATGTATATATATATATATATATTTTATATATATATATATATATTATATATATATATATATATATATATATATATATATATATATATATATATATATATATTGAATAATATTAAAATGCAAATTAAATTAAAATTCAATACAAATAAAGCTTAATATAGAAATTGAGTTAAATGAGTTAAAGCTTAAAGTTTTTATAAATACTCACATGCGTACTGGAAAAGATTGCCTGGTTCAATAAATAACAGGTAAATTTTATCGTAACCATTTCCATCTTGTCAGAAACTTTCTTTATATAGATTTTAAAAAAGTCATATTTAAAAAGTATTCGTTTATGTAGAAAATATAAAAATATATGGCAAGTTCTTTTGGTGCGGAACACAGAGATGAGCGTGCTAACGTAAGTATCGCTCCTATGGACTATATCGAGCATTGGCCTTCCAACACCCGAAAGCGACCTTTAACAGCTCCGGCTGACCACCCTCCATCGTTTTCAGAAACCTCTGCAGCTTATGCTGTGCCTAAGCAAGTGTCAGTGCGATTACTGCGCTGCACATTCAGCAAGTTTAGCAGCCCCTATCTCCGGACGAGACGTCACACGGCAACCAACACCTCCTGTTCCACAACTCACCTCCATAGTGTAGTGAGCAACTTGCATTGACAAGAGTTATTGTACAATTAGTATCTTATACAAAGTTATAAGAAAGAGCACACAAAACTCAATATAGGTCGAAATAAAAACATCATAATTATGTTTTTATCTGTTTGAAAAAAATTATAGTATTTAAAATATATAATATGTAAATATAAAAAAGGAAGAAAATGTTTAATAATTATTTTGCTTTTTTTTTATTGTAAATTATTAAAGCGGTTGTAATTATTATTTTTCTATTTTTGTTTTACTCATGGTTTTAGTTTTTTGCATGAATGAAAAAATTATGCATTAAATAGACGAATGGTAAAATATACATAAAATAAAACGATTTTCGACGGATAAAGATTTTTTTCTTTGCTTTACTTTTATTAAAAAAAAAATTGAGGATGGGTTCCGATACATGCTATAATAAACATTTATTTATTTCTTCATATATATATATATATATATATATATATATATATATATATATATATATATATATATATATATATATATATATATATATATGTGTGTCAGTGTGTGTGAGTGTCTATGTCTCTTAATATTTGTTTGAAGAAATAAATAAATGGTCATTAGCATGTATCGGAACCCATCCTCAAATTTTTTTTAAATAAAAGTAAAGTAAAGAAAAAAAATCTTTATCCGTCGAAAATTGTTTTATTTTATGTATATTTTACCATTCGTCTATTTAATGCATAATTTTTTCATTCATGCAAAAAACTAAAACCATTAGTAAAACAAAAATGGAAAAATAATAATTACAACCGCTTTTATAATTTACAATAAAAAAAAGCAAAATAATTATTAAACATTTTCTTCCTTTTTTTCTTTTTACATATTATATATTTAAAATACTAAAATTTTTTTTCAAACAGATAATAACATGATGTTGTTATTTTGACCTATATTGAGTTTTGTGTGCTCTTTCTTATAACTTTGTATAAGATACTAATTGTACAATAACTCTTGTCAATGCAAGTTGCTCACTACACTATGGAAGTGAGTGGTGGAACAGGAGGTGTTGGTTGCCGTGTGACGTCTCGTCCGGAGATAGGGGCTGCTAAACTTGCTGAATGTGCAGCGCAGTAATCGCACTGACACTTGCTTAGGCACAGCATAAGCTGCAGAGGTTTCTGAAAACGATGGAGGGTGGTCAGCCGGAGCTGTTAAAGGTCGCTTTCGGGTGTTGGAAGGCCAATGCTCGATATAGTCCATAGGAGCGATACTTACGTTAGCACGCTCATCTCTGTGTTCCGCACCAAAAGAACTTGCCATATATTTTTATATTTTCTACATAAACAAATACTTTTTCAATACGACTTTTTTAAAATCTATAAAAAGAAAGTTTCTGACAAGATGAAAATGGGTACGGTAAAATTTACCTGTTATTTATTGAACCAGGCAATCTTTTCCAGTACGCATGTGAGTATTTATAAAAACTTTAAGCTTTAACTCATTTAACTCAATTTCTATATTTAGCTTTATTTGTATTGAACTTTAATTTAATTTGCATTTTAATATTATTCAATATATATATATATATATATATATATATATATATATATATATATATATATATATATATATATATATATATATATATATATATATATATTATATATATATATATACACACACACATATATGGTAAAAAGTGAGGGTAAACATGTGTGACATGTGGACACGCTGTTTGGCCTCGAGAATTCGGGGGTACACGCCGTGTACTCTCGATAAATTAAAAATATTTAACATTATTATTAAAAAATCAACGTTTTCGGATAAAAACTATAAATTAAATAAAGAAGTATAAATATTTTTTCAAATACTCGTATTAAATGATATTTTTATTGCATTTTCAAAAATACTGTTTTTCCTTCTATATTATGCGCACTGAGGCACTTCCAGCGTATAAGTTTTGCAGTTTGCATGTTTGGTTTACTTTTGCTTTTGTAAATACTTGATTTGCTTAAAATAAAGTTCAGTTCAGTGCTCAGCTGCGGTTTGCGGTGCCGTGTTTTTAAAATTTATGAACAAGAATTAGTGATGCAAGTAAATTTAAATAGTAATTATTTGCTAAAGACAATTAAAAATAAGTGAATTCTTTTTTAATAGTAAAAAACAAAAATTAAGTTTTGAGGATGATGAAAATACTACAGAAACAACAACAACAAATGATCCAATAGCTATACCCACATAAAAATAAAAGACTTGGAAAAAAATGTAGAGTGCAATTCTAAAAAACAAATTTGAATTCTATTGCAAATCTATGGAATAAAAAACGCTTCCAAACATTTGCACTGCAATAAGAAATATTTTAGGCAATTTTCCTAAATAATTTCTACTTTATTAAAACCTTTCTATTTGAATTCTTTTTTTAAATAAACTTTTTATGGCGTGTGGAAATATATTCCAAAAATTCAATATTTTATAGTCACTTCCAATTGATTTCTATTTTTAGCTTATCAGGGTGATTAAAATGTGTTTAATTGTGGCATATTATTTAAAGTGAAAAAAAAAGTGAAAGTATAAATAAAGAGTTTATAAAAGATTTCCAAAAAATTATTTTGCAGTGAAAGTGTTATTTAATGCGCGAATTTTCAAAAATTTAGTAGATTATAATAAATTAATTGATTAAAATTAATTGTTTGGAAATATTTTCTTTTCTAAATAGTTTGAAATCAAAATATAACGTTGCAGGCCAAAAATGAAAAAGAAGCTGTGTTTTTTTTTTATAATTATTATTATTTTTTTTTTTTTTGCATTTTCTAGGGTCGCGGCGTTTAAAAAAAATTAAAATACCTATAATTAGAATTATTGTCATTATGGTGTTCTACGTACGAAATATCATACATTTACAAAAAAAATTGTTTGAGATGAGAGAAAAACCGCAAGTCAAAACCGAATACCCCCTGGCATTTCGTCAAATTTTATCCTATAAATTTGTAAATTTAGACACGGCTATATATCTCAATGCAATGTATCGATATTGAATAAAAAAAAAAAAAAAATTGTAAAAGAAAAGCATACCAATCTAGTAATTTTATAACTTTATTATTGGTAATAAATAATTAAATTAATAACATTATAATAAAAAACTGAAATAAAATAGGTTTAATTAATAAAAAAAAAACAGGCTTGCTTTATTGAATTTAATTCATTATAATTATCTGCATATTATTTCCAGTTGGTTTAAATATTGTCATAGCAAAAACTATGATGGTTACTTTCAAAAATATTTATTTAAATGAGTAAGAATCAATTAAAAGTATAAATATTTTGCTTTAGAAAATGCACAAAAATGTGTTTTTTCCATCAAATTTTCACAAAAATTTAACAGGGGGCGCAGCCACCCGCACCCCCCAACAGGGGGATGTCCCCCAATGCATCTCTCCTCAGCCTCATGGTTGCTGTCTACCTGGCGTGTACTCTAACTTTTCATTCCACTTTTACCACTGAGTGATATATAATATAAGAAATTTTCTTGGTGAAATAAATTACTGTCTTACCTTCTGTGAAGACACTGGGCTCTACACTCGCTGATGCAACTATTTTAAATAACAATAATAAAATAATATTTACTTTGTACATAAAAATGAAAAACACTGAATTCACAGTGTTTTTAAAATTACATAGCTAAGTTATTTACACACAATGTTTAACGTTTTCGGAGACTATATCAAAAATGATACATACTGTCTGTCTCCTCTTCAAGACTGTAAATTGAGTGTTTTTAATTATTATGTACAAAGTGATTATTATGTTATAATTGTTATTTAAAATAGTGACATTAGCAAAAGTGTAAAGCCCAGTGTCTTCACAGAAGGTAAGACAGTATTTATTTCACCAAGAAATGTTCAAATCATCATGAAACCTCGCTCGAAATTCAACATTCAAAACATATACTCATATATATATATATATATATATATATATATATATATATATATATATATATATATATATATATATATATATATATATATATATATATATATATATATATGAAAGAGAAAGAGATAGGGATAGAGTGAAAATAAATAAATTTGTTAAAAAAAAAGAAAGATTTTTTAAAGAATAAAAAAAATTTAAGGTTGTTTTTTTATATGCTTATATTTGTATTTGAATCTATAATACTTTAACAATATTATAGTTTTACTATTTTGATTAAAATTACAGTTTTATGTATTTCAAATTGCGTTGCATTTTAGTTTATTTTAAAAATACATTTTTTTTATATAATTTATGCTTAATGTCCTATAATTATCTTGCAATTATAATTAAAATTATACTATCTTGAGGTAGAAACATAACATAGGTAGCTTTAAGACTCTTTACTTAGCATATGAATAGAGTTGCGATAAAATTTATTGTTTTTAAACAATGTTAAAAAAAATAGTATTTAAAATTAGAAAAAATAAATTGAATATTATTTTAAATTTTTTTTTATTAGACACTTAAATACTAAAATAGAATATTTAAACTTTTAATGGATTAACACTCTTTTAGTCTTTTTACTTTATACTGACTGAAAAACACTAACAAATTGAAAGAAATAATAAATAAAATTACAATAATCATAAAAAAAAACATACCGTCCAAAAAAAATGTTAACATTATAGTTAACGCAAGCTAACGTTAATAGTTAACATTATAGTATAGTTCTAGAAAAATAAGAGGTAAAGTTATCGTTAAATTTATAGTTTTATATAAAATTAACTAAACGTTAACGTTATAGAAAAATCAGGTAACTACTACAAGACTGTTGAATAATCATTTTGCATAAGCATTGAGAATCTTCAGCTCTGTTTGGTATGTGTAATGGGATGTTCCAACGAAAGTGCGGTTTTATTTTTTATGGAATTTTTTCTAAACTGTGAAACATACAGTTCTAGTTTTCTATTTTCTAAAACCTATTCTGCTCTAAAGGTGACAGTATGATTATATGATTTATAATTTGGTGTAACAGATAATAAAATTTAAAATAATATTCCAATCAATTAGAATCATTGAATATCTCTAAATACAATTATATATTATTAAAACTGTCTACAATATGTATTAGAATAATAAAAATCAACGATTGTACGCATAGCAGATTATTTTAAGTGTAATCTTTCTGCTGCTTCTATGCAAAAAATATGATAAAAAAACTTTATTTTACTAATAAAAGATGATTAATATTTTAAGATGTCGTGTTTAAATTCTATTATTCGTACTAGAAGTTATATTGTCAAGAAATGATATGGAAACTTACAAAAAAATATATATATAAGCGCATAAGGTTTAAAAAATAGAAAGTTAATATATATATATTAATTTTTTTATTCATTTACATACATACTTACTTGTGTGTGTATATATATATATATATATATATATATATATATATATATATGTGTGTGTGTGTATGTGTATGTGTGTGCGAGTGTGTGTGTGTGTCTATGTCTCTTAATATTTATTTGAAGAAATAAATAAATGGTCATTAGCATTTATCGGAACCCATCCTCAATTTTTTTTTTAAAAGTAAAGTAAAGAAAAAAATATCCGTCGAAAATCGTTTTATTTTATGTATATTTTACCATTCGTCTATTTAATGCATTATTTTTTCATTCATGCAAAAAACTAAAACCATGAGTAAAACAAAAATGGAAAAATAATAATTACAACCGATTTAATAATTTACAATAAAAAAAAAAAGCAAAATAATTAATAAACATTTTCTTCCTTTTTTATTTGTACATATTATATATTTTAAATACTGTAATTTTTTTCCAACAGATAATAACATGATGTTGTTATTTCGACCTATATTGAGTTTTGTGTGCTCTTTCTTATAACTTTGTATAAGATACTAATTGTACAATAACTCTTGTCAATGCAAGTTGCTCACTACACTATGGAGGTGAGTTGTGGAACAGGAGGTGTTGGTTGCCGTGTGACGTCTCGTCCGGAGATAGGGGCTGCTAAACTTGCTGAATGTGCAGCGCAGTAATCGCACTGACACTTGCTTAGGCACAGCATAAGCTGCAGAGGTTTCTGAAAACGATGGAGGGTGGTCAGCCGGAGCTGTTAAAGGTCGCTTTCGGGTGTTGGATGGCCAATGCTCGATATAGTCCATAGGAGCGATACTTACGTTAGCACGCTCATCTCTGTGTTCCGCACCAAAAGAACTTGCCATATATTTTTATATTTTCTACATAAACGAATACTTTTTAAATACGACTTTTTTAAAATCTATAAAAAGAAAGTTTCTGACAAGATGGAAATGGGTACGGTAAAATTTACCTGTTATTTATTGAACCAGGCAATCTTTTCCAGTACGCATGTGAGTATTTATAAAAACTTTAAGCTTTAACTCATTTAACTCAATTTCTATATTTAGCTTTATTTGTATTGAACTTTAATTTAATTTGCATTTTAATATTATTCAATATATATATATATATATATATATATATATATATATATATATATATATATATATATATATATATATATATATATATATATATATATATAGATATATAAATATATATTATATATAAATATATATATATATATATATATATTATATACACACATATATTTGGTAAAAAGTGAGGGTACACATGTGTGACATGTGGACACGCTGTTTGGCCTCGAGAATTCGGGGGTACACGCCGTGTACTCTCGATAAATTAAAAAACTTTAACATTATTATTAAAAAATCAACGTTTTCAGAGAAAAACTATAAATTAAATAAAGAAGTATAAATATTTTTTCAAATACTCGTATTAAATGATATTTTTATTGCATTTTCAAAAATACTGTTTTTCCTTCTATATTATGCGCACTGAGGCACTTCCAGCGTATAAGTTTTGCAGTTTGCATGTTTGGTTTACTTTTGCTTTTGTAAATACTTGATTTGCTTAAAATAAAGTTCAGTTCAGTGCTCAGCTGCGGTTTGCGGTGCCGTGTTTTTAAAATTTATGAACAAGAATTAGTGATGCAAGTAAATTTAAATAGTAATTATTTGCTAAAGACAATTAAAAATAAGTGAATTCTTTTTTAATAGTAAAAAACAAAAATTAAGTTTTGAGGATGATGAAAATACTACAGAAACAACAACAACAAATGATCCAATAGCTATACCCACATAAAAATAAAAGACTTGGAAAAAAATGTAGAGTGCAATTCTAAAAAACAAATTTGAATTCTATTGCAAATCTATGGAATAAAAAACGCTTCCAAACATTTGCACTGCAATAAGAAATATTTTAGGCAATTTTCCTAAATAATTTCTACTTTATTAAAACCTTTCTATTTGAATTCTTTTTTTAAATAAACTTTTTATGGCGTGTGGAAATATATTCCAAAAATTCAATATTTTATAGTCACTTCCAATTGATTTCTATTTTTAGCTTATCAGGGTGATTAAAATGTGTTTAATTGTGGCATATTATTTAAAGTGAAAAAAAAAGTGAAAGTATAAATAAAGAGTTTATAAAAGATTTCCAAAAAATTATTTTGCAGTGAAAGTGTTATTTAATGCGCGAATTTTCAAAAATTTAGTAGATTATAATAAATTAATTGATTAAAATTAATTGTTTGGAAATATTTTCTTTTCTAAATAGTTTGAAATCAAAATATAACGTTGCAGGCCAAAAATGAAAAAGAAGCTGTGTTTTTTTTTTATAATTATTATTATTTTTTTTTTTTTGCATTTTCTAGGGTCGCGGCGTTTAAAAAAAATTAAAATACCTATAATTAGAATTATTGTCATTATGGTGTTCTACGTACGAAATATCATACATTTACAAAAAAAATTGTTTGAGATGAGAGAAAAACCGCAAGTCAAAACCGAATACCCCCTGGCATTTCGTCAAATTTTATCCTATAAATTTGTAAATTTAGACACGGCTATATATCTCAATGCAATGTATCGATATTGAATAAAAAAAAAAAAAAATTGTAAAAGAAAAGCATACCAATCTAGTAAATTTATAACTTTATTATTGGTAATAAATAATTAAATTAATAACATTATAATAAAAAACTGAAATAAAATAGGTTTAATTAATAAAAAAAAAACAGGCTTGCTTTATTGAATTTAATTCATTATAATTATCTGCATATTATTTCCAGTTGGTTTAAATATTGTCATAGCAAAAACTATGATGGTTACTTTCAAAAATATTTATTTAAATGAGTAAGAATCAATTAAAAGTATAAATATTTTGCTTTAGAAAATGCACAAAAATGTGTTTTTTCCATCAAATTTTCACAAAAATTTAACAGGGGGCGCAGCCACCCGCACCCCCCAACAGGGGGATGTCCCCCAATGCATCTCTCCTCAGCCTCATGGTTGCTGTCTACCTGGCGTGTACTCTAACTTTTCATTCCACTTTTACCACTGAGTGATATATAATATAAGAAATTTTCTTGGTGAAATAAATTACTGTCTTACCTTCTGTGAAGACACTGGGCTCTACACTCGCTGATGCAACTATTTTAAATAACAATAATAAAATAATATTTACTTTGTACATAAAAATGAAAAACACTGAATTCACAGTGTTTTTAAAATTACATAGCTAAGTTATTTACACACAATGTTTAACGTTTTCGGAGACTATATCAAAAATGATACATACTGTCTGTCTCCTCTTCAAGACTGTAAATTGAGTGTTTTTAATTATTATGTACAAAGTGATTATTATGTTATAATTGTTATTTAAAATAGTGACATTAGCAAAAGTGTAAAGCCCAGTGTCTTCACAGAAGGTAAGACAGTATTTATTTCACCAAGAAATGTTCAAATCATCATGAAACCTCGCTCGAAATTCAACATTCAAAACATATACTCATATATATATATATATATATATATATATATATATATATATATATATATATATATATATATATATATATATATATATATATATATATATATATATATATATATGAAAGAGAAAGAGATAGGGATAGAGTGAAAATAAATAAATTTGTTAAAAAAAAAGAAAGATTTTTTAAAGAATAAAAAAAATTTAAGGTTGTTTTTTTATATGCTTATATTTGTATTTGAATCTATAATACTTTAACAATATTATAGTTTTACTATTTTGATTAAAATTACAGTTTTATGTATTTCAAATTGCGTTGCATTTTAGTTTATTTTAAAAATACATTTTTTTTATATAATTTATGCTTAATGTCCTATAATTATCTTGCAATTATAATTAAAATTATACTATCTTGAGGTAGAAACATAACATAGGTAGCTTTAAGACTCTTTACTTAGCATATGAATAGAGTTGCGATAAAATTTATTGTTTTTAAACAATGTTAAAAAAAATAGTATTTAAAATTAGAAAAAATAAATTGAATATTATTTTAAATTTTTTTTTATTAGACACTTAAATACTAAAATAGAATATTTAAACTTTTAATGGATTAACACTCTTTTAGTCTTTTTACTTTATACTGACTGAAAAACACTAACAAATTGAAAGAAATAATAAATAAAATTACAATAATCATAAAAAAAAACATACCGTCCAAAAAAAATGTTAACATTATAGTTAACGCAAGCTAACGTTAATAGTTAACATTATAGTATAGTTCTAGAAAAATAAGAGGTAAAGTTATCGTTAAATTTATAGTTTTATATAAAATTAACTAAACGTTAACGTTATAGAAAAATCAGGTAACTACTACAAGACTGTTGAATAATCATTTTGCATAAGCATTGAGAATCTTCAGCTCTGTTTGGTATGTGTAATGGGATGTTCCAACGAAAGTGCGGTTTTATTTTTTATGGAATTTTTTCTAAACTGTGAAACATACAGTTCTAGTTTTCTATTTTCTAAAACCTATTCTGCTCTAAAGGTGACAGTATGATTATATGATTTATAATTTGGTGTAACAGATAATAAAATTTAAAATAATATTCCAATCAATTAGAATCATTGAATATCTCTAAATACAATTATATATTATTAAAACTGTCTACAATATGTATTAGAATAATAAAAATCAACGATTGTACGCATAGCAGATTATTTTAAGTGTAATCTTTCTGCTGCTTCTATGCAAAAAATATGATAAAAAAACTTTATTTTACTAATAAAAGATGATTAATATTTTAAGATGTCGTGTTTAAATTCTATTATTCGTACTAGAAGTTATATTGTCAAGAAATGATATGGAAACTTACAAAAAAATATATATATAAGCGCATAAGGTTTAAAAAATAGAAAGTTAATATATATATATTAATTTTTTTATTCATTTACATACATACTTACTTGTGTGTGTATATATATATATATATATATATATATATATATATATATATATATATATATATATATATATATATATATATATATATATGTGTGTGTGTGTATGTGTATGTGTGTGCGAGTGTGTGTGTGTGTCTATGTCTCTTAATATTTATTTGAAGAAATAAATAAATGGTCATTAGCATTTATCGGAACCCATCCTCAATTTTTTTTTTAAAAGTAAAGTAAAGAAAAAAATATCCGTCGAAAATCGTTTTATTTTATGTATATTTTACCATTCGTCTATTTAATGCATTATTTTTTCATTCATGCAAAAAACTAAAACCATGAGTAAAACAAAAATGGAAAAATAATAATTACAACCGATTTAATAATTTACAATAAAAAAAAAAAGCAAAATAATTAATAAACATTTTCTTCCTTTTTTATTTGTACATATTATATATTTTAAATACTGTAATTTTTTTCCAACAGATAATAACATGATGTTGTTATTTCGACCTATATTGAGTTTTGTGTGCTCTTTCTTATAACTTTGTATAAGATACTAATTGTACAATAACTCTTGTCAATGCAAGTTGCTCACTACACTATGGAGGTGAGTTGTGGAACAGGAGGTGTTGGTTGCCGTGTGACGTCTCGTCCGGAGATAGGGGCTGCTAAACTTGCTGAATGTGCAGCGCAGTAATCGCACTGACACTTGCTTAGGCACAGCATAAGCTGCAGAGGTTTCTGAAAACGATGGAGGGTGGTCAGCCGGAGCTGTTAAAGGTCGCTTTCGGGTGTTGGATGGCCAATGCTCGATATAGTCCATAGGAGCGATACTTACGTTAGCACGCTCATCTCTGTGTTCCGCACCAAAAGAACTTGCCATATATTTTTATATTTTCTACATAAACGAATACTTTTTAAATACGACTTTTTTAAAATCTATAAAAAGAAAGTTTCTGACAAGATGGAAATGGGTACGGTAAAATTTACCTGTTATTTATTGAACCAGGCAATCTTTTCCAGTACGCATGTGAGTATTTATAAAAACTTTAAGCTTTAACTCATTTAACTCAATTTCTATATTTAGCTTTATTTGTATTGAACTTTAATTTAATTTGCATTTTAATATTATTCAATATATATATATATATATATATATATATATATATATATATATATATATATATATATATATATATATATATATATATAGATATATAAATATATATTATATATAAATATATATATATATATATATATATTATATACACACATATATTTGGTAAAAAGTGAGGGTACACATGTGTGACATGTGGACACGCTGTTTGGCCTCGAGAATTCGGGGGTACACGCCGTGTACTCTTGATAAATTAAAAAACTTTAACATTATTATTAAAAAATCAACGTTTTCAGAGAAAAACTATAAATTAAATAAAGAAGTATAAATATTTTTTCAAATACTCGTATTAAATGATATTTTTATTGCATTTTCAAAAATACTGTTTTTCCTTCTATATTATGCGCACTGAGGCACTTCCAGCGTATAAGTTTTGCAGTTTGCATGTTTGGTTTACTTTTGCTTTTGTAAATACTTGATTTGCTTAAAATAAAGTTCAGTTCAGTGCTCAGCTGCGGTTTGCGGTGCCGTGTTTTTTAAATTTATAAACAAGAATTAGTGATGCAAGTAAATTTAAATAGTAATTATTTGCTAAAGACAATTAAAAATAAGTGAATTCTTTTTTAATAGTAAAAAACAAAAATTAAGTTTTGAGGATGATGAAAATACTACAGAAACAACAACAACAAATGATCCAATAGCTATACCCACATAAAAATAAAAGACTTGGAAAAAAATGTAGAGTGCAATTCTAAAAAACAAATTTGAATTCTATTGCAAATCTATGGAATAAAAAACGCTTCCAAACATTTGCACTGCAATAAGAAATATTTTAGGCAATTTTTCTAAATAATTTCTACTTTATTAAAACCTTTCTATTTGAATTCTTTTTTTAAATAAACTTTTTATGGCGTGTGGAAATATATTCCAAAAATTCAATATTTTATAGTCACTTCCAATTGATTTCTATTTTTAGCTTATCAGGGTGATTAAAATGTGTTTAATTGTGGCATATTATTTAAAGTGAAAAAAAAAGTGAAAGTATAAATAAAGAGTTTATAAAAGATTTCCAAAAAATTATTTTGCAGTGAAAGTGTTATTTAATGCGCGAATTTTCAAAAATTTAGTAGATTATAATAAATTAATTGATTAAAATTAATTGTTTGGAAATATTTTCTTTTCTAAATAGTTTGAAATCAAAATATAACGTTGCAGGCCAAAAATGAAAAAGAAGCTGTGTTTTTTTTTTATTATTATTATTATTTTTTTTTTTGCATTTTCTAGGGTCGCGGCGTTTAAAAAAAATTAAAATACCTATAATTAGAATTATTGTCATTATGGTGTTCTACGTACGAAATATCATACATTTACAAAAAAAATTGTTTGAGATGAGAGAAAAACCGCAAGTCAAAACCGAATACCCCCTGGCATTTCGTCAAATTTTATCCTATAAATTTGTAAATTTAGACACGGCTATATATCTCAATGCAATGTATCGATATTGAATAAAAAAAAAAAAAAAATTGTAAAAGAAAAGCATACCAATCTAGTAATTTTATAACTTTATTATTGGTAATAAATAATTAAATTAATAACATTATAATAAAAAACTGAAATAAAATAGGTTTAATAAATAAAAAATAACAGGCTTGCTTTATTGAATTTAATTCATTATAATTATCTGCATATTATTTCCAGTTGGTTTAAATATTGTCATAGCAAAAACTATGATGGTTACTTTCAAAAATATTTATTTAAATGAGTAAGAATCAATTAAAAGTATAAATATTTTGCTTTAGAAAATGCACAAAAATGTGTTTTTTCCATCAAATTTTCAGAAAAATTTAACAGGGGGCGCAGCCACCCGCACCCCCCAACAGGGGGATGTCCCCCAATGCATCTCTCCTCAGCCTCATGGTTGCTGTCTACCTGGCGTGTACTCTAACTTTTCATTCCACTTTTACCACTGAGTGATATATAATATAAGAAATTTTCTTGGTGAAATAAATTACTGTCTTACCTTCTGTGAAGACACTGGGCTCTACACTCGCTGATGCAACTATTTTAAATAACAATAATAAAATAATATTTA
Organism: Ecdyonurus torrentis; assembly: GCA_949318235.1. NCBI lineage: Eukaryota > Metazoa > Arthropoda > Insecta > Ephemeroptera > Heptageniidae > Ecdyonurus > Ecdyonurus torrentis. Next base: position 10,783,348 of record OX439129.1, read on the forward strand.
CTTTGTACATAAAAATGAAAAACACTGAATTCACAGTGTTTTTAAAATTACATAGCTAAGTTATTTACACACAATGTTAACGTTTTCGGAGACTATATCGAAAATGATACATACTGTCTGTCTCCTCTTCAAGACTGTAAATTGAGTGTTTTTAATTATTATGTACAAAGTGATTATTATGTTATTATTGTTATTTAAAATAGTGACATTAGCAAAAGTGTAAAGCCCAGTGTCTTCACAGAAGGTAAGACAGTAATTTATTTCACCAAGAAATGTTCATATCATCATGAAACCTCGCTCGAAATTCAACATTCAAAACATATACTCATATACTCATATACTCATATATATATATATATATATATATATATATATATATATATATATATATATATATATATATATATGTATATATATATGTATATATATATGTATATATATATATATGTATATATATGAAACAGAAAGAGATAGGGATAGAGTGAAAATAAATAAATTTGTTAAAAAAAAAGAAAGATTTTTTAAAGAATAAAAAAATTTTAAGGTTGTTTTTTTATATGCTTATATTTGTATTTGAATCTATAATACTTTAACAATATTATAGTTTTACTATTTTGATTAAAATTACAGTTTTATGTATTTCAAATTGCGTTGCATTTTAGTTTATTTTAAAAACACATTTTTTTTACATAATTTATGCTTAATGTCCTATAATTATCTTGCAATTATAATTAAAATTATACTAACTTGAGGTAGAAACATAACATAGGTAGCTTTAAGACTCTTTACTTAGCATATGAATAGAGTTGCGATAAAATTTATTGTTTTTAAACAATGTTAAAAAAAATAGTATTTAAAATTAGAAAAAATAAATTGAATATTATTTTAATTTTTTTTTATTAGACACTTAAATACTAAAATAGAATATTTATACTTTTAATGGATTAACACTCTTGTAGTCTTTTTACTTTATACTGACTGAAAAACACTAACAAATTGAAAGAAATAATAAATAAAATTACAATAATCATAAAAAAAACATACCGTCCAAAAAAGGTGTTAACATTTTAGTTAACGCAAGCTAACGTTAATAGTTAACATTATAGTATAGTTCTAGAAAAATAAGAGGTAAAGTTATCGTTAAATTTATAGTTTTATATAAAATTAACTAAACGTTAACGTTATAGAAAAATCAGGTAACTACTACAAGACTGTTGAATAATCATTTTGCATAAGCATTGAGAATCTTCAGCTCTGTTTGGTATGTGTAATAATGGGATATGTTCCAACGAATGTGCGGTTTTATTTTTTATGGAATTTTTTCTAAACTGTGAAACATACAGTTCTAGATTTCTATTTTATAAAACCTATTCTGCTCTAAAGGTGACAGTATAATTATATGATTTATAATTTGGTGTAACAGATAATAAAATTTAAAATAATATTCCAATCAATTAGAATCATTGAATATCTCTAAATACAATTATATATTATTAAAACTGTCTACAATATGTATTAGAATAATAAAAATCAACGATTGTACGCATAGCAGATTATTTTAAGTGTAATCTTTCTGCTGCTTCTATGCAAAAAATATGATAAAAAAACTTTATTTTACTAATAAAAGATGATTAATATTTTAAGATGTCGTGTTTAAATTCTATTATTCGTACTAGAAGTTATATTGTCAAGAACTGATATGGAAACTTACAAAAAAAAATATATATAAGCGCATAAGGTTTAAAAAATAGAAAGTTAATATATATATATTAATTTTTTATTCATTTACATACATACTTACTTGTGTGTATATATATATATATATATATATGTGTGTGTGTGTGTGTGTATGTGTGTGTGTGTGTTTATGTCTCTTAATATTTATTTGAAGAAATAAATAAATGGTCATTAGCATTTATCGGAACCCATCCTCAATTTTTTTTTTTTAAAGTAAAGTAAAGAAAAAAATATCCGTCGAAAATCGTTTTATTTTATGTATATTTTACCATTCGTCTATTTAATGCATAATTTTTTCATTCATGCAAAAAACTAAAACCATATGATCCGAGTAAAACAAAAATGGAAAAATAATAATTACAACCGATTTAATAATTTACAATAAAAAAAAAGCAAAATAATTAATAAACATTTTCTTCCTTTTTTATTTGTACATATTATATATTTTAAATACTGTAATTTTTTTCCAACAGATAATAACATGATGTTGTTATTTCGACCTATATTGAGTTTTGTGTGCTCTTTCTTATAACTTTGTATAAGATACTAATTGTACAATAACTCTTGTCAATGCAAGTTGCTCACTACACTATGGAGGTGAGTTGTGGAACAGGAGGTGTTGGTTGCCGTGTGACGTCTCGTCCGGAGATAGGGGCTGCTAAACTTGCTGAATGTGCAGCGCAGTAATCGCACTGACACTTGCTTAGGCACAGCATAAGCTGCAGAGGTTTCTGAAAACGATGGAGGGTGGTCAGCCGGAGCTGTTAAAGGTCGCTTTCGGGTGTTGGATGGCCAATGCTCGATATAGTCCATAGGAGCGATACTTACGTTAGCACGCTCATCTCTGTGTTCCGCACCAAAAGAACTTGCCATATATTTTTATATTTTCTACATAAACGAATACTTTTTAAATACGACTTTTTTAAAATCTATAAAAAGAAAGTTTCTGACAAGATGGAAATGGGTACGGTAAAATTTACCTGTTATTTATTGAACCAGGCAATCTTTTCCAGTACGCATGTGAGTATTTATAAAAACTTTCAGCTTTAACTCATTTAACTCAATTTCTATATTTAGCTTTATTTGTATTGAACTTTAATTTAATTTGCATTTTAATATTATTCAATATATATATATATATATATATATATATATATATATATATATATATATATATATTATATATATATATATATATATATATATGTTTGAAAATTTGAATATCAAGCGAGGTGACATGATGATAAAAATTCATTGTAGTCTTACCTTCTATAAGACCCTGGGCTTTCACTCGCTGCTTGTTTTGACGATAAAAAATAACACACAACACCATATTACCAAAAATCCATAAAAAAGAAGTACCACTTAGACCTATTGTTAGTAGTATTGGTTCCCCAAGTCATGTTTTAGCAAAATATTTGGTGAAAATTATTAATCCGTTGTTAGGAAGCAGCACATCATTTATTAAAAATTCAAGCTGTTTTGTCAAAGAAATTCAAGGAAAAAGCATTGAAGAAAATCATATGATGGTTAGTTTTGACGTAACAAGCCTATTTACTAATGTACCGGTAGATGAAGCCTTGTTAGCTACAAAAGAAAAACTTGAAATTGACAAAACATTAAAAAATAGAACAAAACATAGCGTTACAACTATTATGAATTTAATAACGTTATGCATTAAAAATACATATTTTGAATTCAATGGATCATTTTATAAACAAAAGAATGGTTTAGCTATGGGCTGCCCATTATCACCAGCACTCAGTGATATATATCTTGAAAAACTGGAAAATAAGGCGATAACAACTTACACACCAAAGCCAGTGATATATAAAAGATACGTGGATGATACGTTCATTGTTTGGCCACAAAATGAGGTACCAGTTGAATCATTCTTAGATCATATGAATAATCAGGCAGCAACTATTAAATTCACAATTGAATATGAGAAAGAGGGTGAACTGCCCTTCTTAGATGTAAGGGTAAAAAGATCTATAGAAAACAAAATTACGACTTCAGTATATCGAAAAGAAACAGACAGTGGGAGATATCTAAATTTCAATTCAAATCATCCACACTCTACAAAAACAGGTATAGCAGCTACGTTATTACATAGGGCAAGAACACACTGTAATGATAAAAAATTAATAAATGAAGAAATTAGTAAAATAGAACACATTTTAAAAGAAAAATGATTATCCATTACACGTTATTCATAAAATAAAAAATAAAAACAGCAAAGAAAGAAACAATACTGAAGAAAAGAAACCAGACGCAACCATTTGCATCCCCTATATGCAAGGGTTGAGTGAAAAAATACAACGTATTGGTAAGGGAGTCAATCTTCGTATTGTTTGTTCTTCCAGAGACACATTAAAATCAAGTTTAGCACGTACAAAACCAGACATGAAGAAAAATATGAATAAAGATGTAGTATATTCTATACCCTGTGTATGTGAGAAAGAATACATCGGAGAAACGGGTCGTCCATTGGACATCAGGGTGAATGAACACAGGCAAAAAATAGAAAAAAGAGATACAGGATATTCAAAACTTGTAGATCATGCACTGGAGAACAGCCATCAAATTCAATGGGAGAAAACAAAGGTGATAGGAAGAGAAAGTCATTATAAAAAAAAAGAAAAATATTAGAAGCAATAGAAATGTCAAGAAGAAATAATGAAACAATCAGTCAACCTAGTTTTGATTTGCCGCCTATTTGGATTCCACTTATAGATTCATGTAAAAAGACTGTACCACGTGATCGTACAGGTGAAAATATAAACAATAAAATAACACCTGACGAGGACGAGCCACTCCCCCCGTTGCGGAGGTCGGCGCGCCTCGTGAGCAAGAGTCAGTAAGCTGAAGAAGAGTGCAGACACTGTATGTTTCTACATACGCACTCGAAAACGTTACAATTTGGTGTAAATATAACATAGCTATGTATATATAATTTTTAAAAAACTGTGAATTGAGTCTTTTTATTAACTTATATATAAGTGACAATTTTTTATGGTGTTGTGTGTTATTTTTTATCGTCAAAACAAGCAGCGAGTGAAAGCCCAGGGTCTTATAGAAGGTAAGACTACAATGAATTTTTATCATATATATATATATATATATATTATATACACACATATATTTGGTAAAAAGTGAGGGTACACATGTGTGACATGTGGACACGCTGTTTGGCCTCGAGAATTCGGGGGTACACGCCGTGTACTCTCGATAAATTAAAAAACTTTAACATTATTATTAAAAAATCAACGTTTTCGGAGAAAAACTATAAATTAAATAAAGAAGTATAAATATTTTTTCAAATACTCGTATTAAATGATATTTTTATTGCATTTTCAAAAATACTGTTTTTCCTTCTATATTATGCGCACTGAGGCACTTCCAGCGTATAAGTTTTGCAGTTTGCATGTTTGGTTTACTTTTGCTTTTGTAAATACTTGATTTGCTTAAAATAAAGTTCAGTTCAGTGCTCAGCTGCGGTTTGCGGTGCCGTGTTTTTTAAATTTATAAACAAGAATTAGTGATGCAAGTAAATTTAAATAGTAATTATTTGCTAAAGACAATTAAAAATAAGTGAATTCTTTTTTAATAGTAAAAAACAAAAATTAAGTTTTGAGGATGATGAAAATACTACAGAAACAACAACAACAAATGATCCAATAGCTATACCCACATAAAAATAAAAGATTGGAAAAAAATGTAGAGTGCAATTCTAAAAAACAAATTTGAATTCTATTGCAAATCTATGGAATAAAAAACGCTTCCAAACATTTGCACTGCAATAAGAAATATTTTAGGCAATTTTTCTAAATAATTTCTACTTTATTAAAACCTTTCTATTTGAATTCTTTTTTTAAATAAACTTTTTATGGCGTGTGGAAATATATTCCAAAAATTCAATATTTTATAGTCACTTCCAATTGATTTCTATTTTTAGCTTATCAGGGTGATTAAAATGTGTTTAATTGTGGCATATTATTTAAAGTGAAAAAAAAAGTGAAAGTATAAATAAAGAGTTTATAAAAGATTTCCAAAAAATTATTTTGCAGTGAAAGTGTTATTTAATGCGCGAATTTTCAAAAATTAGTAGATTATAATAAATTAATTGATTAAAATTAATTGTTTGGAAATATTTTCTTTTCTAAATAGTTTGAAATCAAAATATAACGTTGCAGGCCAAAAATGAAAAAGAAGCTGTGTTTTTTTTTATTATTATTATTATTATTTTTTTTTTGCATTTTTTAGGGTCGCGGCGTTTAAAAAAAATTAAAATACCTATAATTAGAATTATTGTCATTATGGTGTTCTACGTACGAAATATCATACATTTAAAAAAAATTGTTTGAGATGAGAGAAAAATCGCCCTTCAAAACCGAAAACCCCCTGGCATTTTGTCAAATTTTATCCTATAAATTTGTAATTTTAGACACGGCTATATATCTCAATGCGATGTAGTGATATCGAATAAAAAAAAAATATATATATATATAAAAGAAAAGCATACCAATCTAGTAATTTTATAACTTTATTATTGGTAATAAATAATTAAATTAATAACATTATAATAAAAAAACTGAAATAAAATAGGTTTAATTAATAAAAAAAAAAACAGGCTTGCTTTATTGAATTTAATTCTTTATAATTATCTGCATATTATTTCCAGTTGGTTTAAATATTGTCATAGCAAAAACTATGATGGTTACTTTCAAAAATATTTATTTAAATGAGTAGGAATCAATTAAAAGTATAAATATTTTGCTTTAGAAAATGCACAAAAATGTGTTTTTCCCATCAAATTTTCACAAAAATTTAACAGGGGGCGCAGCCACCCGCACCCCCCAGCAGGGGGGTGTCCCCCAATGCATCCCCCCTCAGCCTCAAGGTTGCTGTCTACCTGGCGTGTACTCTAACTTTTCATTCCACTTTTACCACTGAGTGATATATAATATAAGAAATTTTCTTGGTGAAATAAATTACTGTCTTACCTTCTGTGAAGACACTGGGCTTTACACTCGCTGATGCAACTATTTTAAATAACAATAATAAAATAATATTTACTTTGTACATAAAAATGAAAAACACTGAATTCACAGTGTTTTTAAAATTACATAGCTAAGTTATTTACACACAATGTTAACGTTTTCGGAGACTATATCAAAAATGATACATACTGTCTGTCTCCTCTTCAAGACTGTAAATTGAGTGTTTTTAATTATTATGTACAAAGTGATTATTATTTTATAATTGTTATTTAAAATAGTGACATTAGCAAAAGTGTAAAGCCCAGTGTCTTCACAGAAGGTAAGACAGTATTTATTTCACCAAGAAATGTTCAAATCATTATGAAACCTCGCTCGAAATTCAACATTCAAAACATATACTCATATATATATATATATATATATATATATATATATATATATATATATATATATATATATATATATATATATATATATATATATATATATGAAAGAGAAAGAGATAGGGATAGAGTGAAAATAAATAAATTTGTTAAAAAAAAAGAAAGATTTTTTAAAGAATAAAAAAAATTTAAGGTTGTTTTTTTATATGCTTATATTTGTATTTGAATCTATAATACTTTAACAATATTATAGTTTTACTATTTTGATTAAAATTACAGTTTTATGTATTTCAAATTGCGTTGCATTTTAGTTTATTTTAAAAATACATTTTTTTTATATAATTTATGCTTAATGTCCTATAATTATCTTGCAATTATAATTAAAATTATACTATCTTGAGGTAGAAACATAACATAGGTAGCTTTAAGACTCTTTACTTAGCATATGAATAGAGTTGCGATAAAATTTATTGTTTTTAAACAATGTTAAAAAAAATAGTATTTAAAATTAGAAAAAATAAATTGAATATTATTTTAATTTTTTTTTTATTAGACACTTAAATACTAAAATAGAATATTTAAACTTTTAATGGATTAACACTCTTTTAGTCTTTTTACTTTATACTGACTGAAAAACACTAACAAATTGAAAGAAATAATAAATAAAATTACAATAATCATAAAAAAAAACATACCGTCCAAAAAAGGTGTTAACATTATAGTTAACGCAAGCTAACGTTAATAGTTAACATTATAGTATAATTCTAGAAAAATAAGAGGTAAAGTTATCGTTAAATTTATAGTTTTATATAAAATTAACTAAACGTTAACGTTATAGAAAAATCAGGTAACTACTACAAGACTGTTGAATAATCATTTTGCATAAGCATTGAGAATCTTCAGCTCTGTTTGGTATGTGTAATGGGATGTTCCAACGAAAGTGCGGTTTTATTTTTTATGGAATTTTTTCTAAACTGTGAAACATACAGTTCTAGTTTTCTATTTTCTAAAACCTATTCTGCTCTAAAGGTGACAGTATGATTATATGATTTATAATTTGGTGTAACAGATAATAAAATTTAAAATAATATTCCAATCAATTAGAATCATTGAATATCTCTAAATACAATTATATATTATTAAAACTGTCTACAATATGTATTAGAATAATAAAAACCAACGATTGTACGCATAGCAGATTATTTTAAGTGTAATCTTTCTGCTGCTTCTATGCAAAAAATATGATAAAAAAACTTTATTTTACTAATAAAAGATGATTAATATTTTAAGATGTCGTGTTTAAATTCTATTATTCGTACTAGAAGTTATATTGTCAAGAACTGATATGGAAACTTACAAAAAAAAATATATATAAGCGCATAAGGTTTAAAAAAAAGAAAGTTATATATATATATTAATTTTTTTATTCATTTACATACATACTTACTTGTGTGTGTATATATATATATATATATATATATGTGTGTGTGTGTGTATGTGTATGTGTGTGCGAGTGTGTGTGTGTGTCTATGTCTCTTAATATTTATTTGAAGAAATAAATAAATGGTCATTAGCATTTATCGGAACCCATCCTCAATTTTTTTTTTTAAAGTAAAGTAAAGAAAAAAATATCCGTCGAAAATCGTTTTATTTTATGTATATTTTACCATTCGTCTATTTAATGCATAATTTTTTCATTCATGCAAAAAACTAAAACCATGAGTAAAACAAAAATGGAAAAATAATAATTACAACCGATTTAATAATTTACAATAAAAAAAAAGCAAAATAATTAATAAACATTTTCTTCCTTTTTTCTTTTTACATATTATATATTTTAAATACTAAAATTTTTTTTCAAACAGATAATAACATGATGTTGTTATTTTGACCTATATTGAGTTTTGTGTGCTCTTTCTTATAACTTTGTATAAGATACTAATTGTACAATAACTCTTGTCAATGCAAGTTGCTCACTACACTATGGAGGTGAGTTGTGGAACAGGAGGTGTTGGTTGCCGTGTGACGTCTCGTCCGGAGATAGGGGCTGCTAAACTTGCTGAATGTGCAGCGCAGTAATCGCACTGACACTTGCTTAGGCACAGCATAAGCTGCAGAGGTTTCTGAAAACGATGGAGGGTGGTCAGCCGGAGCTGTTAAAGGTCGCTTTCGGGTGTTGGATGGCCAATGCTCGATATAGTCCATAGGAGCGATACTTACGTTAGCACGCTCATCTCTGTGTTCCGCACCAAAAGAACTTGCCATATATTTTTATATTTTCTACATAAACGAATACTTTTTAAATACGACTTTTTTAAAATCTATAAAAAGAAAGTTTCTGACAAGATGGAAATAAGTACGGTAAAATTTACCTGTTATTTATTGAACCAGGCAATCTTTTCCAGTACGCATGTGAGTATTTATAAAAACTTTCAGCTTTAACTCATTTAACTCAATTTCTATATTTAGCTTTATTTGTATTGAACTTTAATTTAATTTGCATTTTAATATTATTCAATATATATATATATATATATATATATATATATATATATATATATATATATATATATAGATATAAATATATATATTATATATAAATATATATATATATATATATTATATACACACATATATTTGGTAAAAAGTGAGGGTACACATGTGTGACATGTGGACACGCTGTTTGGCCTCGAGAATTCGGGGGTACACGCCGTGTACTCTCGATAAATTAAAAAACTTTAACATTATTATTAAAAAATCAACGTTTTCGGAGAAAAACTATAAATTAAATAAAGAAGTATAAATATTTTTTCAAATACTCGTATTAAATGATATTTTTATTGCATTTTCAAAAATACTGTTTTTCCTTCTATATTATGCGCACTGAGGCACTTCCAGCGTATAAGTTTTGCAGTTTGCATGTTTGGTTTACTTTTGCTTTTGTAAATACTTGATTTGCTTAAAATAAAGTTCAGTTCAGTGCTCAGCTGCGGTTTGCGGTGCCGTGTTTTTTAAATTTATAAACAAGAATTAGTGATGCAAGTAAATTTAAATAGTAATTATTTGCTAAAGACAATTAAAAATAAGTGAATTCTTTTTTAATAGTAAAAAACAAAAATTAAGTTTTGAGGATGATGAAAATACTACAGAAACAACAACAACAAATGATCCAATAGCTATACCCACATAAAAATAAAAGACTTGGAAAAAAATGTAGAGTGCAATTCTAAAAAACAAATTTGAATTCTATTGCAAATCTATGGAATAAAAAACGCTTCCAAACATTTGCACTGCAATAAGAAATATTTTAGGCAATTTTTCTAAATAATTTCTACTTTATTAAAACCTTTCTATTTGAATTCTTTTTTTAAATAAACTTTTTATGGCGTGTGGAAATATATTCCAAAAATTCAATATTTTATAGTCACTTCCAATTGATTTCTATTTTTAGCTTATCAGGGTGATTAAAATGTGTTTAATTGTGGCATATTATTTAAAGTGAAAAAAAAAGTGAAAGTATAAATAAAGAGTTTATAAAAGATTTCCAAAAAATTATTTTGCAGTGAAAGTGTTATTTAATGCGCGAATTTTCAAAAATTTAGTAGATTATAATAAATTAATTGATTAAAATTAATTGTTTGGAAATATTTTCTTTTCTAAATAGTTTGAAATCAAAATATAACGTTGCAGGCCAAAAATGAAAAAGAAGCTGTGTTTTTTTTTATTATTATTATTATTATTTTTTTTTTGCATTTTCTAGGGTCGCGGCGTTTAAAAAAAATTAAAATACCTATAATTAGAATTATTGTCATTATGGTGTTCTACGTACGAAATATCATACATTTACAAAAAAAATTGTTTGAGATGAGAGAAAAACCGCAAGTCAAAACCGAATACCCCCTGGCATTTCGTCAAATTTTATCCTATAAATTTGTAAATTTAGACACGGCTATATATCTCAATGCAATGTATCGATATTGAATAAAAAAAAAAAATTGTAAAAGAAAAGCATACCAATCTAGTAATTTTATAACTTTATTATTGGTAATAAATAATTAAATTAATAACATTATAATAAAAAACTGAAATAAAATAGGTTTAATTAATAAAAAAAACAGGCTTGCTTTATTGAATTTAAATCATTATAATTATCTGCATATTATTTCCAGTTGGTTTAAATATTGTCATAGCAAAAACTATGATGGTTACTTTCAAAAATATTTATTTAAATGAGTAAGAATCAATTAAAAGTATAAATATTTTGCTTTAGAAAATGCACAAAAATGTGTTTTTTCCATCAAATTTTCACAAAAATTTAACAGGGGGCGCAGCCACCCGCACCCCCCAACAGGGGGATTTCCCCCAATGCATCTCTCCTCAGCCTCATGGTTGCTGTCTACCTGGCGTGTACTCTAACTTTTCATTCCACTTTTACCACTGAGTGATATATAATATAAGAAATTTTCTTGGTGAAATAAATTACTGTCTTACCTTCTGTGAAGACACTGGGCTCTACACTCGCTGATGCAACTATTTTAAATAACAATAATAAAATAATATTTACTTTGTACATAAAAATGAAAAACACTGAATTCACAGTGTTTTTAAAATTACATAGCTAAGTTATTTACACACAATGTTTAACGTTTTCGGAGACTATATCGAAAATGATACATACTGTCTGTCTCCTCTTCAAGACTGTAAATTGAGTGTTTTTAATTATTATGTACAAAGTGATTATTATGTTATTATTGTTATTTAAAATAGTGACATTAGCAAAAGTGTAAAGCCCAGTGTCTTCACAGAAGGTAAGACAGTAATTTATTTCACCAAGAAATGTTCATATCATCATGAAACCTCGCTCGAAATTCAACATTCAAAACATATACTCATATATATATATATATATATATATATATATAATATATATATATATATATATATATATATATATATATATATATATATATATATATATATATGTATATATATATGTATATATATATGTATATATATATATGTATATATATGAAAGAGAAAGAGATAGGGATAGAGTGAAAATAAATAAATTTGTTAAAAAAAAAAGAAAGATTTTTTAAATAATAAAAAAAATTTAAGGTTGTTTTTTTATATGCTTATATTTGTATTTGAATCTATAATACTTTAACAATATTATAGTTTTACTATTTTGATTAAAATTACAGTTTTATGTATTTCAAATTGCGTTGCATTTTAGTTTATTTTAAAAATACATTTTTTTTATATAATTTATGCTTAATGTCCTATAATTATCTTGCAATTATAATTAAAATTATACTAACTTGAGGTAGAAACATAACATAGGTAGCTTTAAGACTCTTTACTTAGCATATGAATAGAGTTGCGATAAAATTTATTGTTTTTAAACAATTTTAAAAAAAATAGTATTTAAAATTAGAAAAAATAAATTGAATATTATTTTAATTTTTTTTTTATTAGACACTTAAATACTAAAATAGAATATTTAAACTTTTAATGGATTAACACTCTTGTAGTCTTTTTACTTTATACTGACTGAAAAACACTAACAAATTGAAAGAAATAATAAATAAAATTACAATAATCATAAAAAAAACATACCGTCCAAAAAAGGTGTTAACATTTTAGTTAACGCAAGCTAACGTTAATAGTTAACATTATAGTATAGTTCTAGAAAAATAAGAGGTAAAGTTATCGTTAAATTTATAGTTTTATATAAAATTAACTAAACGTTAACGTTATAGAAAAATCAGGTAACTACTACAAGACTGTTGAATAATCATTTTGCATAAGCATTGAGAATCTTCAGCTCTGTTTGGTATGTGTAATAATGAGATATGTTCCAACGAAAGTGCGGTTTTATTTTTTATGGAATTTTTTCTAAACTGTGAAACATACAGTTCTAGTTTTCTATTTTATAAAACCTATTCTGCTCTAAAGGTGACAGTATAATTATATGATTTATAATTTGGTGTAACAGATAATAAAATTTAAAATAATATTCCAATCAATTAGAATCATTGAATATCTCTAAATACAATTATATATTATTAAAACTGTCTACAATATGTATTAGAATAATAAAAATCAACGATTGTACGCATAGCAGATTATTTTAAGTGTAATCTTTCTGCTGCTTCTATGCAAAAAATATGATAAAAAAACTTTATTTTACTAATAAAAGATGATTAATATTTTAAGATGTCGTGTTTAAATTCTATTATTCGTACTAGAAGTTATATGGTCAAGAACTGATATGGTAACTTACAAAAAAAAATATATATAAGCGCATAAGGTTTAAAAAATAGAAAGTTAATATATATATATTAATTTTTTATTCATTTACATACATACTTACTTGTGTGTATATATATATATATATATATATATATATATATATATATAAATATATATATATATATATATGTGTGTGTGTGTGTATGTGTGTGTGTGTGTCTATGTCTCTTAATATTTATTTGAAGAAATAAATAAATGGTCATTAGCATTTATCGGAACCCATCCTCAATTTTTTTTTTTAAAAGTAAAGTAAAGAAAAAAATATCCGTCGAAAATCGTTTTATTTTATGTATATTTTACCATTCGTCTATTTAATGCATAATTTTTTCATTCATGCAAAAAACTAAAACCATGAGTAAAACAAAAATGGAAAAATAATAATTACAACCGATTTAATAATTTACAATAAAAAAAAAGCAAAATAATTAATAAACATTTTCTTCCTTTTTTCTTTTTACATATTATATATTTTAAATACTAAAATTTTTTTTCAAACAGATAATAACATGATGTTGTTATTTTGACCTATATTGAGTTTTGTGTGCTCTTTCTTATAACTTTGTATAAGATACTAATTGTACAATAACTCTTGTCAATGCAAGTTGCTCACTACACTATGGAGGTGAGTTGTGGAACAGGAGGTGTTGGTTGCCGTGTGACGTCTCGTCCGGAGATAGGGGCTGCTAAACTTGCTGAATGTGCAGCGCAGTAATCGCACTGACACTTGCTTAGGCACAGCATAAGCTGCAGAGGTTTCTGAAAACGATGGAGGGTGGTCAGCCGGAGCTGTTAAAGGTCGCTTTCGGGTGTTGGATGGCCAATGCTCGATATAGTCCATAGGAGCGATACTTACGTTAGCACGCTCATCTCTGTGTTCCGCACCAAAAGAACTTGCCATATATTTTTATATTTTCTACATAAACAAATACTTTTTAAATACGACTTTTTTAAAATCTATAAAAAGAAAGTTTCTGACAAGATGAAAATGGGTACGGTAAAATTTACCTGTTATTTATTGAACCAGGCAATCTTTTCCAGTACGCATGTGAGTATTTATAAAAACTTTAAGCTTTAACTCATTTAACTCAATTTCTATATTTAGCTTTATTTGTATTGAACTTTAATTTAATTTGCATTTTAATATTATTCAATATATATATATATATATATATATATATATATATATATATATATATATATAGATATAAATATATATATTATATATAAATATATATATATATATATTATATACACACATATATTTGGTAAAAAGTGAGGGTACACATGTGTGACATGTGGACACGCTGTTTGGCCTCGAGAATTCGGGGGTACACGCCGTGTACTCTCGATAAATTAAAAAACTTTAACATTATTATTAAAAAATCAACGTTTTCGGAGAAAAACTATAAATTAAATAAAGAAGTATAAATATTTTTTCAAATACTCGTATTAAATGATATTTTTATTGCATTTTCAAAAATACTGTTTTTCCTTCTATATTATGCGCACTGAGGCACTTCCAGCGTATAAGTTTTGCAGTTTGCATGTTTGGTTTACTTTTGCTTTTGTAAATACTTGATTTGCTTAAAATAAAGTTCAGTTCAGTGCTCAGCTGCGGTTTGCGGTGCCGTGTTTTTTAAATTTATAAACAAGAATTAGTGATGCAAGTAAATTTAAATAGTAATTATTTGCTAAAGACAATTAAAAATAAGTGAATTCTTTTTTAATAGTAAAAAACAAAAATTAAGTTTTGAGGATGATGAAAATACTACAGAAACAACAACAACAAATGATCCAATAGCTATACCCACATAAAAATAAAAGACTTTGAAAAAAATGTAGAGTGCAATTCTAAAAAACAAATTTGAATTCTATTGCAAATCTATGGAATAAAAAACGCTTCCAAACATTTGCACTGCAATAAGAAATATTTTAGGCAATTTTTCTAAATAATTTCTACTTTATTAAAACCTTTCTATTTGAATTCTTTTTTTAAATAAACTTTTTATGGCGTGTGGAAATATATTCCAAAAATTCAATATTTTATAGTCACTTCCAATTGATTTCTATTTTTAGCTTATCAGGGTGATTAAAATGTGTTTAATTGTGGCATATTATTTAAAGTAAAAAAAAAAGTGAAAGTATAAATAAAGAGTTTATAAAAGATTTCCAAAAAATTATTTTACAGTGAAAGTGTTATTTAATGCGCGAATTTTCAAACATTTAGTAGATTATAATAAATTAATTGATTAAAATTAATTGTTTGGAAATATTTTCTTTTCTAAATAATTTGAAATCAAAATATAACGTTGCAGGCCAAAAATGAAAAAGAAGCTGTTTTTTTTTTATTATTATTATTATTTTTTTTTTGCATTTTCTAGGGTCGCGGCGTTTAAAAAAAATTAAAATACCTATAATTAGAATTATTGTCATTATGGTGTTCTACGTACGAAATATCATACATTTACAAAAAAAATTGTTTGAGATGAGAGAAAAACCGCAAGTCAAAACCGAATACCCCCTGGCATTTCGTCAAATTTTATCCTATAAATTTGTAAATTTAGACACGGCTATATATCTCAATGCAATATATCGATATTGAATAAAAAAAAAAAAAAATTGTAAAAGAAAAGCATACCAATCTAGTAATTTTATAACTTTATTATTGGTAATAAATAATTAAATTAATAACATTATAATAAAAAACTGAAATAAAATAGGTTTAATTAATAAAAAAAACAGGCTTGCTTTATTGAATTTAATTCATTATAATTATCTGCATATTATTTCCAGTTGGTTTAAATATTGTCATAGCAAAAACTATGATGGTTACTTTCAAAAATATTTATTTAAATGAGTAAGAATCAATTAAAAGTATAAATATTTTGCTTTAGAAAATGCACAAAAATGTGTTTTTTCCATCAAATTTTCACAAAAATTTAACAGGGGGCGCAGCCACCCGCACCCCCCAGCAGGGGGGTGTCCCCCAATGCATCCCCCCTCAGCCTCATGGTTGCTGTCTACCTGGCGTGTACTCTAACTTTTCATTCCACTTTTACCACTGAGTGATATATAATATAAGAAATTTTCTTGGTGAAATAAATTACTGTATTACCTTCTGTGAAGACACTGGGCTCTACACTCGCTGATGCAACTATTTTAAATAACAATAATAAAATAATATTTACTTTGTACATAAAAATGAAAAACACTGAATTCACAGTGTTTTTAAAATTACATAGCTAAGTTATTTACACACAATGTTAAGAAATGTTCATATCATCATGAAACCTCGCTCGAAATTCATCATTCAAAACATATACTCATATACTCATATACTCATATATATATATATATATATATATATATATATATATATATATATATAAATGTGTGTGTGTGTGTGTGAGTGTCCATGTCTCTTAATATTTGTTTGAAGAAATAAATAAATGGTCATTAGCATGTATCGGAACCCATCCTCAAATTTTTTTTTAATAAAAGTAAAGTAAAGAAAAAAAATCTTTATCCGTCGAAAATTGTTTTATTTTATGTATATTTTACCATTCGTCTTTTTAATGCATTATTTTTTTTATTCATGCAAAAAACTAAAACCATTAGTAAAACAAAAATGGAAAAATAATAATTACAACCGATTTAATAATTTACAATAAACAAAAGCAAAATATTTAATAAACATTTTCTTCCTTTTTTATTTGTACATATTATATATTTTAAATACTGTAATTTTTTTCCAACAGATAATAACATGATGTTGTTATTTCGACCTATATTGAGTTTTGTGTGCTCTTTCTTATAACTTTGTATAAGATACTAATTGTACAATAACTCTTGTCAATGCAAGTTGCTCACTACACTATGGAGGTGAGTTGTGGAACAGGAGGTGTTGGTTGCCGTGTGACGTCTCGTCCGGAGATAGGGGCTGCTAAACTTGCTGAATGTGCAGCGCAGTAATCGCACTGACACTTGCTTAGGCACAGCATAAGCTGCAGAGGTTTCTGAAAACGATGGAGGGTGGTCAGCCGGAGCTGTTAAAGGTCGCTTTCGGGTGTTGGATGGCCAATGCTCGATATAGTCCATAGGAGCGATACTTACGTTAGCACGCTCATCTCTGTGTTCCGCACCAAAAGAACTTGCCATATATTTTTATATTTTCTACATAAACGAATACTTTTTAAATACGACTTTTTTAAAATCTATATAAAGAAAGTTTCTGACAAGATGGAAATGGGTACGGTAAAATTTACCTGTTATTTATTGAACCAGGCAATCTTTTCCAGTACGCATGTGAGTATTTATAAAAACTTTAAGCTTTAACTCATTTATCTCAATTTCTATATTTAGCTTTATTTGTATTGAACTTTAATTTAATTTGCATTTTAATATTATTCAATATATATATATATATTATATATATATATATATATATATATATATATATATATATATTATATACACACATATATTTGGTAAAAAGTGAGGGTACACATGTGTGACATGTGGACACGCTGTTTGGCCTCGAGAATTCGGGGGTACACGCCGTGTACTCTTGATAAATTAAAAAACTTTAACATTATTATTAAAAAATCAACGTTTTCGGAGAAAAACTATAAATTAAATAAAGAAGTATAAATATTTTTTCAAATACTCGTATTAAATGATATTTTTATTGCATTTTCAAAAATACTGTTTTTCCTTCTATATTATGCGCACTGAGGCACTTCCAGCTTATAAGTTTTGCAGTTTGCATGTTTGGTTTACTTTTGCTTTTGTAAATACTTGATTTGCTTAAAATAAAGTTCAGTTCAGTGCTCAGCTGCGGTTTGCGGTGCCGTGTTTTTTAAATTTATAAACAAGAATTAGTGATGCAAGTAAATTTAAATAGTAATTATTTGCTAAAGACAATTAAAAATAAGTGAATTCTTTTTTAATAGTAAAAAACAAAAATTAAGTTTTGAGGATGATGAAAATACTACAGAAACAACAACAACAAATGATCCAATAGCTATACCCACATAAAAATAAAAGACTTGGAAAAAAATGTAGAGTGCAATTCTAAAAAACAAATTTGAATTCTATTACAAATCTATGGAATAAAAAATGCTTCCAAACATTTGCACTGCAATAAGAAATATTTTAGGCAATTTTTCTAAATAATTTCTACTTTATTAAAACCTTTCTATTTGAATTCTTTTTTTAAATAAACTTTTTATGGCGTGTGGAAATATATTCCAAAAATTCAATATTTTATAGTCACTTCCAATTGATTTCTATTTTTAGCTTATCAGGGTGATTAAAATGTGTTTAATTGTGGCATATTATTTAAAGTGAAAAAAAAAGTGAAAGTATAAATAAAGAGTTTATAAAAGATTTCCAAAAAATTATTTTACAGTGAAAGTGTTATTTAATGCACGAATTTTCAAAAATTTAGTAGATTATAATAAATTAATTGATTAAAATTAATTGTTTGGAAATATTTTCTTTTCTAAATAGTTTGAAATCAAAATATAACGTTGCAGGCCAAAAATGAAAAAGAAGCTGTTTTTTTTTTATTATTATTATTATTTTTTTTTTGCATTTTCTAGGGTCGCGGCGTTTAAAAAAAATTAAAATACCTATAATTAGAATTATTGTCATTATGGTGTTCTACGTACGAAATATCATACATTTACAAAAAAATTGTTTGAGATGAGAGATAATCCGCCAGTCAAAACCGAAAACCCCCTGGCATTTCGTCAAATTTTATGCTATAAATTTGTAAATTTAGACACGGCTATATATCTCAATGCAATGTATCGATATTGAATAATAAAAAAAAAAATTGTAAAAGAAAAGCATACCAATCTAGTAATTTTATAACTTTATTATTGGTAATAATTAATTAAATTAATAACATTATAATAAAAAACTGAAATAAAATAGGTTTAATTAATAAAAAAAAAAACAGGCTTGCTTTATTGAATTTAATTCATTATAATTATCTGCATATTATTTCCAGTTGGTTTAAATATTGTCATAGCAAAATCTATGATGGTTACTTTCAAAAATATTTATTTAAATGAGTAAGAATCAATTAAAAGTATAAATATTTTGCTTTAGAAAATGCACAAAAATGTGTTTTTCCCATCAAATTTTCACAAAAATTTAACAGGGGGCGCAGCCACCCGCACCCCCCAACAGGGGGGTGTTTCCCTCAATGTATCCCCTCTCAGCCTCATGGTTGCTCTCTACCTGGCGTGTACTCTAACTTTTCATTCCACTTTTACCACTGAGTGATATATAATATAAGAAATTTTCTGGGTGAAATAAATTACTGTCTTACCTTCTGTGAAGACACTGGGCTTTACACTCGCTGATGCAACTATTTTAAATAACAATAATAAAATAATACTTACTTTGTACATAAAAATGAAAAACACTGAATTCACAGTGTTTTTAAAATTACATAGCTAAGTTATTTACACACAATGTTAAGAAATGTTCATATCATCATGAAACCTCGCTCGAAATTCATCATTCAAAACATATACTCATATACTCATATACTCATATATATATATATATATATATATATATATATATATATATAAATGTGTGTGTGTGTGTGTGAGTGTCCATGTCTCTTAATATTTGTTTGAAGAAATAAATAAATGGTCATTAGCATGTATCGGAACCCATCCTCAAATTTTTTTTTAATAAAAGTAAAGTAAAGAAAAAAAATCTTTATCCGTCGAAAATTGTTTTATTTTATGTATATTTTACCATTCGTCTTTTTAATGCATTATTTTTTTTATTCATGCAAAAAACTAAAACCATTAGTAAAACAAAAATGGAAAAATAATAATTACAACCGATTTAATAATTTACAATAAACAAAAGCAAAATATTTAATAAACATTTTCTTCCTTTTTTATTTGTACATATTATATATTTTAAATACTGTAATTTTTTTCCAACAGATAATAACATGATGTTGTTATTTCGACCTATATTGAGTTTTGTGTGCTCTTTCTTATAACTTTGTATAAGATACTAATTGTACAATAACTCTTGTCAATGCAAGTTGCTCACTACACTATGGAGGTGAGTTGTGGAACAGGAGGTGTTGGTTGCCGTGTGACGTCTCGTCCGGAGATAGGGGCTGCTAAACTTGCTGAATGTGCAGCGCAGTAATCGCACTGACACTTGCTTAGGCACAGCATAAGCTGCAGAGGTTTCTGAAAACGATGGAGGGTGGTCAGCCGGAGCTGTTAAAGGTCGCTTTCGGGTGTTGGATGGCCAATGCTCGATATAGTCCATAGGAGCGATACTTACGTTAGCACGCTCATCTCTGTGTTCCGCACCAAAAGAACTTGCCATATATTTTTATATTTTCTACATAAACGAATACTTTTTAAATACGACTTTTTTAAAATCTATATAAAGAAAGTTTCTGACAAGATGGAAATGGGTACGGTAAAATTTACCTGTTATTTATTGAACCAGGCAATCTTTTCCAGTACGCATGTGAGTATTTATAAAAACTTTAAGCTTTAACTCATTTATCTCAATTTCTATATTTAGCTTTATTTGTATTGAACTTTAATTTAATTTGCATTTTAATATTATTCAATATATATATATATATTATATATATATATATATATATATATATATATATATATATATATTATATACACACATATATTTGGTAAAAAGTGAGGGTACACATGTGTGACATGTGGACACGCTGTTTGGCCTCGAGAATTCGGGGGTACACGCCGTGTACTCTTGATAAATTAAAAAACTTTAACATTATTATTAAAAAATCAACGTTTTCGGAGAAAAACTATAAATTAAATAAAGAAGTATAAATATTTTTTCAAATACTCGTATTAAATGATATTTTTATTGCATTTTCAAAAATACTGTTTTTCCTTCTATATTATGCGCACTGAGGCACTTCCAGCTTATAAGTTTTGCAGTTTGCATGTTTGGTTTACTTTTGCTTTTGTAAATACTTGATTTGCTTAAAATAAAGTTCAGTTCAGTGCTCAGCTGCGGTTTGCGGTGCCGTGTTTTTTAAATTTATAAACAAGAATTAGTGATGCAAGTAAATTTAAATAGTAATTATTTGCTAAAGACAATTAAAAATAAGTGAATTCTTTTTTAATAGTAAAAAACAAAAATTAAGTTTTGAGGATGATGAAAATACTACAGAAACAACAACAACAAATGATCCAATAGCTATACCCACATAAAAATAAAAGACTTGGAAAAAAATGTAGAGTGCAATTCTAAAAAACAAATTTGAATTCTATTACAAATCTATGGAATAAAAAATGCTTCCAAACATTTGCACTGCAATAAGAAATATTTTAGGCAATTTTTCTAAATAATTTCTACTTTATTAAAACCTTTCTATTTGAATTCTTTTTTTAAATAAACTTTTTATGGCGTGTGGAAATATATTCCAAAAATTCAATATTTTATAGTCACTTCCAATTGATTTCTATTTTTAGCTTATCAGGGTGATTAAAATGTGTTTAATTGTGGCATATTATTTAAAGTGAAAAAAAAAGTGAAAGTATAAATAAAGAGTTTATAAAAGATTTCCAAAAAATTATTTTACAGTGAAAGTGTTATTTAATGCACGAATTTTCAAAAATTTAGTAGATTATAATAAATTAATTGATTAAAATTAATTGTTTGGAAATATTTTCTTTTCTAAATAGTTTGAAATCAAAATATAACGTTGCAGGCCAAAAATGAAAAAGAAGCTGTTTTTTTTTTATTATTATTATTATTTTTTTTTTGCATTTTCTAGGGTCGCGGCGTTTAAAAAAAATTAAAATACCTATAATTAGAATTATTGTCATTATGGTGTTCTACGTACGAAATATCATACATTTACAAAAAAATTGTTTGAGATGAGAGATAATCCGCCAGTCAAAACCGAAAACCCCCTGGCATTTCGTCAAATTTTATGCTATAAATTTGTAAATTTAGACACGGCTATATATCTCAATGCAATGTATCGATATTGAATAATAAAAAAAAAAATTGTAAAAGAAAAGCATACCAATCTAGTAATTTTATAACTTTATTATTGGTAATAATTAATTAAATTAATAACATTATAATAAAAAACTGAAATAAAATAGGTTTAATTAATAAAAAAAAAAACAGGCTTGCTTTATTGAATTTAATTCATTATAATTATCTGCATATTATTTCCAGTTGGTTTAAATATTGTCATAGCAAAATCTATGATGGTTACTTTCAAAAATATTTATTTAAATGAGTAAGAATCAATTAAAAGTATAAATATTTTGCTTTAGAAAATGCACAAAAATGTGTTTTTCCCATCAAATTTTCACAAAAATTTAACAGGGGGCGCAGCCACCCGCACCCCCCAACAGGGGGGTGTTTCCCTCAATGTATCCCCTCTCAGCCTCATGGTTGCTCTCTACCTGGCGTGTACTCTAACTTTTCATTCCACTTTTACCACTGAGTGATATATAATATAAGAAATTTTCTGGGTGAAATAAATTACTGTCTTACCTTCTGTGAAGACACTGGGCTTTACACTCGCTGATGCAACTATTTTAAATAACAATAATAAAATAATACTTACTTTGTACATAAAAATGAAAAACACTGAATTCACAGTGTTTTTAAAATTACATAGCTAAGTTATTTACACACAATGTTAACGTTTTCGGAGACTATATCAAAAATGATACATACTGTCTGTCTCCTCTTCAAGACTGTAAATTGAGTGTTTTTAATTATTATGTACAAAGTGATTATTATTTTATAATTGTTATTTAAAATAGTGAACTTAGCAAAAGTGTAAAGCCCAGTGTCTTCACAGAAGGTAAGACAGTATTTATTTCACCAAGAAATGTTCAAATCATCATGAAACCTCGCTCGAAATTCAACATTCAAAACATATACTCATATATATATATATATATATATATATATATATATATATATATATATATATATATATATATATATATATATATATATATATATATGAAAGAGAAAGAGATAGGGATAGAGTGAAAATAAATAAATTTGTTAAAAAAAAAGAAAGCTTTTTTAAAGAATAAAAAAAATTTAAGGTTGTTTTTTTATATGCTTATATTTGTATTTGAATCTATAATACTTTAACAATATTATAGTTTTACTATTTTGATTAAAATTACAGTTTTATGTATTTCAAATTGCGTTGCATTTTAGTTTATTTTAAAAATACATTTTTTTTATATAATTTATGCTTAATGTCCTATAATTATCTTGCAATTATAATTAAAATTATACTAACTTGAGGTAGAAACATAACATAGGTAGCTTTAAGACTCTTTACTTAGCATATGAATAGAGTTGCGATAAAATTTATTGTTTTTAAACAATGTTAAAAAAAATAGTATTTAAAATTAGAAAAAATAAATTGAATATTATTTTAATTTTTTTTTTATTAGACACTTAAATACTAAAATAGAATATTTAAACTTTTAATGGATTAACACTCTTGTAGTCTTTTTACTTTATACTGACTGAAAAACACTAACAAATTGAAAGAAATAATAAATAAAATTACAATAATCATAAAAAAAAACATACCGTCCAAAAAAGGTGTTAACATTATAGTTAACGCAAGCTAACGTTAATAGTTAACATTATAGTATAGTTCTAGAAAAATAAGAGGTAAAGTTATCGTTAAATTTATAGTTTTATATAAAATTAACTAAACGTTAACGTTATAGAAAAATCAGGTAACTACTACAAGACTGTTGAATAATCATTTTGCATAAGCATTGAGAATCTTCAGCTCTGTTTGGTATGTGTAATGGGATGTTCCAACGAAAGTGCGGTTTTATTTTTTATGGAATTTTTTCTAAACTGTGAAACATACAGTTCTAGTTTTCTATTTTCTAAAACCTATTCTGCTCTAAAGGTGACAGTATGATTATATGATTTATAATTTGGTGTAACAGATAATAAAATTTAAAATAATATTCCAATCAATTAGAATCATTGAATATCTCTAAATACAATTATATATTATTAAAACTGTCTACAATATGTATTAGAATAATAAAAATCAACGATTGTACGCATAGCAGATTATTTTAAGTGTAATCTTTCTGCTGCTTCTATGCAAAAAATATGATAAAAAAACTTTATTTTACTAATAAAAGATGATTAATATTTTAAGATGTCGTGTTTAAATTCTATTATTCGTACTAGAAGTTATATTGTCAAGAACTGATATGGAAACTTACAAAAAAAAATATATATAAGCGCATAAAGTTTAAAATATAGAAAGTTATATTATATATATTAATTTTTTTATTCATTTACATACATACTTACTTGTGTATATATATATATATATGTGTGTGTGTGTATGTGTATGTGTGTGCGAGTGTGTGTGTGTGTCTATGTCTCTTAATATTTATTTGAGGAAATAAATAAATGGTCATTAGCATTTATCGGAACCCATCCTCAATTTTTTTTTTAATAAAAGTAAAGTAAAGAAAAAAATATCCGTCGAAAATATTTTTATTTTATGTATATTTTACCATTCGTCTATTTAATGCATAATTTTTTCATTCATGCAAAAAACTAAAACCATGAGTAAAACAAAAATGGAAAAATAATAATTACAACCGATTAAATAATTTACAATAAAAAAAAAGCAAAATAATTAATAAACATTTTCTTCCTTTTTTATTTGTACATATTATATATTTTAAATAGTGTAATTTTTTTCAAACAGATAATTACATGATGTTGTTATTTCGACCTATATTGAGTTTTGTGTGCTCTTTCTTATAACTTTGTATAAGATACTAATTGTACAATAACTCTTGTCAATGCAAGTTGCTCACTACACTATGGAGGTGAGTTGTGGAACAGGAGGTGTTGGTTGCCGTGTGACGTCTCGTCCGGAGATAGGGGCTGCTAAACTTGCTGAATGTGCAGCGCAGTAATCGCACTGACACTTGCTTAGGCACAGCATAAGCTGCAGAGGTTTCTGAAAGCGATGGAGGGTGGTCAGCCGGAGCTGTTAAAGGTCGCTTTCGGGTGTTGGATGGCCAATGCTCGATATAGTCCATAGGAGCGATACTTACGTTAGCACGCTCATCTCTGTGTTCCGAACCAAAAGAACTTGCAATATATTTTTATATTTTCTACATAAACGAATACTTTTTAAATACGACTTTTTTAAAATCTATATAAAGAAAGTTTCTGACAAGATGGAAATGCGTACAGTAAAATTTACCTGTTATTTATTGAACCAGGCAATCTTTTCCAGTACGCATGTGAGTATTTATAAAAACTTTAAGCTTTAACTCATTTAACTCAATTTCTATATTTAGCTTTATTTGTATTGAACTTTAATTTAATTTGCATTTTAATATTATTCAATATATATATATATATATATATATATATATATATATATATATATATATATAAATATATATATATATATATATATATATATATATATATATATATATATATATATATATATATATATTATATACACACATGTATTTGGTAAAAAGTGAGGGTACACATGTGTGACATGTGGACACGCTGTTTGGCCTCGAGAATTCGGGGGTACACGCCGTGTACTCTCGATAAATTAAAAAACTTTAACATTATTATTAAAAAATCAACGTTTTCGGAGAAAAACTATAAATTAAATAAAGAGATATAAATATTTTTTCAAATACTCATATTAAATGATATTTTTATTGCATTTTAAAAAATACTGTTTTTCCTTCTATATTATGCGCACTGAGGCACTTCCAGCGTATAAGTTTTGCAGTTTGCATGTTTGGTTTACTTTTGCTTTTGTAAATACTTGATTTGCTTAAAATAAAGTTCAGTTCAGTGCTCAGCTGCGGTTTGCGGTGCCGTGTTTTTTAAATTTATAAACAAGAATTAGTGATGCAAGTAAATTTAAATAGTAATTATTTGCTAAAGACAATTAAAAATAAGTGAATTCTTTTTTAATAGTAAAAAACAAAAATTAAGTTTTGAGGATGATGAAAATACTACAGAAACAACAACAACAAATGATCCAATAGCTATACCCACATAAAAATAAAAGATTGGAAAAAAATGTAGAGTGCAATTCTAAAAAACAAATTTGAATTCTATTGCAAATCTATGGAATAAAAAACGCTTCCAAACATTTGCACTGCAATAAGAAATATTTTAGGCAATTTTTCTAAATAATTTCTACTTTATTAAAACCTTTCTATTTGAATTCTTTTTTTAAATAAACTTTTTATGGCGTGTGGAAATATATTCCAAAAATTCAATATTTTATAGTCACTTCCAATTGATTTCTATTTTTAGCTTATCAGGGTGATTAAAATGTGTTTAATTGTGGCATATTATTTAAAGTGAAAAAAAAAGTGAAAGTATAAATAAAGAGTTTATAAAAGATTTCCAAAAAATTATTTTGCAGTGAAAGTGTTATTTAATGCGCGAATTTTCAAAAATTTAGTAGATTATAATAAATTAATTGATTAAAATTAATTGTTTGGAAATATTTTCTTTTCTAAATAGTTTGAAATCAAAATATAACGTTGCAGGCCAAAAATGAAAAAGAAGCTGTGTTTTTTTTTATTATTATTATTATTATTTTTTTTTTTTGCATTTTCTAGGGTCGCGGCGTTTAAAAAAAATTAAAATACCTATAATTAGAATTATTGTCATTATGGTGTTCTACGTACGAAATATCATACATTTAAAAAAAATTGTTTGAGATGAGAGAAAAATCGCCCTTCAAAACCGAAAACCCCCTGGCATTTTGTCAAATTTTATCCTATAAATTTGTAATTTTAGACACGGCTATATATCTCAATGCGATGTAGTGATATCGAATAAAAAAAAAATATATATATATATAAAAGAAAAGCATACCAATCTAGTAATTTTATAACTTTATTATTGGTAATAAATAATTAAATTAATAACATTATAATAAAAAAACTGAAATAAAATAGGTTTAATTAATAAAAAAAAAAAACAGGCTTGCTTTATTGAATTTAATTCTTTATAATTATCTGCATATTATTTCCAGTTGGTTTAAATATTGTCATAGCAAAAACTATGATGGTTACTTTCAAAAATATTTATTTAAATGAGTAGGAATCAATTAAAAGTATAAATATTTTGCTTTAGAAAATGCACAAAAATGTGTTTTTCCCATCAAATTTTCACAAAAATTTAACAGGGGGCGCAGCCACCCGCACCCCCCAGCAGTGGGGTGTCCCCCAATGCATCCCCCCTCAGCCTCAAGGTTGCTGTCTACCTGGCGTGTACTCTAACTTTTCATTCCACTTTTACCACTGAGTGATATATAATATAAGAAATTTTCTTGGTGAAATAAATTACTGTCTTACCTTCTGTGAAGACACTGGGCTTTACACTCGCTGATGCAACTATTTTAAATAACAATAATAAAATAATATTTACTTTGTACATAAAAATGAAAAACACTGAATTCACAGTGTTTTTAAAATTACATAGCTAAGTTATTTACACACAATGTTAACGTTTTCGGAGACTATATCAAAAATGATACATACTGTCTGTCTCCTCTTCAAGACTGTAAATTGAGTGTTTTTAATTATTATGTACAAAGTGATTATTATTTTATAATTGTTATTTAAAATAGTGACATTAGCAAAAGTGTAAAGCCCAGTGTCTTCACAGAAGGTAAGACAGTATTTATTTCACCAAGAAATGTTCAAATCATCATGAAACCTCGCTCGAAATTCAACATTCAAAACATATACTCATATATATATATATATATATATATATATATATATATATATATATATATATATATATATATATATATATATATATGAAAGAGAAAGAGATAGGGATAGAGTGAAAATAAATAAATTTGTTAAAAAAAAAGAAAGATTTTTTAAAGAATAAAAAAAATTTAAGGTTGTTTTTTTATATGCTTATATTTGTATTTGAATCTATAATACTTTAACAATATTATAGTTTTACTATTTTGATTAAAATTACAGTTTTATGTATTTCAAATTGCGTTGCATTTTAGTTTATTTTAAAAATACATTTTTTTTATATAATTTATGCTTAATGTCCTATAATTATCTTGCAATTATAATTAAAATTATACTAACTTGAGGTAGAAACATAACATAGGTAGCTTTAAGACTCTTTACTTAGCATATGAATAGAGTTGCGATAAAATTTATTGTTTTTAAACAATGTTAAAAAAAATAGTATTTAAAATTAGAAAAAATAAATTGAATATTATTTTAAATTTTTTTTTATTAGACACTTAAATACTAAAATAGAATATTTAAACTTTTAATGGATTAACACTCTTTTAGTCTTTTTACTTTATACTGACTGAAAAACACTAACAAATTGAAAGAAATAATAAATAAAATTACAATAATCATAAAAAAAAACATACCGTCCAAAAAAGGTGTTAACATTATAGTTAACGCAAGCTAACTTTAATAGTTAACATTATAGTATAGTTCTAGAAAAATAAGAGGTAAAGTTATCGTTAAATTTATAGTTTTATATAAAATTAACTAAACGTTAACGTTATAGAAAAATCAGGTAACTACTACAAGACTGTTGAATAATCATTTTGCATAAGCATTGAGAATCTTCAGCTCTGTTTGGTATGTGTAATGGGATGTTCCAACGAAAGTGCGGTTTTATTTTTTATGGAATTTTTTCTAAACTGTGAAACATACAGTTCTAGTTTTCTATTTTCTAAAACCTATTCTGCTCTAAAGGTGACAGTATGATTATATGATTTATAATTTGGTGTAACAGATAATAAAATTTAAAATAATATTCCAATCAATTAGAATCATTGAATATCTCTAAATACAATTATATATTATTAAAACTGTCTACAATATGTATTAGAATAATAAAAACCAACGATTGTACGCATAGCAGATTATTTTAAGTGTAATCTTTCTGCTGCTTCTATGCAAAAAATATGATAAAAAAACTTTATTTTACTAATAAAAGATGATTAATATTTTAAGATGTCGTGTTTAAATTCTATTATTCGTACTAGAAGTTATATTGTCAAGAAATGATATGGAAACTTACAAAAAAATATATATATAAGCGCATAAGGTT
The DNA here is from genome assembly GCA_949318235.1 of Ecdyonurus torrentis. Taxonomy (NCBI): domain Eukaryota; kingdom Metazoa; phylum Arthropoda; class Insecta; order Ephemeroptera; family Heptageniidae; genus Ecdyonurus; species Ecdyonurus torrentis. The sequence goes on from OX439129.1 coordinate 10,812,980, forward strand.
TAAAAAAAAGAAAGTTATATATATATATTAATTTTTTTATTCATTTACATACATACTTACTTGTGTGTGTATATATATATATATATATATATATATATATATATATATATATATATATATATATGTGTGTGTGTGTGTGTATGTGTATGTGTGTGCGAGTGTGTGTGTGTGTCTATGTCTCCTAATATTTATTTGAAGAAATAAATAAATGGTCATTAGCATTTATCGGAACCCATCCTCAATTTTTTTTTTTAAAAGTAAAGTAAAGAAAAAAATCTCCGTCGAAAATCGTTTTATTTTATGTATATTTTACCATTCGTCTATTTAATGCATAATTTTTTCATTCATGCAAAAAACTAAAACCATGAGTAAAACAAAAATGGAAAAATAATAATTACAACCGATTTAATAATTTACAATAAAAAAAAAGCAAAATAATTAATAAACATTTTCTTCCTTTTTTCTTTTTACATATTATATATTTTAAATACTAAAATTTTTTTTTCAAACAGATAATAACATGATGTTGTTATTTTGACCTATATTGAGTTTTGTGTGCTCTTTCTTATAACTTTGTATAAGATACTAATTGTACAATAACTCTTGTCAATGCAAGTTGCTCACTACACTATGGAGGTGAGTTGTGGAACAGGAGGTGTTGGTTGCCGTGTGACGTCTCGTCCGGAGATAGGGGCTGCTAAACTTGCTGAATGTGCAGCGCAGTAATCGCACTGACACTTGCTTAGGCACAGCATAAGCTGCAGAGGTTTCTGAAAACGATGGAGGGTGGTCAGCCGGAGCTGTTAAAGGTCGCTTTCGGGTGTTGGATGGCCAATGCTCGATATAGTCCATAGGAGCGATACTTACGTTAGCACGCTCATCTCTGTGTTCCGCACCAAAAGAACTTGCCATATATTTTTATATTTTCTACATAAACGAATACTTTTTAAATACGACTTTTTTAAAATCTATATAAAGAAAGTTTCTGACAAGATGAAAATGGGTACGGTAAAATTTACCTGTTATTTATTGAACCAGGCAATCTTTTCCAGTACGCATGTGAGTATTTATAAAAACTTTAAGCTTTAACTCATTTAACTCAATTTCTATATTTAGCTTTATTTGTATTGAACTTTAATTTAATTTGCATTTTAATATTATTCCATATATATATATATATATATATATATATATATATATATATATATATATATATATATATATATATATATATATATATATATATATATAGATATATATATATATATTATATATAAATATATATATATATATATTATATACACACATATATTTGGTAAAAAGTGAGGGTACACATGTGTGACATGTGGACACGCTGTTTGGCCTCGAGAATTCGGGGGTACACGCCGTGTACTCTTGATAAATTAAAAAACTTTAACATTATTATTAAAAAATCAACGTTTTCGGAGAAAAACTATAAATTAAATAAAGAAGTATAAATATTTTTTCAAATACTCGTATTAAATGATATTTTTATTGCATTTTCAAAAATACTGTTTTTCCTTCTATATTATGCGCACTGAGGCACTTCCAGCGTATAAGTTTTGCAGTTTGCATGTTTGGTTTACTTTTGCTTTTGTAAATACTTGATTTGCTTAAAATAAAGTTCAGTTCAGTGCTCAGCTGCGGTTTGCGGTGCCGTGTTTTTTAAATTTATAAACAAGAATTAGTGATGCAAGTAAATTTAAATAGTAATTATTTGCTAAAGACAATTAAAAATAAGTGAATTCTTTTTTAATAGTAAAAAACAAAAATTAAGTTTTGAGGATGATGAAAATACTACAGAAACAACAACAACAAATGATCCAATAGCTATACCCACATAAAAATAAAAGATTGGAAAAAAATGTAGAGTGCAATTCTAAAAAACAAATTTGAATTCTATTGCAAATCTATGGAATAAAAAACGCTTCCAAACATTTGCACTGCAATAAGAAATATTTTAGGCAATTTTTCTAAATAATTTCTACTTTATTAAAACCTTTCTATTTGAATTCTTTTTTTAAATAAACTTTTTATGGCGTGTGGAAATATATTCCAAAAATTCAATATTTTATAGTCACTTCCAATTGATTTCTATTTTTAGCTTATCAGGGTGATTAAAATGTGTTTAATTGTGGCATATTATTTAAAGTGAAAAAAAAAGTGAAAGTATAAATAAAGAGTTTATAAAAGATTTCCAAAAAATTATTTTGCAGTGAAAGTGTTATTTAATGCGCGAATTTTCAAAAATTTAGTAGATTATAATAAATTAATTGATTAAAATTAATTGTTTGGAAATATTTTCTTTTCTAAATAGTTTGAAATCAAAATATAACGTTGCAGGCCAAAAATGAAAAAGAAGCTGTGTTTTTTTTTTATTATTATTATTTTTTTTTTTTTTTTGCATTTTCTAGGGTCGCGGCGTTTAAAAAAAATTAAAATACTTATAATTAGAATTATTGTCATTATGGTGTTCTACGTACGAAATATCATACATTTACAAAAAAAATTGTTTGAGATGAGAGAAAAACCGCAAGTCAAAACCGAAAACCCCCTGGCATTTCGTCAAATTTTATCCTATAAATTTGTAAATTTAGACACGGCTATATATCTCAATGCAATGTATCGATATTGAATAAAAAAAAAAAAAAAAATTGTAAAAGAAAAGCATACCAATCTAGTAATTTTATAACTTTATTATTGGTAATAAATAATTAAATTATTAACATTATAATAAAAAACTGAAATAAAATAGGTTTAATTAATAAAAAAAAACAGGCTTGCTTTATTGAATTTAATTCATTATAACTATCTGCATATTATTTCCAGTTGGTTTAAATATTGTCATAGCAAAAACTATGATGGTTACTTTCAAAAATATTTATTTAAATGAGTAAGAATCAATTAAAAGTATAAATAATTTGCTTTAGAAAATGCACAAAAATGTGTTTTTTCCATCAAATTTTCACAAAAATTTAACAGGGGGCGCAGCCACCCGCACCCCCCAACAGGGGGATTTCCCCCAATGCATCTCTCCTCAGCCTCATGGTTGCTGTCTACCTGGCGTGTACTCTAACTTTTCATTCCACTTTTACCACTGAGTGATATATAATATAAGAAATTTTCTTGGTGAAATAAATTACTGTCTTACCTTCTGTGAAGACACTGGGCTTTACACTCGCTGATGCAACTATTTTAAATAACAATAATAAAATAATATTTACTTTGTACATAAAAATGAAAAACACTGAATTCACAGTGTTTTTAAAATTACATAGCTAAGTTATTTACACACAATGTTAACGTTTTCGGAGACTATATCAAAAATGATACATACTGTCTGTCTCCTCTTCAAGACTGTAAATTGAGTGTTTTTAATTATTATGTACAAAGTGATTATTATTTTATAATTGTTATTTAAAATAGTGAACTTAGCAAAAGTGTAAAGCCCAGTGTCTTCACAGAAGGTAAGACAGTATTTATTTCACCAAGAAATGTTCAAATCATCATGAAACCTCGCTCGAAATTCAACATTCAAAACATATACTCATATATATATATATATATATATATATATATATATATATATATATATATATATATATATATATATATATATATATATATATATATGAAAGAGAAAGAGATAGGGATAGAGTGAAAATAAATAAATTTGTTAAAAAAAAAGAAACATTTTTTAAAGAATAAAAAAAATTTAAGGTTGTTTTTTTATATGCTTATATTTGTATTTGAATCTATAATACTTTAACAATATTATAGTTTTACTATTTTGATTAAAATTACAGTTTTATGTATTTCAAATTGCGTTGCATTTTAGTTTATTTTAAAAATACATTTTTTTTATATAATTTATGCTTAATGTCCTATAATTATCTTGCAATTATAATTAAAATTATACTATCTTGAGGTAGAAACATAACATAGGTAGCTTTAAGACTCTTTACTTAGCATATGAATAGAGTTGCGATAAAATTTATTGTTTTTAAACAATGTTAAAAAAAATAGTATTTAAAATTAGAAAAAATAAATTGAATATTATTTTAAATTTTTTTTTATTAGACACTTAAATACTAAAATAGAATATTTAAACTTTTAATGGATTAACACTCTTTTAGTCTTTTTACTTTATACTGACTGAAAAACACTAACAAATTGAAAGAAATAATAAATAAAATTACAATAATCATAAAAAAAAACATACCGTCCAAAAAAGGTGTTAACATTATAGTTAACGCAAGCTAACGTTAATAGTTAACATTATAGTATAGTTCTAGAAAAATAAGAGGTAAAGTTATCGTTAAATTTATAGTTTTATATAAAATTAACTAAACGTTAACGTTATAGAAAAATCAGGTAACTACTACAAGACTGTTGAATAATCATTTTGCATAAGCATTGAGAATCTTCAGCTCTGTTTGGTATGTGTAATGGGATGTTCCAACGAAAGTGCAGTTTTATTTTTTATGGAATTTTTTCTAAACTGTGAAACATACAGTTCTAGTTTTCTATTTTCTAAAACCTATTCTGCTCTAAAGGTGACAGTATGATTATATGATTTATAATTTGGTGTAACAGATAATAAAATTTAAAATAATATTCCAATCAATTAGAATCATTGAATATCTCTAAATACAATTATATATTATTAAAACTGTCTACAATATGTATTAGAATAATAAAAATCAACGATTGTACGCATAGCAGATTATTTTAAGTGTAATCTTTCTGCTGCTTCTATGCAAAAAATATGATAAAAAAACTTTATTTTACTAATAAAAGATGATTAATATTTTAAGATGTCGTGTTTAAATTCTATTATTCGTACTAGAAGTTATATTGTCAAGAAATGATATGGAAACTTACAAAAAAATATATATATAAGCGCATAAGGTTTAAAAAATAGAAAGTTATATATATATATATTAATTTTTTTATTCATTTTCATACATACTTACTTGTGTGTGTATATATATATATATATATATATATATATATATATATATATATATATATATATATATATATATATATATATATATATATGTGTGTGTGTGTGTGTATGTGTATGTGTGTGCGAGTGTGTGTGTGTGTCTATGTCTCTTAATATTTATTTGAAGAAATAAATAAATGGTCATTAGCATTTATCGGAACCCATCCTCAATTTTTTTTTTTTAAAGTAAAGTAAAGAAAAAAATATCCGTCGAAAATCGTTTTATTTTATGTATATTTTACCATTCGTCTATTTAATGCATAATTTTTTCATTCATGCAAAAAACTAAAACCATGAGTAAAACAAAAATGGAAAAATAATAATTACAACCGATTTAATAATTTACAATAAAAAAAAAGCAAAATAATTAATAAACATTTTCTTCCTTTTTTCTTTTTACATATTATATATTTTAAATACTAAAATTTTTTTTCAAACAGATAATAACATGATGTTGTTATTTTGACCTATATTGAGTTTTGTGTGCTCTTTCTTATAACTTTGTATAAGATACTAATTGTACAATAACTCTTGTCAATGCAAGTTGCTCACTACACTATGGAGGTGAGTTGTGGAACAGGAGGTGTTGGTTGCCGTGTGACGTCTCGTCCGGAGATAGGGGCTGCTAAACTTGCTGAATGTGCAGCGCAGTAATCGCACTGACACTTGCTTAGGCACAGCATAAGCTGCAGAGGTTTCTGAAAACGATGGAGGGTGGTCAGCCGGAGCTGTTAAAGGTCGCTTTCGGGTGTTGGATGGCCAATGCTCGATATAGTCCATAGGAGCGATACTTACGTTAGCACGCTCATCTCTGTGTTCCGCACCAAAAGAACTTGCCATATATTTTTATATTTTCTACATAAACGAATACTTTTTAAATACGACTTTTTTAAAATCTATATAAAGAAAGTTTCTGACAAGATGGAAATAAGTACGGTAAAATTTACCTGTTATTTATTGAACCAGGCAATCTTTTCCAGTACGCATGTGAGTATTTATAAAAACTTTCAGCTTTAACTCATTTAACTCAATTTCTATATTTAGCTTTATTTGTATTGAACTTTAATTTAATTTGCATTTTAATATTATTCAATATATATATATATATATATATATATATATATATATATATATATATATATATATATATATATATATATATATAGATATAAATATATATATTATATATAAATATATATATATATATTATATACACACATATATTTGGTAAAAAGTGAGGGTACACATGTGTGACATGTGGACACGCTGTTTGGCCTCGAGAATTCGGGGGTACACGCCGTGTACTCTCGATAAATTAAAAAACTTTAACATTATTATTAAAAAATCAACGTTTTCGGAGAAAAACTATAAATTAAATAAAGAAGTATAAATATTTTTTCAAATACTCGTATTAAATGATATTTTTATTGCATTTTCAAAAATACTGTTTTTCCTTCTATATTATGCGCACTGAGGCACTTCCAGCGTATAAATTTTGCAGTTTGCATGTTTGGTTTACTTTTGCTTTTGTAAATACTTGATTTGCTTAAAATAAAGTTCAGTTCAGTGCTCAGCTGCGGTTTGCGGTGCCGTGTTTTTTAAATTTATAAACAAGAATTAGTGATGCAAGTAAATTTAAATAGTAATTATTTGCTAAAGACAATTAAAAATAAGTGAATTCTTTTTTAATAGTAAAAAACAAAAATTAAGTTTTGAGGATGATGAAAATACTACAGAAACAACAACAACAAATGATCCAATAGCTATACCCACATAAAAATAAAAGATTGGAAAAAAATGTAGAGTGCAATTCTAAAAAACAAATTTGAATTCTATTGCAAATCTATGGAATAAAAAACGCTTCCAAACATTTGCACTGCAATAAGAAATATTTTAGGCAATTTTTCTAAATAATTTCTACTTTATTAAAACCTTTCTATTTGAATTCTTTTTTTAAATAAACTTTTTATGGCGTGTGGAAATATATTCCAAAAATTCAATATTTTATAGTCACTTCCAATTGATTTCTATTTTTAGCTTATCAGGGTGATTAAAATGTGTTTAATTGTGGCATATTATTTAAAGTGAAAAAAAAAGTGAAAGTATAAATAAAGAGTTTATAAAAGATTTCCAAAAAATTATTTTGCAGTGAAAGTGTTATTTAATGCGCGAATTTTCAAAAATTTAGTAGATTATAATAAATTAATTGATTAAAATTAATTGTTTGGAAATATTTTCTTTTCTAAATAGTTTGAAATCAAAATATAACGTTGCAGGCCAAAAATGAAAAAGAAGCTGTGTTTTTTTTTATTATTATTATTATTATTTTTTTTTTGCATTTTCTAGGGTCGCGGCGTTTAAAAAAAATTAAAATACCTATAATTAGAATTATTGTCATTATGGTGTTCTACGTACGAAATATCATACATTTACAAAAAAAATTGTTTGAGATGAGAGAAAAACCGCAAGTCAAAACCGAATACCCCCTGGCATTTCGTCAAATTTTATCCTATAAATTTGTAAATTTAGACACGGCTATATATCTCAATGCAATGTATCGATATTGAATAAAAAAAAAAATTGTAAAAGAAAAGCATACCAATCTAGTAATTTTATAAATTTATTATTGGTAATAAATAATTAAATTAATAACATTATAATAAAAAACTGAAATAAAATAGGTTTAATTAATAAAAAAAACAGGCTTGCTTTATTGAATTTAAATCATTATAATTATCTGCATATTATTTCCAGTTGGTTTAAATATTGTCATAGCAAAAACTATGATGGTTACTTTCAAAAATATTTATTTAAATGAGTAAGAATCAATTAAAAGTATAAATATTTTGCTTTAGAAAATGCACAAAAATGTGTTTTTTCCATCAAATTTTCACAAAAATTTAACAGGGGGCGCAGCCACCCGCACCCCCCAACAGGGGGATTTCCCCCAATGCATCTCTCCTCAGCCTCATGGTTGCTGTCTACCTGGCGTGTACTCTAACTTTTCATTCCACTTTTACCACTGAGTGATATATAATATAAGAAATTTTCTTGGTGAAATAAATTACTGTCTTACCTTCTGTGAAGACACTGGGCTCTACACTCGCTGATGCAACTATTTTAAATAACAATAATAAAATAATATTTACTTTGTACATAAAAATGAAAAACACTGAATTCACAGTGTTTTTAAAATTACATAGCTAAGTTATTTACACACAATGTTTAACGTTTTCGGAGACTATATCGAAAATGATACATACTGTCTGTCTCCTCTTCAAGACTGTAAATTGAGTGTTTTTAATTATTATGTACAAAGTGATTATTATGTTATTATTGTTATTTAAAATAGTGACATTAGCAAAAGTGTAAAGCCCAGTGTCTTCACAGAAGGTAAGACAGTAATTTATTTCACCAAGAAATGTTCATATCATCATGAAACCTCGCTCGAAATTCAACATTCAAAACATATACTCATATATATATATATATATATATATATAATATATATATATATATATATATATATATATATATATATATATATATATATATATATATATATATGTATATATATATGTATATATATATGTATATATATATATGTATATATATGAAAGAGAAAGAGATAGGGATAGAGTGAAAATAAATAAATTTGTTAAAAAAAAAAGAAAGATTTTTTAAATAATAAAAAAATTTTAAGGTTGTTTTTTTATATGCTTATATTTGTATTTGAATCTATAATACTTTAACAATATTATAGTTTTACTATTTTGATTAAAATTACAGTTTTATGTATTTCAAATTGCGTTGCATTTTAGTTTATTTTAAAAACACATTTTTTTTACATAATTTATGCTTAATGTCCTATAATTATCTTGCAATTATAATTAAAATTATACTAACTTGAGGTAGAAACATAACATAAGTAGCTTTAAGACTCTTTACTTAGCATATGAATAGAGTTGCGATAAAATTTATTGTTTTTAAACAATTTTAAAAAAAATAGTATTTAAAATTAGAAAAAATAAATTGAATATTATTTTAATTTTTTTTTTTATTAGACACTTAAATACTAAAATAGAATATTTAAACTTTTAATGGATTAACACTCTTGTAGTCTTTTTACTTTATACTGACTGAAAAACACTAACAAATTGAAAGAAATAATAAATAAAATTACAATAATCATAAAAAAAACATACCGTCCAAAAAAGGTGTTAACATTTTAGTTAACGCAAGCTAACGTTAATAGTTAACATTATAGTATAGTTCTAGAAAAATAAGAGGTAAAGTTATCGTTAAATTTATAGTTTTATATAAAATTAACTAAACGTTAACGTTATAGAAAAATCAGGTAACTACTACAAGACTGTTGAATAATCATTTTGCATAAGCATTGAGAATCTTCAGCTCTGTTTGGTATGTGTAATAATGGGATATGTTCCAACGAAAGTGCGGTTTTATTTTTTATGGAATTTTTTCTAAACTGTGAAACATACAGTTCTAGTTTTCTATTTTATAAAACCTATTCTGCTCTAAAGGTGACAGTATAATTATATGATTTATAATTTGGTGTAACAGATAATAAAATTTAAAATAATATTCCAATCAATTAGAATCATTGAATATCTCTAAATACAATTATATATTATTAAAACTGTCTACAATATGTATTAGAATAATAAAAATCAACGATTGTACGCATAGCAGATTATTTTAAGTGTAATCTTTCTGCTGCTTCTATGCAAAAAATATGATAAAAAAACTTTATTTTACTAATAAAAGATGATTAATATTTTAAGATGTCGTGTTTAAATTCTATTATTCGTACTAGAAGTTATATTGTCAAGAACTGATATGGTAACTTACAAAAAAAAATATATATAAGCGCATAAGGTTTAAAAAATAGAAAGTTAATATATATATATTAATTTTTTATTCATTTACATACATACTTACTTGTGTGTATATATATATATATATATATATATATATATATATATATATATATATATGTGTGTGTGTGTGTGTGTGTAAGTGTGTGTGTGTCTATGTCTCTTAATATTTATTTGAAGAAATAAATAAATGGTCATTAGCATTTATCGGAACCCATCCTCAATTTTTTTTTTTAAAAGTAAAGTAAAGAAAAAAATATCCGTCGAAAATCGTTTTATTTTATATATATTTTACCATTCGTCTATTTAATGCATAATTTTTTCATTCATGCAAAAAACTAAAACCATGAGTAAAACAAAAATGGAAAAATAATAATTACAACCGATTTAATAATTTACAATAAAAAAAAAGCAAAATAATTAATAAACATTTTCTTCCTTTTTTCTTTTTACATATTATATATTTTAAATACTAAAATTTTTTTTCAAACAGATAATAACATGATGTTGTTATTTTGACCTATATTGAGTTTTGTGTGCTCTTTCTTATAACTTTGTATAAGATACTAATTGTACAATAACTCTTGTCAATGCAAGTTGCTCACTACACTATGGAGGTGAGTTGTGGAACAGGAGGTGTTGGTTGCCGTGTGACGTCTCGTCCGGAGATAGGGGCTGCTAAACTTGCTGAATGTGCAGCGCAGTAATCGCACTGACACTTGCTTAGGCACAGCATAAGCTGCAGAGGTTTCTGAAAACGATGGAGGGTGGTCAGCCGGAGCTGTTAAAGGTCGCTTTCGGGTGTTGGATGGCCAATGCTCGATATAGTCCATAGGAGCGATACTTACGTTAGCACGCTCATCTCTGTGTTCCGCACCAAAAGAACTTGCCATATATTTTTATATTTTCTACATAAACAAATACTTTTTAAATACGACTTTTTTAAAATCTATAAAAAGAAAGTTTCTGACAAGATGAAAATGGGTACGGTAAAATTTACCTGTTATTTATTGAACCAGGCAATCTTTTCCAGTACGCATGTGAGTATTTATAAAAACTTTAAGCTTTAACTCATTTAACTCAATTTCTATATTTAGCTTTATTTGTATTGAACTTTAATTTAATTTGCATTTTAATATTATTCAATATATATATATATATATATATATATATATATATATATATATATATATATATATATATATATATATATATATATATATATATATATATATTATATACACACATATATTTGGTAAAAAGTGAGGGTACACATGTGTGACATGTGGACACGCTGTTTGGCCTCGAGAATTCGGGGGTACACGCCGTGTACTCTTGATAAATTAAAAAACTTTAACATTATTATTAAAAAATCAACGTTTTCGGAGAAAAACTATAAATTAAATAAAGAAGTATAAATATTTTTTCAAATACTCGTATTAAATGATATTTTTATTGCATTTTCAAAAATACTGTTTTTCCTTCTATATTATGCGCACTGAGGCACTTCCAGCTTATAAGTTTTGCAGTTTGCATGTTTGGTTTACTTTTGCTTTTGTAAATACTTGATTTGCTTAAAATAAAGTTCAGTTCAGTGCTCAGCTGCGGTTTGCGGTGCCGTGTTTTTTAAATTTATAAACAAGAATTAGTGATGCAAGTAAATTTAAATAGTAATTATTTGCTAAAGACAATTAAAAATAAGTGAATTCTTTTTTAATAGTAAAAAACAAAAATTAAGTTTTGAGGATGATGAAAATACTACAGAAACAACAACAACAAATGATCCAATAGCTATACCCACATAAAAATAAAAGACTTGGAAAAAAATGTAGAGTGCAATTCTAAAAAACAAATTTGAATTCTATTGCAAATCTATGGAATAAAAAACGCTTCCAAACATTTGCACTGCAATAAGAAATATTTTAGGCAATTTTTCTAAATAATTTCTACTTTATTAAAACCTTTCTATTTGAATTCTTTTTTTAAATAAACTTTTTATGGCGTGTGGAAATATATTCCAAAAATTCAATATTTTATAGTCACTTCCAATTGATTTCTATTTTTAGCTTATCAGGGTGATTAAAATGTGTTTAATTGTGGCATATTATTTAAAGTAAAAAAAAAAGTGAAAGTATAAATAAAGAGTTTATAAAAGATTTCCAAAAAATTATTTTACAGTGAAAGTGTTATTTAATGCGCGAATTTTCAAACATTTAGTAGATTATAATAAATTAATTGATTAAAATTAATTGTTTGGAAATATTTTCTTTTCTAAATAGTTTGAAATCAAAATATAACGTTGCAGGCCAAAAATGAAAAAGAAGCTGTTTTTTTTTTCTTATTATTATTATTTTTTTTTTGCATTTTCTAGGGTCGCGGCGTTTAAAAAAAATTAAAATACCTATAATTAGAATTATTGTCATTATGGTGTTCTACGTACGAAATATCATACATTTACAAAAAAAATTGTTTGAGATGAGAGAAAAACCGCAAGTCAAAACCGAAAACCCCCTGGCATTTCGTCAAATTTTATCCTATAAATTTGTAAATTTAGACACGGCTATATATCTCAATGCAATATATCGATATTGAATAAAAAAAAAAAAAAAATTGTAAAAGAAAAGCATACCAATCTAGTAATTTTAAAACTTTATTATTGGTAATAAATAATTAAATTAATAACATTATAATAAAAAACTGAAATAAAATAGGTTTAATTAATAAAAAAAAACAGGCTTGCTTTATTGAATTTAATTCATTATAATTATCTGCATATTATTTCCAGTTGGTTTAAATATTGTCATAGCAAAAACTATGATGGTTACTTTCAAAAATATTTATTTAAATGAGTAAGAATCAATTAAAAGTATAAATATTTTGCTTTAGAAAATGCACAAAAATGTGTTTTTTCCATCAAATTTTCACAAAAATTTAACAGGGGGCGCAGCCACCCGCACCCCCCAGCAGGGGGGTGTCCCCCAATGCATCCCCCCTCAGCCTCATGGTTGCTGTCTACCTGGCGTGTACTCTAACTTTTCATTCCACTTTTACCACTGAGTGATATATAATATAAGAAATTTTCTTGGTGAAATAAATTACTGTATTACCTTCTGTGAAGACACTGGGCTCTACACTCGCTGATGCAACTATTTTAAATAACAATAATAAAATAATATTTACTTTGTACATAAAAATGAAAAACACTGAATTCACAGTGTTTTTAAAATTACATAGCTAAGTTATTTACACACAATGTTAACATTTTCGGAGACTATATAGAAAATGATACATACTGTCTGTCTCCTCTTCAAGACTGTAAATTGAGTGTTTTTAATTATTATGTACAAAGTGATTATTATGTTATTATTGTTATTTAAAATAGTGACATTAGCAAAAGTGTAAAGCCCAGTGTCTTCACAGAAGGTAAGACAGTAATTTATTTCACCAAGAAATGTTCATATCATCATGAAACCTCGCTCGAAATTCAACATTCAAAACATATACTCATATACTCATATACTCATATATATATATATATATATATATATATATATATATATATATATATATATATATATATATATATATATATATATAAATGTGTGTGTGTGTGTGTGAGTGTCCATGTCTCTTAATATTTGTTTGAAGAAATAAATAAATGGTCATTAGCATGTATCGGAACCCATCCTCAAATTTTTTTTTAATAAAAGTAAAGTAAAGAAAAAAAATCTTTATCCGTCGAAAATTGTTTTATTTTATGTATATTTTACCATTCGTCTTTTTAATGCATTATTTTTTTTATTCATGCAAAAAACTAAAACCATTAGTAAAACAAAAATGGAAAAATAATAATTACAACCGCTTTAATAATTTACAATAAACAAAAGCAAAATAATTAATAAACATTTTCTTCCTTTTTTATTTGTACATATTATATATTTTAAATACTGTAATTTTTTTCCAACAGATAATAACATGATGTTGTTATTTCGACCTATATTGAGTTTTGTGTGCTCTTTCTTATAACTTTGTATAAGATACTAATTGTACAATAACTCTTGTCAATGCAAGTTGCTCACTACACTATGGAGGTGAGTTGTGGAACAGGAGGTGTTGGTTGCCGTGTGACGTCTCGTCCGGAGATAGGGGCTGCTAAACTTGCTGAATGTGCAGCGCAGTAATCGCACTGACACTTGCTTAGGCACAGCATAAGCTGCAGAGGTTTCTGAAAACGATGGAGGGTGGTCAGCCGGAGCTGTTAAAGGTCGCTTTCGGGTGTTGGATGGCCAATGCTCGATATAGTCCATAGGAGCGATACTTACGTTAGCACGCTCATCTCTGTGTTCCGCACCAAAAGAACTTGCCATATATTTTTATATTTTCTACATAAACGAATACTTTTTAAATACGACTTTTTTAAAATCTATATAAAGAAAGTTTCTGACAAGATGGAAATGGGTACGGTAAAATTTACCTGTTATTTATTGAACCAGGCAATCTTTTCCAGTATGCATGTGAGTATTTATAAAAACTTTAAGCTTTAACTCATTTAACTCAATTTCTATATTTAGCTTTATTTGTATTGAACTTTAATTTAATTTGCATTTTAATATTATTCAATATATATATATATATATATATATATATATATATATATATATATATATATATATATTATATACACACATATATTTGGTAAAAAGTGAGGGTACACATGTGTGACATGTGGACACGCTGTTTGGCCTCGAGAATTCGGGGGTACACGCCGTGTACTCTTGATAAATTAAAAAACTTTAACATTATTATTAAAAAATCAACGTTTTCGGAGAAAAACTATAAATTAAATAAAGAAGTATAAATATTTTTTCAAATACTCGTATTAAATGATATTTTTATTGCATTTTCAAAAATACTGTTTTTCCTTCTATATTATGCGCACTGAGGCACTTCCAGCTTATAAGTTTTGCAGTTTGCATGTTTGGTTTACTTTTGCTTTTGTAAATACTTGATTTGCTTAAAATAAAGTTCAGTTCAGTGCTCAGCTGCGGTTTGCGGTGCCGTGTTTTTTAAATTTATAAACAAGAATTAGTGATGCAAGTAAATTTAAATAGTAATTATTTGCTAAAGACAATTAAAAATAAGTGAATTCTTTTTTAATAGTAAAAAACAAAAATTAAGTTTTGAGGATGATGAAAATACTACAGAAACAACAACAACAAATGATCCAATAGCTATACCCACATAAAAATAAAAGACTTGGAAAAAAATGTAGAGTGCAATTCTAAAAAACAAATTTGAATTCTATTGCAAATCTATGGAATAAAAAACGCTTCCAAACATTTGCACTGCAATAAGAAATATTTTAGGCAATTTTTCTAAATAATTTCTACTTTATTAAAACCTTTCTATTTGAATTCTTTTTTTAAATAAACTTTTTATGGCGTGTGGAAATATATTCCAAAAATTCAATATTTTATAGTCACTTCCAATTGATTTCTATTTTTAGCTTATCAGGGTGATTAAAATGTGTTTAATTGTGGCATATTATTTAAAGTAAAAAAAAAAGTGAAAGTATAAATAAAGAGTTTATAAAAGATTTCCAAAAAATTATTTTACAGTGAAAGTGTTATTTAATGCGCGAATTTTCAAACATTTAGTAGATTATAATAAATTAATTGATTAAAATTAATTGTTTGGAAATATTTTCTTTTCTAAATAGTTTGAAATCAAAATATAACGTTGCAGGCCAAAAATGAAAAAGAAGCTGTTTTTTTTTTCTTATTATTATTATTTTTTTTTTGCATTTTCTAGGGTCGCGGCGTTTAAAAAAAATTAAAATACCTATAATTAGAATTATTGTCATTATGGTGTTCTACGTACGAAATATCATACATTTACAAAAAAAATTGTTTGAGATGAGAGAAAAACCGCAAGTCAAAACCGAAAACCCCCTGGCATTTCGTCAAATTTTATCCTATAAATTTGTAAATTTAGACACGGCTATATATCTCAATGCAATATATCGATATTGAATAAAAAAAAAAAAAATTGTAAAAGAAAAGCATACCAATCTAGTAATTTTAAAACTTTATTATTGGTAATAAATAATTAAATTAATAACATTATAATAAATAACTGAAATAAAATAGGTTTAATTAATAAAAAAAAACAGGCTTGCTTTATTGAATTTAATTCATTATAATTATCTGCATATTATTTCCAGTTGGTTTAAATATTGTCATAGCAAAAACTATGATGGTTACTTTCAAAAATATTTATTTAAATGAGTAAGAATCAATTAAAAGTATAAATATTTTGCTTTAGAAAATGCACAAAAATGTGTTTTTTCCATCAAATTTTCACAAAAATTTAACAGGGGGCGCAGCCACCCGCACCCCCCAGCAGGGGGGTGTCCCCCAATGCATCCCCCCTCAGCCTCATGGTTGCTGTCTACCTGGCGTGTACTCTAACTTTTCATTCCACTTTTACCACTGAGTGATATATAATATAAGAAATTTTCTTGGTGAAATAAATTACTGTATTACCTTCTGTGAAGACACTGGGCTCTACACTCGCTGATGCAACTATTTTAAATAACAATAATAAAATAATATTTACTTTGTACATAAAAATGAAAAACACTGAATTCACAGTGTTTTTAAAATTACATAGCTAAGTTATTTACACACAATGTTAACATTTTCGGAGACTATATAGAAAATGATACATACTGTCTGTCTCCTCTTCAAGACTGTAAATTGAGTGTTTTTAATTATTATGTACAAAGTGATTATTATGTTATTATTGTTATTTAAAATAGTGACATTAGCAAAAGTGTAAAGCCCAGTGTCTTCACAGAAGGTAAGACAGTAATTTATTTCACCAAGAAATGTTCATATCATCATGAAACCTCGCTCGAAATTCAACATTCAAAACATATACTCATATACTCATATACTCATATATATATATATATATATATATATATATATATATATATATATATATATATATATATATATATATATATATATATATATATATATATATAAATGTGTGTGTGTGTGTGTGAGTGTCCATGTCTCTTAATATTTGTTTGAAGAAATAAATAAATGGTCATTAGCATGTATCGGAACCCATCCTCAAATTTTTTTTTAATAAAAGTAAAGTAAAGAAAAAAAATCTTTATCCGTCGAAAATTGTTTTATTTTATGTATATTTTACCATTCGTCTTTTTAATGCATTATTTTTTTTATTCATGCAAAAAACTAAAACCATTAGTAAAACAAAAATGGAAAAATAATAATTACAACCGCTTTAATAATTTACAATAAACAAAAGCAAAATAATTAATAAACATTTTCTTCCTTTTTTATTTGTACATATTATATATTTTAAATACTGTAATTTTTTTCCAACAGATAATAACATGATGTTGTTATTTCGACCTATATTGAGTTTTGTGTGCTCTTTCTTATAACTTTGTATAAGATACTAATTGTACAATAACTCTTGTCAATGCAAGTTGCTCACTACACTATGGAGGTGAGTTGTGGAACAGGAGGTGTTGGTTGCCGTGTGACGTCTCGTCCGGAGATAGGGGCTGCTAAACTTGCTGAATGTGCAGCGCAGTAATCGCACTGACACTTGCTTAGGCACAGCATAAGCTGCAGAGGTTTCTGAAAACGATGGAGGGTGGTCAGCCGGAGCTGTTAAAGGTCGCTTTCGGGTGTTGGATGGCCAATGCTCGATATAGTCCATAGGAGCGATACTTACGTTAGCACGCTCATCTCTGTGTTCCGCACCAAAAGAACTTGCCATATATTTTTATATTTTCTACATAAACGAATACTTTTTAAATACGACTTTTTTAAAATCTATATAAAGAAAGTTTCTGACAAGATGGAAATGGGTACGGTAAAATTTACCTGTTATTTATTGAACCAGGCAATCTTTTCCAGTACGCATGTGAGTATTTATAAAAACTTTAAGCTTTAACTCATTTAACTCAATTTCTATATTTAGCTTTATTTGTATTGAACTTTAATTTAATTTGCATTTTAATATTATTCAATATATATATATATATATATATATATATATATATATATATATATATATATATATATATATATATTATATACACACATATATTTGGTAAAAAGTGAGGGTACACATGTGTGACATGTGGACACGCTGTTTGGCCTCGAGAATTCGGGGGTACACGCCGTGTACTCTTGATAAATTAAAAAACTTTAACATTATTATTAAAAAATCAACGTTTTCGGAGAAAAACTATAAATTAAATAATGAAGTATAAATATTTTTTCAAATACTCGTATTAAATGATATTTTTATTGCATTTTCAAAAATACTGTTTTTCCTTCTATATTATGCGCACTGAGGCACTTCCAGCTTATAAGTTTTGCAGTTTGCATGTTTGGTTTACTTTTGCTTTTGTAAATACTTGATTTGCTTAAAATAAAGTTCAGTTCAGTGCTCAGCTGCGGTTTGCGGTGCCGTGTTTTTTAAATTTATAAACAAGAATTAGTGATGCAAGTAAATTTAAATAGTAATTATTTGCTAAAGACAATTAAAAATAAGTGAATTCTTTTTTAATAGTAAAAAACAAAAATTAAGTTTTGAGGATGATGAAAATACTACAGAAACAACAACAACAAATGATCCAATAGCTATACCCACATAAAAATAAAAGACTTGGAAAAAAATGTAGAGTGCAATTCTAAAAAACAAATTTGAATTCTATTACAAATCTATTGAATAAAAAACGCTTCCAAACATTTGCACTGCAATAAGAAATATTTTAGGCAATTTTTCTAAATAATTTCTACTTTATTAAAACCTTTCTATTTGAATTCTTTTTTTAAATAAACTTTTTATGGCGTGTGGAAATATATTCCAAAAATTCAATATTTTATAGTCACTTCCAATTGATTTCTATTTTTAGCTTATCAGGGTGATTAAAATGTGTTTAATTGTGGCATATTATTTAAAGTGAAAAAAAAAGTGAAAGTATAAATAAAGAGTTTATAAAAGATTTCCAAAAAATTATTTTACAGTGAAAGTGTTATTTAATGCACGAATTTTCAAAAATTTAGTAGATTATAATAAATTAATTGATTAAAATTAATTGTTTGGAAATATTTTCTTTTCTAAATAGTTTGAAATCAAAATATAACGTTGCAGGCCAAAAATGAAAAAGAAGCTGTGTTTTTTTTTATTATTATTATTATTTTTTTTTTGCATTTTCTAGGGTCGCGGCGTTTAAAAAAAATTAAAATACCTATAATTAGAATTATTGTCATTATGGTGTTCTACGTACGAAATATCATACATTTACAAAAAAATTGTTTGAGATGAGAGATAATCCGCCAGTCAAAACCGAAAACCCCCTGGCATTTCGTCAAATTTTATGCTATAAATTTGTAAATTTAGACACGGCTATATATCTCAATGCAATGTATCGATATTGAATAATAAAAAAAAAAAATTGTAAAAGAAAAGCATACCAATCTAGTAATTTTATAACTTTATTATTGGTTATAATTAATTAAATTAATAACATTATAATAAAAAACTGAAATAAAATAGGTTTAATTAATAAAAAAAAAACAGGCTTGCTTTATTGAATTTAATTCATTATAATTATCTGCATATTATTTCCAGTTGGTTTAAATATTGTCATAGCAAAATCTATGATGGTTACTTTCAAAAATATTTATTTAAATGAGTAAGAATCAATTAAAAGTATAAATATTTTGCTTTAGAAAATGCACAAAAATGTGTTTTTCCCATCAAATTTTCACAAAAATTTAACAGGGGGCGCAGCCACCCGCACCCCCCAACAGGGGGGTGTTTCCCTCAATGTATCCCCTCTCAGCCTCATGGTTGCTCTCTACCTGGCGTGTACTCTAACTTTTCATTCCACTTTTACCACTGAGTGATATATAATATAAGAAATTTTCTTGGTGAAATAAATTACTGTCTTACCTTCTGTGAAGACACTGGGCTTTACACTCGCTGATGCAACTATTTTAAATAACAATAATAAAATAATACTTACTTTGTACATAAAAATGAAAAACACTGAATTCACAGTGTTTTTAAAATTACATAGCTAAGTTATTTACACACAATGTTAACGTTTTCGGAGACTATATCAAAAATGATACATACTGTCTGTCTCCTCTTCAAGACTGTAAATTGAGTGTTTTTAATTATTATGTACAAAGTGATTATTATTTTATAATTGTTATTTAAAATAGTGACATTAGCAAAAGTGTAAAGCCCAGTGTCTTCACAGAAGGTAAGACAGTATTTATTTCACCAAGAAATGTTCAAATCATCATGAAACCTCGCTCGAAATTCAACATTCAAAACATATACTCATATATATATATATATATATATATATAT
>OX439129.1:10835846-10840846 GCA_949318235.1 Ecdyonurus torrentis
AATTTTGTTCATAGAAAATTTTAAGAAGCCCGAGCCACTCCGATCTTGGGACGACAGAAAGTAGAAGTCTTTCTTTTTTACATTATTTTTTATTTTTTAAATTTTAAAAAGTTTTGGTTAATAAAAAGTTGAAAATTAATTTGAATATTGTTTCATTTATGCTTATAAAATTATACACATCACTTAAGTTATTACTGTCTAATATACCCATTATAATCATTAATATATTGAATTATGGAGAAAAAATAAATAAAAACAACATATTATTAATTTAACGCTATGTCTACATAAACTATAAAGTAAAGATAATTTTTTAAGTATATTTTACTATATTATATTAAAGTAAATAGACTTTTTCTGCAGTTTGATTTTTTTACGAGTTCACTCGTAAAAAAATGATGAAGAGGTACGGAAAAAAACGAATTAACAGAATTCAATTTTTTTACGAGACAACACGGGAAAGATTCAAGTCGGAAAACGCTAAACTATCAAATTACAGAATTTGATTTTTTTACGAGTTAGCAATTGAAAAATTCATATATGCACACGTAAATAATTCAAATTTTGAAAATGCTTTACTTTTACGTTGTAACTCGTTCAACAACGTTGGACATAAAAACACCTTAATACTTTTACGTGTTGCATGTAATATTTTAAACAGTGTATATTTTAAATAGTGTAATTTTTTTCAAACAGATAATTACATGATGTTGTTATTTCGACCTATATTGAGTTTTGTGTGCTCTTTCTTATAACTTTGTATAAGATACTAATTGTACAATAACTCTTGTCAATGCAAGTTGCTCACTACACTATGGAGGTGAGTTGTGGAACAGGAGGTGTTGGTTGCCGTGTGACGTCTCGTCCGGAGATAGGGGCTGCTAAACTTGCTGAATGTGCAGCGCAGTAATCGCACTGACACTTGCTTAGGCACAGCATAAGCTGCAGAGGTTTCTGAAAGCGATGGAGGGTGGTCAGCCGGAGCTGTTAAAGGTCGCTTTCGGGTGTTGGATGGCCAATGCTCGATATAGTCCATAGGAGCGATACTTACGTTAGCACGCTCATCTCTGTGTTCCGCACCAAAAGAACTTGCCATATATTTTTATATTTTCTACATAAACGAATACTTTTTAAATACGACTTTTTTAAAATCTATATAAAGAAAGTTTCTGACAAGATGGAAATGGGTACAGTAAAATTTACCTGTTATTTATTGAACCAGGCAATCTTTTCCAGTACGCATGTGAGTATTTATAAAAACTTTAAGCTTTAACTCATTTAACTCAATTTCTATATTTAGCTTTATTTGTATTGAACTTTAATTTAATTTGCATTTTAATATTATTCAATATATATATATATATATATATATATATATATATATATAAATATATATATATATATATATATATATATATATATATATATATATATATATATATATATATATTATATACACACATGTATTTGGTAAAAAGTGAGGGTACACATGTGTGACATGTGGACACGCTGTTTGGCCTCGAGAAATCGGGGGTACACGCCGTGTACTCTCGATAAATTAAAAATATTTAACATTATTATTAAAAAATCAACGTTTTCGGAGAAAAACTATAAATTAAATAAAGAGATATAAATATTTTTTCAAATACTCATATTAAATGATATTTTTATTGCATTTTAAAAAATACTGTTTTTCCTTCTATATTATGCGCACTGAGGCACTCCCAGCGTATAAGTTTTGCAGTTTGCATGTTTGGTTTACTTTTGCTTTTGTAAATACTTGATTTGCTTAAAATAAAGTTCAGTTCAGTGCTCAGCTGCGGTTTGCGGTGCCGTGTTTTTTAAATTTATAAACAAGAATTAGTGATGCAAGTAAATTTAAATAGTAATTATTTGCTAAAGACAATTAAAAATAAGTGAATTCTTTTTTAATAGTAAAAAACAAAAATTAAGTTTTGAGGATGATGAAAATACTACAGAAACAACAACAACAAATGATCCAATAAGTACCCACATAAAAATAAAAGACTTGGAAAAAAATGTAGAGAGCAATTCTAAAAAACAAATTTGAATTCTATTGCAAATCTATGGAACAAAAAAAGCTTCTAAACATTTGCACTGCAATAAGAAATATTTTAGGCAATTTTTCTAAATAAATTCTACTTTATTAAAACCTTTCTATTTGAATTCTTTTTTTAAATAAACTTTTTATGACGTGTGGAAATATATTCCAAAAATTCAATATTATATAGTCACTTCCAATTGATTTCTATTTTTAGCTTATCAGGGTGCTTAAATGTGTTTAATTGTGGCATATTATTTAAAGTAAAAAAAAAAGTGAAAGTATAAATAAAGAGTTTATAAAAGATTTCCAAAAAATTATTTTACAGTGAAAGTGTTATTTAATGCGCGAATTTTCAAACATTTAGTAGATTATAATAAATTAATTGATTAAAATTAATTGTTTGGAAATATTTTCTTTTCTAAATAGTTTGAAATCAAAATATAACGTTGCAGGCCAAAAATGAAAAAGAAGCTGTGTGTTTTTTTATTATTATTATTATTTTTTTTTTTTTTTGCATTTTCTAGGGTCGCAGCGTTTAAAAAAAATTAAAATACCTATAATTAGAATTATTGTCATTATGGTGTTCTACGTACGAAATATCATACATTTACAAAAAACATTGTTTGAGATGAGAGAAAAACCGCAAGTCAAAACCGAAAACCCCCTGGCATTTCGTCAAATTTTATCCTATAAATTTGTAAATTTAGACACGGCTATATATCTCAATGCAATGTATCGATATTGAATAAAAAAAAAAAAAAAAAAAATTGTAAAAGAAAAGCATACCAATCTAGTAATTTTATAACTTTATTATTGGTAATAAATAATTAAATTAATAACATTATAATAAAAAACTGAAATAAAATAGGTTTAATTAATAAAAAAAAAAACAGGCTTGCTTTATTGAATTTAATTTATTATATATATCTGCATATTATTTCCAGTTGGTTTAAATATTGTCATAGCAAAAACTATGATGGTTACTTTCAAAAATATTTATTTAAATGAGTAAGAATCAATTAAAAGTATAAATAATTTGCTTTAGAAAATGCACAAAAATGTGTTTTTTCCATTAAATTTTCACAAAAATTTAACAGGGGGCGCAGCCACCCGCACCCCCCAGCAGGGGGATGTCCCCCAATGCATCCCCCCTCAGCCTCATGGTTGCTCTCTACCTGGCGTGTACTCTAACTTTTCATTCCACTTTTACCACTGAGTGATATGTAATATAAGAAATTTTCTTGGTGAAATAAATTACTGTCTTACCTTCTGTGAAGACACTGGGCTTTACACTTTTGCTAATGTCACTTTTTTAAATACCAATAATAAAATAATAATCACTTTGTACATAATAATTAAAACACTCAATTTACAGTCTTGAAGAGGAGACAGACAGTATGTATCATTTTTGATATAGTCTCCGAAAACGTTAAACATTGTGTGTAAATAACTTAGCTATGTAATTTTAAAAACACTGTGAATTCAGTGTTTTTCATTTTTATGTACAAAGTAAATATTATTTTATTATTGTTATTTAAAATAGTTGCATCAGCGAGTGTAAAGCCCAGTGTCTTCACAGAAGGTAAGATAGTAATTTATTTCACCAAGAAAATTTCTTATATTATATATCACTCATTGGTAAAAGTGGAATGAAAAGTTAGAGTACACGCCAGGTAGAGAGCAACCATGAAGCTGAGGGGGGATGCATTGGGGGACATCCCCCTGCTGAGGGGTGCGGGTGGCTGCGCCCCCTGTTAAATTTTTGTGAAAATTTGATGGAAAAAAAACATTTTTGTGCATTTTCTAAAGCAAAATATTTATACTTTTAATTGATTCCTACTCATTTAAATAAATATTTTTGAAAGTAACTATCATAGTTTTTGCTATGACAATATTTAAACCAACCGGAAATAATATGCAGATAATTATAATAAATTAAATTCAATAAAGCAAGCCTGTTTTTTTTTTTTTTTTATTAATTAAACCTATTTTATTTCAGTTTTTTATTATAATGTTATTAATTTAATTACTTATTACCAATAATAAAGTTATAAAATTACTAGATTGGTATGCTTTTCTTTTATATATATATATTTTTTTATTTTATTCGATATCAATACATCGCATTGAGATATATAGCCGTGTCTAAATTTACAAATTTATAGGATAAAATTTGACGAAATGCTAGGGGGTTTTCGGTTTTGACCGGCGATTTTTCTCTCATCTCAAACAATTTTTTTTAAATGTATGATATTTCGTACGTAGAACACCATAATGACAATAATTCTAATTATAGGTATTTTAATTTTTTTTAAACGCCGCGACCCTAGAAAATGCAAAAAAAAAAAAATAATAATAATAAAAAAACACACAGCTTCTTTTTCATTTTTGGCCTGCAACGTTATATTTTGATTTCAAACTATTTAGAAAAGAAAATATTTCCAAACAATTAATTTTAATCAATTAATTTATTATAATCTACTTAATGTTTAAAAATTCGCGCATTAAATAACACTTTCACTGTAAAATAATTTTTTGGAAATCTTTTATAAACTCTTTATTTATACTTTCCCTTTTTTTTTCACTTTAAATAATATGCCACCGTTAAAAACATTTTTATCACCCAGATAAGCTAAAAATAGAAATCAATTGGAAGTGACTATAAAATATTGAATTTTTGGAATATATTTCCACACGCCATAAAAAGTTTATTTAAAAAAAGAATTCAAATAGAAAGGTTTTAATAAAGTAGAAATTATTTAAAAAAATTGCCTAAAATTTTTCTTATTGCAGTGCAAATGTTTGGAAGCGTTTTTTATCCATAGATTTGCAATATAATTCAAATTTGTTTTTTAGAATTGCACTCTACATTTTTTTCCAAGTCTTTTATTTTTATGTGGGTACTTATTGGATCATTTGTTGTTGTTGTTTCTGT
>OX439129.1:10843346-11089886 GCA_949318235.1 Ecdyonurus torrentis
TCGGGTGTTGGAAGGCCAATGCTCGATATAGTCCATAGGAGCGATACTTACGTTAGCACGCTCATCTCTGTGTTCCGCACCAAAAGAACTTGCCATATATTTTTATATTTTCTACATAAACGAATACTTTTTAAATACGACTTTTTTAAAATCTATAAAAAGAAAGTTTCTGACAAGATGGAAATGGTTACGGTAAAATTTACCTGTTATTTATTGAACCAGGCAATCTTTTCCAGTACGCATGTGAGTATTTATAAAAACTTTAAGCTTTAACTCAATTTCTATATTTAGCTTTATTTGTATTGAACTTTAATTTAATTTGCATTTTAATATTATTCAATATATATATATATATATATATATATATATATATATATATATATATATATATATATATATATATATATATAATATATATATATACACACACACATATATGGTAAAAAGTGAGGGTAAACATGTGTGACATGTGGACACGCTGTTTGGCCTCGAGAATTCGGGGGTACACGCCGTGTACTCTCAAAAAATTAAAAATATTTAACATTATTATTAAAAAATAACCGTTTTCGGAGAAAAACTATAAATTAAATAAAGAAGTATAAATATTTTTTCAAATACTCGTATTAAATGATATTTTTATTGCATTTTCAAAAATACTGTTTTTCCTTCTATATTATGCGCACTGAGGCACTTCCAGCGTATAAGTTTTGCAGTTTGCATGTTTGGTTTACTTTTGCTTTTGTAAATACTTGATTTGCTTAAAATAAAGTTCAGTTCAGTGCTCAGCTGCGGTTTGCGGTGCCGTGTTTTTAATATTTATGAACAAGAATTAGTGATGCAAGTAAATTTAAATAGTAATTATTTGCTAAAGACAATTAAAAATAAGTGAATTCTTTTTTAATAGTAAAAAACAAAAATTAAGTTTTGAGGATGATGAAAATACTACAGAAACAACAACAACAAATGATCCAATAGCTATACCCACATAAAAATAAAAGACTTGGAAAAAAATGTAGAGTGCAATTCTAAAAAACAAATTTGAATTCTATTGCAAATCTATAGAATAAAAAACGCTTCCAAACATTTGCACTGCAATAAGAAATATTTTAGGCAATTTTTCTAAATAAATTCTACTTTATTAAAACCTTTCTATTTGAATTCTTTTTTTAAATAAACTTTTTATGGCGTGTGGAAATATATTCCAAAAATTCAATATTTTATAGTCACTTCCAATTGATTTCTATTTTTAGCTTATCAGGGTGATTAAAATGTGTTTAATTGTGGCATATTATTTAAAGTGAAAAAAAAAGGGAAAGTATAAATAAAGAGTTTATAAAAGATTTCCAAAAAATTATTTTACAGTGAAAGTGTTATTTAATGCGCGAATTTTTAAACATTTAGTAGATTATAATAAATTAATTGATTAAAATTAATTGTTTGGAAATATTTTCTTTTCTAAATAGTTTGAAATCAAAATATAACGTTGCAGGCCAAAAATGAAAAAGAAGCTGTGTGTTTTTTTATTATTATTATTTTTTTTTTTTTGCATTTTCTAGGGTCGCGGCGTTTAAAAAAAATTAAAATACCTATAATTAGAATTATTGTCAGTATGGTGTTCTACGTACGAAATATCATACATTTAAAAAAAATTGTTTGAGATGAGAGAAAAATCGCCGGTCAAAACCGAAAACCCCCTAGCATTTCGTCAAATTTTATCCTATAAATTTGTAAATTTAGACACGGCTATATATCTCAATGCGATGTATTGATATCGAATAAAATAAAAAAAAATATATATATAAAAGAAAAGCATACCAATCTAGTAATTTTATAACTTTATTATTGGTAATAAGTAATTAAATTAATAACATTATAATAAAAAACTGAAATAAAATAGGTTTAATTAATAAAAAAAAAAAAAAACAGGCTTGCTTTATTGAATTTAATTTATTATAATTATCTGCATATTATTTCCAGTTGGTTTAAATATTGTCATAGCAAAAACTATGATGGTTACTTTCAAAAATATTTATTTAAATGAGTAAGAATCAATTAAAAGTATAAATATTTTGCTTTAGAAAATGCACAAAAATGTGTTTTTTCCATCAAATTTTCACAGAAATTTAACAGGGGGCGCAGCCACCCGCACCCCCCAGCAGGGGGGTGTCCCCCAATGCATCCCCCCTCAGCCTCATGGTTGCTGTCTACCTGGCGTGTACTCTAACTTTTCATTCCACTTTTACCACTGAGTGATATATAATATAAGAAATTTTCTTGGTGAAATAAATTACTGTCTTACCTTCTGTGAAGACACTGGGCTCTACACTCGCTGATGCAACTATTTTAAATAACAATAATAAAATAATATTTACTTTGTACATAAAAATGAAAAACACTGAATTCACAGTGTTTTTAAAATTACATAGCTAAGTTATTTACACACAATGTTAACGTTTTCGGAGACTATATCGAAAATGATACATACTGTCTGTCTCCTCTTCAAGACTGTAAATTGAGTGTTTTTAATTATTATGTACAAAGTGATTATTATTTTATAATTGTTATTTAAAATAGTGACATTAGCAAAAGTGTAAAGCCCAGTGTCTTCACAGAAGGTAAGACAGTATTTATTTCACCAAGAAATGTTCAAATCATCATGAAACCTCGCTCGAAATTCAACATTCAAAACATATACTCATATATATATACATATATATATATATATATATATATATATATATATATATATATATATATATATATATATATATATATATATATATGTATATATATATGTATATATATATGTATATATATATGATATGTATATATATGAAAGAGAAAGAGATAGGGATAGAGTGAAAATAAATAAATTTGTTAAAAAAAAAGAAAGATTTTTTAAATAATAAAAAAATTTTAAGGTTGTTTTTTTATATGCTTATATTTGTATTTGAATCTATAATACTTTAACAATATTATAGTTTTACTATTTTGATTAAAATTACAGTTTTATGTATTTCAAATTGCGTTGCATTTTAGTTTATTTTAAAAATACATTTTTTTTATATAATTTATGCTTAATGTCCTATAATTATCTTGCAATTATAATTAAAATTATACTAACTTGAGGTAGAAACATAACATAGGTAGCTTTAAGACTCTTTACTTAGCATATGAATAGAGTTGCGATAAAATTTATTGTTTTTAAACAATGTTAAAAAAAATAGTATTTAAAATTAGAAAAAATAAATTGAATATTATTTTAAATTTTTTTTTATTAGACACTTAAATACTAAAATAGAATATTTAAACTTTTAATGGATTAACACTCTTTTAGTCTTTTTACTTTATACTGACTGAAAAACACTAACAAATTGAAAGAAATAATAAATAAAATTACAGTAATCATAAAAAAAAACATACCGTCCAAAAAAGGTGTTAACATTATAGTTAACGCAAGCTAACGTTAATAGTTAACATTATAGTATAGTTCTAGAAAAATAAGAGGTAAAGTTATCGTTAAATTTATAGTTTTATATAAAATTAACTAAACGTTAACGTTATAGAAAAATCAGGTAACTACTACAAGACTGTTGAATAATCATTTTGCATAAGCATTGAGAATCTTCAGCTCTGTTTGGTATGTTTAATAATGGGATATGTTCCAACGAAAGTGCGGTTTTATTTTTTATGGAATTTTTTCTAAACTGTGAAACATACAGTTCTAGTTTTCTATTTTCTAAAACCTATTCTGCTCTAAAGGTGACAGTATAATTATATGATTTATAATTTGGTGTAACAGATAATAAAATTTAAAATAATATTCCAATCAATTAGAATCATTGAATATCTCTAAATACAATTATATATTATTAAAACTGTCTACAATATGTATTAGAATAATAAAAATCAACGATTGTACGCATAGCAGATTATTTTAAGTGTAATCTTTCTGCTGCTTCTATGCAAAAAATATGATAAAAAAACTTTATTTTACTAATAAAAGATGATTAATATTTTAAGATGTCGTGTTTAAATTCTATTATTCGTACTAGAAGTTATATTGTCAAGAACTGATATGGAAACTTACAAAAAAAAAAAATATATATAAGCGCATAAGGTTTAAAAAATAGAAAGTTAATATATATATATTAATTTTTTTATTCATTTACATACATACTTACTTGTGTATATATATTATGTGTGTGTATGTGTATGTGTGTGCGAGTGTGTGTGTGTGTCTATGTCTCTTAATATTTATTTGAAGAAATAAATAAATGGTCATTAGCATTTATCGGAAACCATCCTCAAATTTTTTTTTAATAAAAGTTAAGTAAAGAAAAAAATCTTTATCCGTCGAAAATCGTTTTATTTTATGTATATTTTACCATTCGTCTATTTAATGCATAATTTTTTCATTCATGCAAAAAACTAAAACCATGAGTAAAACAAAAATGGAAAATCAATAATTACAACCGATCTAATAATTTACAATAAAAAAAAAAAGCAAAATAATTAAAAAACATTTTCTTTCTTTTTTATTTTTACATATTATATATTTTAAATACTGTAATTTTTTTCAAACAGATAATAACATGATGTTGTTATTTCGACCTATATTGAGTTTTGTGTGCTCTTTCTTATAACTTTGTATAAGATACTAATTGTACAATAACTCTTGTCAATGCAAGTTGCTCACTACACTATGGAAGTGAGTTGTGGAACAGGAGGTGTTGGTTGCCGTGTGACGTCTCGTCCGGAGATAGGGGCTGCTAAACTTGCTGAATGTGCAGCGCAGTAATCGCACTGACACTTGCTTAGGCACAGCATAAGCTGCAGAGGTTTCTGAAAACGATGGAGGGTGGTCAGCCGGAGCTGTTAAAGGTCGCTTTCGGGTGTTGGATGGCCAATGCTCGATATAGTCCATAGGAGCGATACTTACGTTAGCACGCTCATCTCTGTGTTCCGCACCAAAAGAACTTGCCATATATTTTTATATTTTCTACATAAACGAATACTTTTTAAATACGACTTTTTTAAAATCTATATAAAGAAAGTTTCTGACAAGATGGAAATGGGTACGGTAAAATTTACCTGTTATTTATTGAACCAGGCAATCTTTTCCAGTACGCATGTGAGTATTTATAAAAACTTTAAGCTTTAACTCATTTAACTCAATTTCTATATTTAGCTTTATTTGTATTGAACTTTAATTTAATTTGCATTTTAATATTATTCAATATATATATATATATATATATATATATATATATATAATTATATATATATATATATATATATATATATATATATATATATATATATATATATATATATATATATTATATACACACATATATTTGGTAAAAAGTGAGGGTACACATGTGTGACATGTGGACACGCTGTTTGGCCTCGAGAATTCGGGGGTACACGCCGTGTACTCTCGATAAATTAAAAAACTTTAACATTATTATTAAAAAATCAACGTTTTCGGAGAAAAACTATAAATTAAATAAAGAGATATAAATATTTTTTCAAATACTCGTATTAAATGATATTTTTATTGCTTTTTCAAAAATACTGTTTTTCCTTCTATATTATGCGCACTGAGGCACTTCCAGCGTATAAGTTTTGCAGTTTGCATGTTTGGTTTACTTTTGCTTTTGTAAATACTTGATTTGCTTAAAATAAAGTTCAGTTCAGTGCTCAGCTGCGGTTTGCGGTGCCATGTTTTTTAAATTTATAAACAAGAATTAGTGATCCAAGTAAATTTAAATAGTAATTATTTGCTAAAGACAATTAAAAATAAGTGAATTCTTTTTTAATAGTAAAAAACAAAAATTAAGTTTTGAGGATGATGAAAATACTACAGAAACAACAACAACAAATGATCCAATAAGTACCCACATAAAAATAAAAGACTTGGAAAAAAATGTAGAGTGCAATTCTAAAAAACAAATTTGAATTATATTGCAAATCTATGGATAAAAAACGCTTCTAAACATTTGCACTGCAATAAGAAATATTTTAGGCAATTTTCCTAAATAAATTCTACTTTATTAAAACCTTTCTATTTGAATTCTTTTTTTAAATAAACTTTTTATGACGTGTGGAAATATATTCCAAAAATTCAATATTATATAGTCACTTCCAATTGATTTCTATTTTTAGCTTATCAGGGTGCTTAAATGTGTTTAATTGTGGCATATTATTTAAAGTAAAAAAAAAAGTGAAAGTATAAATAAAGAGTTTATAAAAGATTTCCAAAAAATTATTTTACAGTGAAAGTGTTATTTAATGCGCGAATTTTCAAACATTTAGTAGATTGTAATAAATTAATTGATTAAAATTAATTGTTTGGAAATATTTTCTTTTCTAAATAGTTTGAAATCAAAATATAACGTTGCAGGCCAAAAATGAAAAAGAAGCTGTGTGTTTTTTTATTATTATTATATTATTATTTTTTTTTTTTGCATTTTCTAGGGTCTTGGCGTTTAAAAAAAATTAAAATACCTATAATTAGAATTATTGTCATTATGGTGTTCTACGTACGAAATATCATACATTTACAAAAAAAATTGTTTGAGATGAGAGAAAAACCGCAAGTCAAAACCGAAAACCCCCTGGCCTTTCGTCAAATTTTATCCTATAAATTTGTAAATTTAGACACGGCTATATATCTCAATGCAATGTATCGATATTGAATAAAAAAAAAAAAAAAAAAAAATTGTAAAAGAAAAGCATACCAATCTAGTAATTTTATAACTTTATTATTGGTAATAAATAATTAAATTAATAACATTATAATAAAAAACTGAAATAAAATAGGTTTAATTAATAAAAAAAAAAACAGGCTTGCTTTATTGAATTTAATTCATTATATATATCTGCATATTATTTCCAGTTGGTTTAAATATTGTCATAGCAAAAACTATGATGGTTACTTTCAAAAATATTTATTTAAATGAGTAAGAATCAATTAAAAGTATAAATAATTTGCTTTAGAAAATGCACAAAAATGTGTTTTTTCCATTAAATTTTCACAGAAATTTAACAGGGGGCGCAGCCACCCGCACCCCCCAGCAGGGGGGTGTCCCGCAGCTGAGCAAACCGCAGCTGAGCACTGAACTGAACTTAATTTTAAGCAAATCAATTATTTACAAAAGCAAAAGGAAACTAAACATGCGAATTGGAAAACTTATACGCTGGAAGTGCCTCAGTGCGCATAAAATAGAAGGAAAAACAGTATTTTTGAAAATGCAATAAAAATATCATTTAATACGAGTATTTGAAAAAATATTTATACTTCTTTATTTAATTTATAGTTTTTCTCCGAAAACGTTGATTTTTTAATAATAATGTTAAAGTTTTTTAATTTATCGAGAGTACACGGCGTGTACCCCCGAATTCTCGAGGCCAAACAGCGTGTCCACATGTCACACATGTGTACCCTCACTTTTTACCATATATGTATATATATATATATATATATATATATATATATATATATATATATATATATATATATATATATATATATATATATATATATATATATATATATATATATATATATGAGGGCATCTCGTTCTATCCAGAGTAATACTGATCCACTCAGTTTCTGATCCAAAGCCCTCCTCTAAAAGGCGGTGCTGTTGCAGGAGGGGGTGGGCAATGTCATTGTTTGCAATTCTATTGTTACAGTAAGAGGGCAGGTACTGAAGGTTAAAGATAGTTACCTGGTCTCACTGTGCTTATTAACATATTTTGGATGAACATAAATATAAAATATTTATAAATTTTGTTGGAAAAGAAGATTCAATTAATTAAGGCATTAAATTTTTTTTTCATATTTATAGTTATTGCATACTTCATTAAGTTTTCGTACACAACTTATTTGAATAATAAAATTACGAAAGCAATAATAATAATAAATATAGAGATAATAATTTAATTCTTGTGTCCTATATATGTTTCAAAAAAGCGCTCAAAATTTAAAGCTAGTATTTATTTCTACTTTTGCTATATTTTTTTAAATTTTGTTTTTTTATTTATCTGTACTATTGTATTAATAAATTAATATATATATGATAATTTTACTCACTGTACATGAGTTCTTGTAGAGACATACTTATCAATTATCCTTGATGTTGCATGCAAATTCATTTAAAAAAAAAATGCTATATATTGCTATAGGGTTTATTGAAGTACAGTTTTTCTGTTAATTCTAATAAATTTTACATAATAAAATTGTATAGCATATATTTTTAAATACTAATTGTTTACACTTTGTCTCCACTGGCGACATTGAAACGGGATGCCATGTATGCAACTATTTTTGTTCTTTATTTCTTAACTTTCAAATGTATATATTAGCAAATATTTTTAAGCGAAGACCGATCATATTTTATTTATTTTCTAACAATTAGTTGCCTTACAGCATGATCATGTAAAACTTAAAAAGTAACTTAAATAAAAATATAGTTTAAACATAGAAATAATATGCTTGCATATTACAATTAAACAGTTGAAATATAGGTTATAGCTACATTTATGAATAGAAAAGTTATTACATTAATATAAGGATAAAGGATATATAATTACATTACATACAGTATTGTATATGAAATCTACTTAATATATATTGTAATGTTAATCCAATAATACATATAACATATAAAGTAAACTAACTAAAAAAAATTATCAATTCTGCAACTGCTTCAATAATGTTTATCAAAAACTGCGAGTATATAGTACTCTTTGATAATTAAACTTTGTTTAAAAGTTTTTTTTTTTTATGAAATTCAATACTTTTTAGGGAATTAAGAATAAAATCAAAAATTGTGTTTGTTAGGTATATGGGTTGTTTTAATATAGAACTATGAGAGATGAGTGATGCATTTTAACAATAATATTTTAGACTTATTTTTAATATTATATGGAAGACATCACTTATTTGCATGTATTTTTGTTTTTTCTTTTTGAAGATAGCGCAGTTAAGTATAAAGATACAATTAAGGAAGTGTTGAATAATTTATACTCTTTGAAAATACCATGACATGTTGTAAAACGTATTTTACTTTCAGCACAAATACATTTTTCTAAACGCATACTGTATTGTGCTTTAATTAAATAATTAAATTATTTGCTTTTGTAACGGTGATACTTAAATAACTTTTGGTATAAAAGATGTTTTTAAAACAAACAAACTAAACTAAATATTTAAAAAAAAAAAAAAAAAAAATCACTGTAAGAAAGAAATATAAATCATTTAACTTAGTTACTGAATTTTTCGATGAAATTGCCTACAAAGATGTTGCAGAATTCAAAGAACTTTAATACATTATGTGTATTATATTACTTTATTAAGTAATTATCGTATGCTATATATTTTTATTAATAATATTATTTTATATTATAAATATGATAAATTTTATATCTATAAATTAAATCAACTACTGTTAGTAAAATGCATTATATTATTTCTATATATAAAGTTATTCTGGCATGACGGCCAGGGTGCGAAATAACTACTGAAATACAAAGTTTATATGAATAATATACTAACTGAATACAAGAGTGTGTTATTAAAAATAAAGTCTAAAAAAATTATACCTTAATTTTTTATTATTAAATAATACAGCCTCGGGCTATCTTTTTTAAATGGCAACACTGATACTTCTTCAATGAGAACAAATTCATATACACTTGCATGAAGTCAATGAACTGAGGGTTGGGGGAAAATTGTCACTACTTTTTATAATATTTTATGTGACAACGGAAGGTAAAATTATTATTACCTGCTACTGCTCATAGCCACAACCCCAATTATTTTATGCGTGATTGATTTTTGATAAGTCGAAGCAATCTATCTAGTGATGCCATTTTATAAAAGTTGTTAATTTTATTAAAAATCAAGCAATTTCCTTTTTTGATTGTAGTTTTTGCATGAATTTAAACCTAAATCGAGGTTGCTAAAAAAGTTAAATTATAAATCGTCTTTGGTTAAAAATGACGCTAGAAAAAAAATAAAAAAGTAAATTGCATCATTTTTTGTAAAATTAACAACTGTAATGACACGGGGTCACTAATTTAGTGTCTTCAAGTAATCAACATTCAATCACGCGTAAGATAATCGAGTTACGGCTTAGCAGTAGCAGGTAAGAATAAGCGTTTATAATATATACAGTGTTCTTTGTTCTCTTACACCTGAAATAAAACATTTTCTCTTCACCCTCTCAAGTACATCCCTGCAGAAATAAGGTTTACTTTTACCCTTCTTTGCATTGAAAACTAGTCCTTATTTACAGCTCTGCATAAAAATTCTATAATTCATGACGGCGCCGATTACAAGCTCACACTATATTATAATACCACTAAAATTGGAAAATTCCAAAATTTCATTTTAAAAACTTTTTAGTTTTTACTGTTCAG
Source organism: Ecdyonurus torrentis (assembly GCA_949318235.1). Taxonomy (NCBI): domain Eukaryota; kingdom Metazoa; phylum Arthropoda; class Insecta; order Ephemeroptera; family Heptageniidae; genus Ecdyonurus; species Ecdyonurus torrentis. The sequence goes on from OX439129.1 coordinate 10,853,781, forward strand.
GTTGCCAAGCCTTTCGGGCAGTGATTGTTGATGTCAGCACTCTTTTCACTGCGTCCCTAATTATGTTCAGTTCAAATCAAAGTGATAAAAATTATTTTTATAACGTGCTGTATAAAAATATTATAACATACATAAATGCCCAAAAACGTGTTTTGAGGCTTGAATCCTTGTATTTATATCTATTAAGTTAGTTTTTATTTGACGTGATCACGCTGTATAGCAAACTGATTGTAACAAAATGAAATTAAACAATAATTGTTACTTATATAACATTAAATTCTACGTGTGTATATTTTACCTTACTAATCTTATTATTATTTAAAATAGTATAATATATACATTAAATAGCTTTTAATTTTTGGAGTAATACGTGGGAGTATTAAATTTAAGAATAGAAGTTATATAGGTATAAGCAAAGGCTTTTTGAATTTATTTTACTTTAATGATTCTAGAGGTTAATAATGTAAAAAAACTTTTTAATTTCAATTTATTAATTTGTTTACATACTCGTACACGCATAGTAAGGTAAACAATTAAATACTATATATTTGCATACAAATAATTCATAGAAAAAAGAGAGTATATACTGTATAATTCAAAATAACAAAAGAAAGGAAATTAATATTATAAGTTTATATAACTTATAATTATTAAAGGCTTTTTGAATACAATATTCATATAGCATAAAATTATATAGTGAAATTGCGTTATAAAGATGAAAATATTAAAAATTATTGGCACCAATCACTGGATACTATATATAAAATTTTTGCCCGATTGTGATATAATGCTAAATTTTGAGTGGTCATATTTTTGCTCACCCTCTCAGAATGCTAAAATAGCCCTATCTGGAAATTAATGCATTTTCGGAAATTGCATTAATTGTAATTAATTGAAATGCGGTATATTAAAAACTAAAATTTTGAAAATACCCATACTTAAGTTATATAAAAAAAATATATAAATATCAATAATTATATATTATTGTTTTTTTTATAACAATTTACAACTATATGCATGTTATATTTATTTTTGAACAGCGTAGCAAACCTATTAAAACCAAAACATTAGTAACCCTATAATATATTATTGTTATATATACGTATATAGCTATATTTCAATATAGCTAGCCTGTACATGTTACATTCGAATTTGATGAAGGGAAATAAATGACTAATTATATAAAAAACATATCTTGAGTAATGCAACACTAAATTATTAACATTATCTTGAAAGAAATTGGTGTAAAGTGTAAAGTTAGTGTATTACAACATTTCTTTGGTGGTTTTTGATAATTGCAATTTACATTCAAAACTCACTAAAAAAATTTATTCAATTAAAAATGATAACAAGTATATACCAAACACATATTTATAGAAGAAATGATAGGAAAGAGTTAATAATTTAATTAACCATGGGCAAAATATCAAATTAATTTTATAACTACATAATATGTTTAATAATATATAATTAATAAATTTTTATCTTTCATGATGAAGAACAATATTTACATATTGTATACTATTTATATTTGTTTTTATGAACACGTTATTCACTTTATATATTAAATTTATAAATAAACTTTATAAATACTAGCTATCCAAACCGTTTGGATTGTAGACATGGTTGCCACTGGTTTATGTCAATCATCTTTTCTCCCTTCCTACATACTCCTGCCACCTAGCAAGCCCAACCTTTAGGGGGTGTGAGTTGGATCAGAAACTGAATGGATCAGTATACCTTTGGGTCGTATGACATGGGCTCATATATATATATATATATATATATATATATATATATATATAATTATATATATATATGTGTGTGTGTGAGTGTCTATGTCTCTTAATATTTGTTTGAAGAAATAAATAAATGGTCATTAGCATGTATCGGAACCCATCCTCAAATTTTTTTTTAATAAAAGTAAAGTAAAGAAAAAAATCTTTATCCGTCGAAAATTGTTTTATTTTATGTATATTTTACCATTCGTCTATTTAATGCATTATTTTTTTTATTCATGCAAAAAACTAAAACCATTAGTAAAACAAAAATGGAAAAATAATAATTACAACCGTTTTTTTAATTTACAATAAAAAAAAGCAAAATAATTATTAAACATTTTCTTCCTTTTTTTTGTTTTTACATATTATATATTTTAAATACTATAATTTTTTTCAAACAGATAATAACAGGATGTTGTTATTTCGACCTATATTGAGTTTTGTGTGCTCTTTCTTATAACTTTGTATAAGATACTAATTGTACAATAACTCTTGTCAATGCAAGTTGCTCACTACACTATGGAGGTGAGTTGTGGAACAGGAGGTGTTGGTTGCCGTGTGACGTCTCGTCCGGAGATAGGGGCTGCTAAACTTGCTGAATGTGCAGCGCAGTAATCGCACTGACACTTGCTTAGGCACAGCATAAGCTGCAGAGGTTTCTGAAAACGATGGAGGGTGGTCAGCCGGAGCTGTTAAAGGTCGCTTTCGGGTGTTGGAAGGCCAATGCTCGATATAGTCCATAAATTTATAAACAAGAATTAGTGAAGCAAGTAAATTTAAATAGTAATTATTTGCTAAAGACAATTAAAAATAAGTAGATTCTTTTTTAATAGTAAAAAACAAAAATTAAGTTTTGAGGATGATGAAAATACTACAGAAACAACAACAACAAATGATCCAATAAGTACCCACATAAAAATAAAAGACTTGGAAAAAAATGTAGAGTGCAATTCTAAAAAACAAATTTGAATTCTATTGCAAATCTATGGAATAAAAAACGCTTCTAAACATTTGCACTGCAATAAGAAATATTTTAGGCAATTTTTCTAAATAATTTCTACTTTATTAAAACCTTTCTATTTGAATTCTTTTTTTAAATAAACTTTTAATGGCGTGTGGAAATATATTTCAAAAATTCAATATTTTATAGTCACTTCCAATTGATTTCTATTTTTAGCTTATCAGGGTGATTAAAATGTTTTTAATTGTGGCATATTATTCAAAGTGAAAAAAAAAGTGAAAGTATAAATAAAGAGTTTATAAAAGATTTCCAAAAAAAAATTTTACAGTGAAAGTGTTATTTAATGCGCGAATTTTCAAAAATTTAGTTGATTTAATAAATTAATTGATTAAAATTAATTGTTTGGAAATATTTTCTTTTCTAAATAGTTTAAAATCAAAATATAACGTTGCAGGCCAAAAATGAAAAAGAAGCTGTGTTTTTTTTTATTATTATTATTATTTTTTTTTTTTGCATTTTCTAGGGTCGCGGCGTTTAAAAAAAATTAAAATACCTATAATTAGAATTATTGTCATTATGGTGTTTTACGTACGAAATATCATACATTTACAATAAAATTGTTTGAGATGAGAGAAAAATCGCTATTCAAAACCGAAAACCCCCTGGCATTTCGTCAAATTTTATCCTATAAATTTGTAAATTTAGACACGGCTATATATCTCAATGCGATGTATTGATATCGAATAAAAAAAAAATATATATATATATATAAAAGAAAAGCATAGCAATCTAGTAATTTTATAACTTTATTATTGGTGATAAATAATTAAATTAATAACATTATAATAAAAAAACTGAAATAAAATAGGTTTAATTAATAAAAAAAAAAAAAAAAACAGGCTTGCTTTATTGAATTTAATTCATTATAATTATCTGCATATTATTTCCAGTTGGTTTAAATATTGTCATAGCAAAAACTATGATGGTTACTTTCAAAAATATTTATTTAAATGAGTAAGAATCAGAATCAATTAAAAGTATAAATATTTTGCTTTAGAAAATGCACAAAAATGTGTTTTTCCCATCAAATTTTCACAAAAATTTAACAGGGGGCGCAGCCACCCGCACCCCCCAACAGGGGGATTTCCCCCAATGCATCTCTCCTCAGCCTCATGGTTGCTGTCTACCTGGCGTGTACTCTAACTTTTCATTCCACTTTTACCACTGAGTGATATATAATATAAGAAATTTTCTTGGTGAAATAAATTACTGTCTTACCTTCTGTGAAGACACTGGGCTTTACACTCGCTGATGCAACTATTTTAAATAACAATAATAAAATAATATTTACTTTGTACATAAAAATGAAAAACACTGAATTCACAGTGTTTTTAAAATTACATAGCTAAGTTATTTACACACAATGTTAACGTTTTCGGAGACTATATCAAAAATGATACATTATACTGTCTGTCTCCTCTTCAAGACTGTAAATTGAGTGTTTTTAATTATTATGTACAAAGTGATTATTATGTTATTATTGTTATTTAAAATAGTGACATTAGCAAAAGTGTAAAGCCCAGTGTCTTCACAGAAGGTAAGACAGTAATTTATTTCACCAAGAAATGTTCATATCATCATGAAACGTCGCTCGAAATTCAACATTCAAAACATATACTCATATACTCATATATATATATATATATATATATATATATATATATATATATATATATATATATATAAAGAGAAAGAGATAGGGATGAGTGAAAATAAATAAATTTGTTAAAAAAAAAGAAAGATTTTTTAAATAATAAAAAAATTTTAAGGTTGTTTTTTTATATGCTTATATTTGTATTTGAATCTATAATACTTTAACAATATTATAGTTTTACTATTTTGATTAAAATTACAGTTTTATGTATTTCAAATTGCGTTGCATTTTAGTTTATTTTAAAAATACATTTTTTTTACATAATTTATGCTTAATGTCCAATAATTATCTTGCAATTATAATTAAAATTATACTATCTTGAGGTAGAAACATAACATAGGTAGCTTTAAGACTCTTTACTTAGCATATGAATAGAGTTGCGATAAAATTTATTGTTTTTAAACAATGTTAAAAAAAATAGTATTTAAAATTAGAAAAAATAAATTGAATATTATTTTAAATTTTTTTTTTATTAGACACTTAAATACTAAAATAGAATATTTAAACTTTTAATGGATTAACACTCTTGTAGTCTTTTTACTTTATACTGACTGAAAAACACTAACAAATTGAAAGAAATAATAAATAAAATTACAATAATCATAAAAAAAAACATACCGTCCAAAAAAGGTGTTAACATTATATAGTTAACGCAAGCTAACGTTAATAGTTAACATTATACGTAGTATAGTTCTAGAAAAATAAGAGGTAAAGTTATCGTTAAATTTATAGTTTTATATAAAATTAACTAAACGTTAACGTTATAGAAAAATCAGGTAACTACTACAAGACTGTTGAATAATCATTTTGCATAAGCATTGAGAATCTTCAGCTCTGTTTGGTATGTGTAATAATGGGATATGTTCCAACGAAAGTGCGGTTTTATTTTTTATGGAATTTTTCTAAACTGTGAAACATACAGTTCTAGTTTTCTATTTTCTAAAACCTATTCTGCTCTAAAGGTGACAGTATGATTATATGATTTATAATTTGGTGTAACAGATAATAAAATTTAAAATAATATTCCAATCAATTAGAATCATTGAATATCTCTAAATACAATTATATATTATTAAAACTGTCTACAATATGTATTAGCCCTGTTCAAAGAAACGGGCCGATTCCGGCGCGTAAATAATCCAAATTCACGGATCGTTTTACGATCGGGATTCTAGCGTTAAACGCTCGTTTAACGCACGTTTAACGCTCGTTTAACGCTCGTTTTACGCTCGTTTTACGCTCGTTTTACGCTCGTTAAACGCACGTTTTACGCTCGTAAAACGTACGTTTAACGCACGTTTTACGCACGTTTAACGTACGTTTTACGCTCGGGACACGAGATATTCCTGCGCCATAATTAAATTTTATTAATTAAAACAAAATTAATAATTAGTGGGGTTTAAAGTATATTCCAATAAAACAAATGTCTAAAACCCCGGAAAAACAATATTCCAAGTGAAAAAAAGTAATTTATTCAATTTCGATTTTTTTTTCACCCATCCAAGTATTGACCACGCTCGACGTTGCTTAACTTTGATGATCGCCATGGTACCGCCCTGTATCGTTCTGCCATTGGTCCTCTTACGTAAATGATGGTTATTAGTCATACTTATATTGCAAAAGGCTTTATATATTAAATGTGCATGCCTCAACAATGGTTTCAACCCCAAATATCGTAATTGGGGTAAGAATTAACTAAATTAATTAAAATAATTAATCTAATATACATAAAAACTACAATAAATTATAGAAAAAAATAAAAATATTCGAAAATTGAAATATAATGTCTTAGAATCAAAATTCATTAAAGTGAAGTGTTCAGCAATAGATTTTATAAAGGTTGATGTAATTTTTTTAATTAATTAGTGTTAATTACACGCAGAATTAAGTTTCACGGGCCGTTTTTTTTTCACGATCCGTTTTTTCTTTACGTGCCGGAAACGATCGGGAGTTTTAACATTTTAGAATATGATATTTGAAAAATAAGTCCCAAAAGGCCCAGACCCACCAATAAGACCCACAAACAAGAACAAGAATAAATTGTTAAACATTATATATATTTTAATTGTAAAATTTTAAATATAAAATTTTTGAACTATATTCCCGGCCGTATAACGTGCACATTTAAGCTCGTGAAATTTAAATTTTATAAAAATTATATTTTTTTCTGGGATTTTATATTAGTTTCTACTTGATCATTGTGTGTGTTGTGTTGCAAGGTAGTCAAAAAGCAATTATTTTTTATCTTAAATAAAATTCATGTATGCAAAAACTCGATTCTTTTTATAGAAAATTGATCGAGTCTATGACACAGTATAATTATAATGTTACATAATGTTATAACATAAATTTTTATGTAGTCCGTCCAATAATCTGATATGTTGCAAAATTTAGGACCACGTTGACCGCCATTTGACTCAAACTTATAATGGTCTGGTGCGCACCATTACCCCAAATACAGGTCCGTGACGAATGCCTACTAATAACGAGGTCTAGTGTGCGCACCACCAAGGCGGAGCCAATATATGCCGCAGGTCTACGGTGCGCACCACCTTAAAGGAGCCAAAAGTGCCATGCGGCTGCGCGGCCGCCGCACGTCAGGTCTTATAGTGTGTGAACCACCTTGCCTCAGGTCTACTGTGAGCACCACCTTCCCAACTTGCCTCGCGCGGCCTCAGGTCTAGTGTGTGCACCACCTTGCCTCAGGTCTACTGTGTGCACCATCTAGAATCAAGTCTATGGTGTGCACCACCTTACATCTGGTCTACGGTGCGCACCACCTTGCATCAAGTCTACGGTGTGCACCACCTTGCATCTGGTCTACGGTGCGCACCACCGTGCATCACCCTTGCACAACGTAAACTTGATGCAAGGTGGTGCACACCGTAGACCAGATGCAAGGTGGTGCGCACCGTAGACTTGATGCAAGGTGGTGCACACACTCTAGACCTGAGGTGCTGAAGCCGCGCGGCCGCACGGCACTTTTTGCTTCTCCAAGGTGGTGCGCACCTCCGCCTTGGTGGTGCGCACACTAGACCTCGCGTATTAGTTGGCATTCGTCACAGATCAATTTTTTGGGAGGTGGTGCGCACCGTAGACCATTACCCGTATTTTATTAGTTCTTAACGTAATTTTTTTTACATTTTAATGCGCGATAATTTGGTAATATTCTTAATTATCAGACATAAACAAGACTGTCGAAGCTCATCACTGTGCAAAAAAAAAAAAAAAAAAAAAAAAAAAGAAAAATAAAAAGAGAGAGAGAGAGAGAGCATTTTCATTTGTATTTTTGGAGAAATAGATTTATTCCAAAATTAATTTAAATGTAAATTTTTAATGAAAAAAAAAAGCAAGAAAATAAAAAATAAAAGAAGAGCATTATGGTGGGCTCTAAATCTCCATGCGAATGCATGTATGTCACGCGGCGCTCGCTGTAAATATTTTTTACCATAACATTTAATAATAGAGAGGTCTGTATACCAAATTTTATACCTTTGATCAGTGGCGGTACTACGTATTTTGGGTCCGGGGACAGAAAAATGACATGGCCCCCTCAATAACAGATGCGCGATGCGCCAATAATAGCCCGCCGCAGGCGCGATTTTTTTACCTAGTGACTATATTTACAGGCAATTCAGTATAATTGTCAGTGCAGATAGCTTTAAGGAAAAATATATAGTGACTTTTATATTTTATGATTTTTTTTAAATAGAGGGGGGAAATGCTAAATTTTATTTTAGAGTGAAATATTTAAAAAAAAAAAAAAAAAAAAAAGTATACATAAATTCATATTACTTTGCAGATTAAGCGAATGGAAAAAAAAATGTTTCCTTCATATTCTCAAAAAGCTATTTTTTTCTATTAGAATTATTTTCAAATTTCCCAAACAAAATGTGTATTTCATAAACCCTGTTCTCTTGCACAAAAAAAATCACATATTCCATTTGAATAGCCAAAGTTGATCGTCATCATCATTTTAGGAGCAGAGGACAGGGTGATTTTATGAATCGAAAGAGTGAAAATTTAGAAAGATCGAGCTAGTATTTATTTATCATTGAAAATTTTTCACATATACGGCCAAGGAGGACGACTAAAAATGTTTTCAAAGTAAAATTTTATTCCATATTCTAAAAGAAGACATTTGTCCTGGATCGACTTATTTGCAAAATTAAAATTTAAGTTCCTTAAGTACTTCTATTAAAAAAAATCTAAAAATGTCGATACGCAATACCTATATGCATGCGGGCATAGGAAAAAGTTACCGACTGTAACGTCATTTTAAGACTTTTAAAAATTATTTATCAATTCTCTATGCGAACTCAAAAATTAGAAATGTCCATATACGTATCGACTTTGGACATTGCCCTCTTGTAGAATAAAAATGCAATAAAATAACACCCTGAAAATGTTTTAGTCTTCATTATAATTCTCGTAAGTAGTTTATTTTACCTTTTTAAACCAGGGCAGTCCTTATTAAAAAAATATAAAAAAACACTGAATAAAGTTGTATTATTACTATAGTATAAATTAGGAGATATTGTATTTTATCTGTAGATTTATATGCTTTAGTTTTTTTTTATTATAAATTTGTTTGGAAATTGTTAGGACTAATTTTATTAACATTATTAAATTTTGATTCATAAACTTTTATCTCTCTCTCTCTCTTCTTCCCGTACCTTAATAAAACTTCATTTTTTTTTTTTCGTTATACCTTTGAACTTTTTACATGTAGGCCTCGTTCCGGGCCCCCCAAGACTAGTGGGCCCGGGGATATCCGCCCCTAAATCCCCCCTGTGGGACTGCCACTGCCTTTGATGAATACATATTGAATTTGGTGGTCCGGAAAAAAAATCGTACATACTTTTTATGTGGCGGCAGCCTATGGCCCGGAGCGCACAAAGTCAGAAATAACTATATTTTTAAAAAACTTTTTTTTTATTATTATCATTTTTTTTTATTTGTTGAAGTGCAAATTTACTATTTTTTTATGGTATATATTGCTACATGTAACACGTACGTGTCAATAATTTCTGTATAAAAATCTTGAAAAATAAATTTTATTATTTTGTATAAAATAAATCACAGTAAATTCAACGCAATGAAACTTTTTTCACTTAGATGACGTATCATGCATGGTTTCTCATGATATATTAGCCATTTTTCAGGCACAATTTTTTTTTTTTCAAAAAAAGTTTTAAAAACATTCATTTGTGTGGGTTACGGGGGATTTATTTCAAATATTTTTTTTTTTCATGATATTGTTTTACAGAAATTTATGACACTTTGTTAAACGTGCATTGCCATATACCATAATAAAAGAGATACAAATTATATTTTCACTCTGTTAAAAAATAAAAATGCTAAAATATCTATCTGATTAGCGTGCCCTCGCACATTGCGCTACACTATAGGCGCTCGCAGCCACCGCCACGTTTCATATATTTAAAATAAAAATTTATTGTTAGCAAAACAATGAGGAAGGTGAATTTTTTTAACCCCCACTTTTTATGACATTTTTGAAAAGAGCGTTAAAAAATTTTGAGGCGATATTTTTTCTTAAAACGCTTGGAGCATGGGAAGTGTTTTTAATTAATTTTTGAAAATCGTCCTAAAAAGACTCTGACGTCATCAATCGGGCATTTATTTCGGAAAGTAATGACCGTAGAAGGTTCAGTAGCCAGTTTTTTGAAATCCTGCGAGGACGAGCTTATTTCATTCAACTGGTTACTGAACCTCGAACGATTATTATTTGCCAAAAAAAAAGTGGAATGATGACGCAGAGTCTTTTTAGGGTGATTTTCAAAACTTAATTAAAAATACTTCGCATGCTCCAATCGTCCTAAGAAAAAATAGCGCCTCAAAAATGTTTAAAGCTCTTTCCAAAAATATTGCAATTCACCTTCCTCGATTCTAAACTGCAATGAAAATAATTATATTTTTTCGAAAAAGAAGTAATAAAAAAAATAAATAAAAAAGAATGAAAGAAAACCGGCTAAAATCAAAAAAATTCAGATTTTTTACTGCATATTTATTTTATAATTATTTATTAAATTTACTTGGTGATGAAATGTTATCTCTTTTCTCTCTCTCTCTCTCTCTCTCTCTATTCTTTTCTTTTCTAACTTTTTTTTTTTTTTTTTGCTGACTCGGTCCACGGCGGCCCACTTTTGCCGCGGCCCATCCTCGAAATCTTGGCGCCCCAATCCGTCCCAGTCAGGTTGTTGCTTTATAATTTTTTACGTAATGTGTGTGTGTCATTTTTGCCTTGTATTTTTTTTTACCAAACAAAATTTACTCAAAATGTTTGAAAAAATTTGTTATATATAATTTTGTGTACAAAACGCATATAAAAGTGTTATGCAATAATGAAATTGCTGAACAGAAAAAAATATACATTTTAAAAACTATATTATATGCGGGAATATAGTAACGGCCGTGAATTGGCTTTAACGGTCGTTAAATTGAGTGAAATTCCCGGCCGTTTACGTTCAATATGGCCCGTTAAAATTTCCCGAGTCACGTTTCCCGAGTGAAAAAAAATTCACGGGCGTAAACGCGCCGGAAATTTTAATTTTTTCCCGTGACCGGGCGTGAAAAAGTGTTCATCTCGTTTACGGGCACGTTTTTTTGAACAGGGAGAATAATAAAAATCAACGATTGTACGCATAGCAGATTATTTTAAGTGTAATCTTTCTGCTGCTTCTATGCAAAAAATATGATAAAAAAACTTTATTTTACTAATAAAAGATGATTAATATTTTAAGATGTCGTGTTTAAATTCTATTATTCGTACTAGAAGTTATATTGTCAAGAACTGATATGGAAACTTACAAAAAAAAATATATATAAGCGCATAAGGTTTACAAAATAGAAAGTTAATATATATATATTAATTTTTTTATTCATTTACATACATACTTACTTGTGTATATATATGTGTGTGTATGTGTATGTGTGTGCGAGTGTGTGTGTGTGTCTATGTCTCTTAATATTTATTTGAAGAAATAAATAAATGGTCATTAGCATTTATCGGAACCCATCCTCAATTTTTTTTTTAATAAAAGTAAAGTAAAGAAAAAAATCTTTATCCGTCGAAAATCGTTTTATTTTATGTATATTTTACTATGATTATTGTAATTTTATTTATTATTTCTTTCAATTTTTAATTGTTAGTTTTTTTCAGTCAGTATAACTTAAAACGACTACAAGAGTGTTAAAAATCCATTAAAAGTTTAAATATTCTATTTTAGTATTTAAGTGTCTAATAAAATTTTTTTTAAATAATATTCAATTTATTTTTTCTAATTTAAATTTACTTGCTTCACTAGTTCTTGTTTATAAATTTAAAAAACACGGCACCGCAAACCGCAGCTGAGCACTGAACTGAACTTAATTTTAAGCAAATCAATTAATTACAAAAGCAAAAGGAAACCAAACATGCGAATTGCAAAACTTATACTCTGAAAGTGCCTCAGTGCGCATAAAATAGAAGGAAAATCAGTATTTTTGAAAATGCAATAAAAATATCATTTAATACGAGTATTTGAAAAAATATTTATATTTCTTTATTTATTTTATAGTTTTTCTCTGAAAACGTTGATTATTTTTAATAACAATTTTATAGTTTTTTAATTTATCGAGAGTACACGGCGTGTACCCCCGAATTCTCAAGGCCAAACAGCGTGTCCGCATGTGTACCCTCACTTTACCATATGTGTGTATATATATATATATATATATATACATATATAATATATATTGAATAATATTAAAATGCAAATTAACTTAAAGTGAAATAATGCTAAATATAGAAATTGAGTTAAAGCCCAAAGTTTTTATACTCACATGCGTACTAGAAAAGATTGCCTGGTTCAATAAATAACAGGTAAATTTTACCGTACCCATTTCCTTCTTGTCAGAAACTTTCTTTATATAGATTTTAAAAAAGTCGTATTTAAAAAGTATTCGTTTATGTACAAAATATAAAAATATATGGCAAGTTCTTTTGGTGCGGAACACAGAGATGAGCGTGCTAACGTAAGTATCGCTCTTATGGACTATATCGAGCATTGGCCATCCAACACCCGAAAGCGACCTTTAACAGCTCCGGCTGACCACCCTCCATCGTTTTCAGAAACCTCTTCAGCTTATGCTGTGCCTAAGCAAGTGTCAGTGCGATTACTGCGCTGCACATTCAGCAAGTTTAGCAGCCCCTATCTCCGGACGAGACGTCACACGGCAACCAACACCTCCTGTTCCACAACTCACCTCCATAGTGTAGTGAGCAACTTGCATTGACAAGAGTTATTGTACTATTAGTATCTTATACAAAGTTATAAGAAAGAGCACACAAAACTCAATATAGGTCGAAATAACAACATCATATGTTATTATCTGTTTGAAAAAAATTATAGTATTTAAAATATATAATATGTAAAAATAAAAAAGGAAGAAAATGTTTAATAATTATTTTGCTTTTTATATATTATTGTAAATTATTAAAGCGGTTGGAATTATTATTTTTCCATTTTTGTTTTACTCGGATCATATGGTTTTAGTTTTTTGCATGAATGAAAAAATTATGCATTAAATAGACCGAATGGTAAAATATACATAAAATAAAACGATTCTCGACGGATAAAGATTTTTTTCTTTACTTTTGACTTTTATTAAAAAAAAAATTTGAGGATGGGTTCCGATACATGCTAATGACCATTATTTATTTCTTCAAACCAATATACTAAGAGACGCATAGACACACACACACACATATTTATATATATATATAATATATTTATACAAGTAAAAGTATATTTGTATGTAAATGAATAAAAAAATTAATATATATATTAACTTTCTATTTTATAAACCTTATATGCGCTTATATATATTTTTTTTGTAAGTTTCCATATCAGTTTTTGACAATATAACTTATATAGTACGAATAATAGAGAATTTAAACACGACATCTTTATTAGTAAAATTAAGTTTTTTTATCATATTTTTTGCATAGAAGCAGCAGAAAGATTACACTTAAAATAATCTGCTATGCGTACAATCGTTGATTTTTATTATTCTTATACATATTGTAGACAGTTTTAATAATATATAATTGTATTTAGAGATATTCAATGATTCTAATTGATTGGAATATTATTTTAAATTTTATTATCTGTTACACCAAATTATAAATCATATAATCATACTGTCACCTTTAGAGAAGAATAGGTTTTAGAAAATAGAGAACTAGCTATATATAGAACTGTATGTTTCACAGTTTAGAAAAAATTATTCGATGTCATTTAATTTTGTATTTAATTTGTTTCTTTTATTTTAATTATATAATTTATTCATTGAAAAAAAAAAAGAATTTAAATTATTTCATTTACTTTTGTTTTGTTTATTTTTTACTTGAACGACAACGCATGACAAAAAAGCTAACAAAAACAATAATTATAATGCTGTTTTGTGATGTGGTTGAAGAATGGGGGGAGGGGGTGAAAGAGCAATAATATGTTGAATTACAAAATTTTATCTTTTTTTATTATTAGTATATTCCTTATACATACAAGTAGGGTTGCCAACTATCGAAACAGCCAGGGAAGGACACCGCTGGGGGTTTTACGTAGAACTTTAACATATTTTTTCTTAATTTTTCTTAAGTAGCTATAATTAGAAAAATTATTTGAACTTACGTAAGCATCAACTTGGGTTTGATTCTTTCGTAAATTCAAATAATTCTTCTAAGTATATATAGCTATTACTTAAGAAAAAAAAGTTAAGTGAAACCAATTAAGAAAATTCTTAAGTGCAACAATAGTTTCATTGTGAACACCAATCGTTCTTAAGTGGAAAAAATTAGCATTTTCACTTAAGAAAACTTAAAAAAAGTCTATTGTGAACGAGGCTTAATACCCAGTAAACCACAGCTTTTCACAAGTAGTTTGCAAGTACTTGTCCGATGTAAGAGTGTCACTCCCAGCTCATGTGACGTCACTGGTACTGACATTCTTGCATCGGAAAAGTACTTGCAATGTACATGTGAAAAAACTGTGGTTTACTGGGTAATATAGCATTTTATATTTCAAACAAATGCAAAAAGTTATAATTTTTACATTTTTCAGTTATATAAATTGAAATTGCAATTACATTACTGCGGTAATTCCAAATGTAAATTTACAAATCAATTTTCAAGAAATGTGATTTATTTTGTTATTTTTTACCAAAATATTATAAAAGCATACCTATATATTATATACACTATTTAAATTTGATGTCCGAATGAATTAATTAAATATGAAATTATGACATACTTACACTATATATATAATGACAACTGCAGTCAGTTTCATGACAATATTGTTAAGGACAAAATTTCTTAAAAGAAGTTAAAAGTAAGGACACATATGACTTCAAATAAATAATCTAGCACATAACTGAAATGATTTTATTTTTGCTCTATTTGATTTTTTCTTAACGGTGAACCTCAGACCTAGAACGCGCCCTTTTTTCAAAAACTTATTGTAAAATATTTTAAAAATTATTTTTGGATAGATCTCATCTTTACAAAATAGAAGTTCAAGTATTATAATTTCTTCATAATTGCCATACATTTCTCACAATTAATTTTTAACCATTGTTATTTTGCCGCGAAATTAAAAATCAATGTTATTCAAATGGGCAAACTAATGCTTAATTTTCTCGAGCCAAAAATATATTGACACAGACTGACCAAAAAACGACGGTTGGCAACCCTCATACAAGTCTAATCGGAATCAGAATTAAATTCAACAAGGCAGTAGCCCAACTCGCCAGACTCCATTCTTTGAAAAAAGGCATCACTCGGATTTTCTTCATCATCCTCATTATCTGTTGGCACCATGTATGCATCATCAGGAGATTTGATCTCGGGAGAATCCTGCAAAGTAAATTGATTAGTAAATGGTTTCCAAAAAAAAAATTATTCCATGTAAAATATGTGTCAGAGTGCAAAGCATACATTCATTACTATGCTGCAAGATCAACTTTCTAATAAGAAAATAGGTGAGAATGAACCGTGAGCCAAAAGGTTGAATGTCTGCTGTTGCACCCAACACTTTCATATAATGATACCGGTATCTGGCCTATAACAGTGGGAATTTTAATATATAATTAAAAAATGTTTTAGTCCAACCACATTAAAAGACATCCAAATTTACCCCCCCCCCCCATTCCAATTAACCGCATACTTATTCCATTCCTTCTTTCTTAAATAAATCCATTGATATTCTCCTTGTCACACCTGTATTTAAACCACAAAATTATACTAGAAAAGCCATCCCTATAGTAACTATGTAACGGTAATACAGTTAATTCACAAAAATTTTTTTTTTTTTTTTCGCTTTACACTCTATCCCATAATATATAGGTCACTTTAATAAATCAACTAATATTATATGAATTGGCAAGAAATAAAAATCATCAGACCATTAAAGGAATAGACCAGAGAAAAACATAAGCATTTATATCACAAAACACTTGATGGGATTTACATAAATAACATTAGCTTGTTCCAAAACCCAACAGTAACCCCGTAGCAGTGATTAGAAAATTCGATTTATGCAACCCGCACAACATTTTTATACAAATTTTTGCATGTTTCTGACGTCATAACATAAACATGAATTTTCACGCAAATAGCATATTTTTTCACTCTCTTGTCTCATGGGGCTACATTAACATTCTGGTAAAAATTGTCATCAGTTTTGAAGATCCCATTTCGTGTTTATTCATTAAAAATTAAGCACATGCGTTGTTTTATGTGGTCTATGGCTTTAAGTCAATCAGCTATATTGTTTTCAAACTTAAACTTATAATATTCTCCTATTATACTACTGTGTACTAAAATGAACAACACATACAGGTAAAGTCCTAAAGCTATAAAATGTTTAATAATTATATTTAAAAAATAAAATAGAAATAAAAAAATGCTTACTCCGCTGTCAGAAGAGGCAGGTCTTGCCTTAAGGATCTGCAAAAAAATAGTAATTAGGCTATATAAACTGTGTAAACATGGCACATTTGTTTTTCTATTGCATTGTGTATAGGCTTAATTTTTTAGCTTTTTGGTTTTATTAAACTAAAATTAAAGGAAGAAAAAGGTAGAGTTACCAGCAATTAAGGGCCTTTACCACAGTACAAAGTTTTGTATTGAGAGGTTGAATTTAAGTCTCCCGTATGTGGTACAGTTTTTTGTTTATAAAATAATTATAAGGTTAAATTCATATTTATTTATACCCTGTATGCATATATTGGGGGCAAGCTTTTTGTTCTGGTTAAAATAAATAAATTAATTAATCACATAGTTATAAAAACAAAAAAATTATGCACATACCTCCTGGTACAGTTGCTTGACATCCTCCTTTTCAGGACCTGATAGATTTTTATTCCAACAGTTTAGAATAACAGTTTTTTGAATAGTATATTGGTAGTAGTTTTCCAGAAGGATGCAAAACAATTGGAAAGGACTTCTTGGTTTTCTGTCAGTTGCATCAAGCTCCTGCAGTATAAGAAAAATTATAAGGGTATATACCATACACAAATATTATATACATATATAAATAAAACTCTACTTTTTTTGTC
The DNA here is from genome assembly GCA_949318235.1 of Ecdyonurus torrentis. Classification (NCBI taxonomy): domain Eukaryota; kingdom Metazoa; phylum Arthropoda; class Insecta; order Ephemeroptera; family Heptageniidae; genus Ecdyonurus; species Ecdyonurus torrentis. The sequence goes on from OX439129.1 coordinate 10,870,858, forward strand.
AGGAGAAATTACTGTTGCGATGCATATATTATTGAAGAATGGGCTAATTGAACATTTTTGTATTGGTGGTAATTTAAATTGCAAAAACAAATGTGTCACGATGGTTTGGTTTAATATGTGTTTGGTCATATTGTTGAGAGAATGGGGGTATGATGAAAGAATATGGCAAAACGCAGGTGTTTTATAGCAGTTGATGGAAGGAGAGATAGGTTTTGGTCTGAGGTGGTTGCATGAAAGAGCGATGTTTGAAAGAATTAATGAATGCAGTATATTATAATATATAGATATGCAGTAAAAGAAAATGTATATGAAACAAAAGTATATAAATGAGTCTGTAAGCAAAAAAGAATTATTATGTCAGAGGATCGATAGAGAGTTGTGTATAGGTCTATCACTATAATCAGGTTAAAAAATATATGTTTGTTATAGCTTCTACCCCGAAAGGGACTATGCAGCATATCATGTGTATGTATGTATGTGTATGCACATACATATACACACACACACACACACATATATATATATTAATTATATACTGTATATATATAATAATAAAATGGTGTCCAGCACATTTGCCAGACCTCCTAGTGGTAGATTACGGGCAACGCTGTTTTGGCGCATGAGGCGTTTCTTGCATCAGGAAATACGGCTCATGGGAAAGATAGCAACTATTCTGTAAAACAGTGGCTATAAGATGGTACCAAGTCTGGACCGCTGTGCATGAAGCCTAGTAAGCTTCATCACATAAACAAAATTACTAAAAAAACAACAAAAAACTACCTCGGGCAGGCAGCGTTATGGTGAGCAACGGTGTCTGAAATCGGACGGCTCACCAGCAGGACTTGACTTGGCGCGATCATGGTTAATTGGTACATGGAATGTGAGAGGAGTCAGTGGTAAGGAGCAAGAGTTGGTGAGTGTGATGTGTGAAAGAGGGATTACATGTATTGTGTGTAACTGAGACAAAGAGGAAAGGGAAAGATGTGAGTAATATTCGTGCACTTGGTATAGTGGTAGAGAGAAGGATGTGAGTGGAATGGATGACAGGTTTTTAGCATTATGGTCTGGGGTGGGTTCAGATGAGCATGGAAGTCAAGGGGTTGGGATAATTTTAAGTAACAGAGAGTAAAAAGTATGATGAGAAATTATGAATATGTGTGTCCCCAAGGTTGATGTGGATGAGAATGAAAGTGGGTATTACTAGGGTTGTGTTTGTGGTATGTTATGCACCAGTGGATGGAGAGGATGATGATGTAAAGGATGAGTTTTGGAGGCAGTTGAGTACTGTCCTAAGTGAATGTAAAAAGGGAGAGCGAATTATTGTGTTAGGAGATATGAATGGTTGGGTGGGTAGGAAAAGAAGTGGATTGGAAGATGTGGTTGGTAGATTTGGTGACTCTAGAGTGAATGGTAATGGTGAAAGTATCGTAAATCTCTGTGTGGAACATGAGTTGTTTGTATCAAATACATATATGGTTTAAGCATAAAAGAATTCATGAGTACATGGGTGCGCAATGAGCAGAAAAGTATGATTGACTTAATTCTGTATATGATAACAGACTGAATAAAGGAAAGGTGAAAGATACAAGAGTGTGTAGAGGAAGTGAATGTGGTACAGATCATTTTTTGGTTGTGTCTAGAGTAGATCTAGGAAATAAATGGATTGAGCATAAGAAGGTAAAAGTGGTACAAAAGAGAATAAAATTGGAAAAATTACAGGAGGTGGAGGAGAGAAGGGGATGTATACAAAGGGGATGAACGAGAGGTTATTTCTGGTAACAAAAGATACGGAGTGGGAGAAAAAGGTTATGAGTGACTATGATGTTGAATGGGGGTATATAAGGTAAAATTAAAGAAGCTTGTGTGAAGACTGCAAGGAAAGTATGTGGTGAGGCTGTGGTTGGTTGTATAGCTGGGGATGCATGGTGGAATGATGAGGTACGAGAGGCTATATTGAGGAGAAAAAGAGCAGAGCATATATTTGAAGATGATTGATGCAAAAAATGAATTAGAAAAAAAGGAGTTATTTATAGTGTATAAAAAGAAAAGAATGAATGCAAAAAAGAGTGTGCTAGAGAGTAAGTTGAATGCAAGGAGAGAATTTGAAGAGAAAATGCAAAGTGAATTTATGGGTAATACAAAAATGTACTGGAAGATGGTGAATTAATCAAGTGAGAAAAGGAAGTAATAGTAAAAGTGCAGGCGGAGTAAAGAATGAAAGAGGAAAAATTGTGTGGGATGAAGAGAAGGGGAGAGAATGTTGGCGAAAGTATTTTATGAATCTGTTTTTGGATGGAGGGGAAAGGGAAGAAAGAATGGAGGAGGAAAAAAGGAGAATGAATCAAACGGAGTAAATGAGGAGATGATTGAGTTTCGATTGAATGATTTAAAGAATACTGTAAAAAAGTTAAAAAATGGCAAGGCAGCTGGAGTAGATGGAGTAACAAGTGAAATGGTAAAGTATGGAGGAGCGTCTCTGGAAGTAAAAATGTTACAGTTATTTAATATGTGTTACAAATGTGGTAGAGTACCTGAAGACTGGGTATGTGCTGTGATTGTTCCGTTATATAAGGGGAAAGGGGATAAGTACGACTGTAAAAATCATCGTGGAATTAGTTTGTTAAGTATACCTGGTAAAATGTACGGGGGGATGGTGATTGATAAGGTGCAAAAGGTTACACAGGGTCATATCTCAGAAGTGCAATGTGGTTTTATGCCCGATATTGGGCAGGGGCTGCACTGATCAGATTTTCACTGTGCAGCAGTTGATTGAGAAATGTATATTATGGATGCAAGAAAGAAATTGCTGTGTTTTTGTGTAGATCTAGAGAAAGCATATGATCGAGTGAACAGAAGTATGATGTGGAGTGTATTAGATATGAATATGGGGTGAGAGGGAAGTTACTTGAGGGTGTGAAAGCCATGTATGCAGGTAGTAAGGCATGTGTGAGAGTAAACGGAAAGTTGAGTGAGTGGTTTAAAGTGGGCAGAGGCGTTATAGCCAAGGATGTGTGATGTCGCCGTGGTTATTCAATATTTTCATGGATGTATAAAGTTGGCTGAAAAGTATGGAAGTGGAGTAAACGTAGGTTTGTTAATGGTGTGGATGTTGTTGTACGCTGATGATGCGTTGATGGTGGCTGAGAGTGAGGAAGAACTGCAAGAGATGATTGATAGGTTGGAAGAAAGTACAGAACAAATGGATTTGAGAATAAATGTTGGGAAAACTAAAGTAATGGTATTTGGTGGAGAAAATGATGATGGAAATGAATTCACACTGAATGGAGAAAAGCTGCAGGAAAGAGTGAAAGAGTTTGTATATTTGGGAAGATTATTATATCAAGAGAATGGAAGTATAGATGGGGGAGATTGAGAGGAGAGTGGCAGCAGGTAGGAAAGTAGTTGGCAGCATGGCAGGATTGGCCAAGAGTGATGCTTTATCAAACAAAGCAAAACTTACAGTGTACAATTCTGTCTTACTCCCAACTATCTTATATGCCCGAATAAAAAAGATTCATTTCTAAATAAATTCTTTTTAAAAAAATAAATATTCATTTAGAAGCGCTTCTAAATAATTTTTTTTGTTTCAAAAAAAAATCTTTTAGAACTGTTTTTATTTTTATTTATTTTTATGTTTTTAGAACTCTTTTAGAACATTATTCCCACGGTAATTATATTTACAGCCCCTGATGCATTCTTTTTGAGTTCTTTTTAAATAAAAATATAAAAAAAGTTCTATTTGAGTTCTTTTTTAATAAAATAAAAAAAGTTCTTTTTGAGTTCCTTTCTTATTATATTTTATTCATTATTTTTTATACCTCCCCTCCCTGCGGTCTTCTATTTAATATAGTCCAATATATTGAATCTCGTGTAGCTCGTGCTCGTGCTACATTCCCAGCGGAACGGATCTGATCTTAGAATCATCTTTCGATTTCCTGTCGTTTGGCGCTAATTTGGAGGCTCTATCTTTAATAGTTTCCGAGAAAATCGTACTTTTTGGACCAGAATTCAGGTTAAAGGGGTGAAGGAGGCGGAATATCAAAATTCTGACGAGTTACTCCAGATAGATCTCGACGAGATATAATCGTGTCTAAAATATGAAATTGATCGTTTGAAAATTGGAGGAGTGGCAGCTCCAAAACCATTTTAGAGTGTCGTTTTTCCCTTATAACTTCAGTATATTTTATCCGATTTAAATAAAATTTAATATGTAGTACTCCCTTAACACAAGCAAGAATTGCTATTTAAAAAAAATGTTGAAATGTTTTCCGTTCCTACATAAAATGCAAATAAACGGTAAACGATTCTTTGAAGACGATTTTTTTACTGCACGCAGTCTGAAATCAATGTATATTTAAATCACGTTGAAATTTTTAAATATTTTTTTAATTAATTGATGGAATTAATTATCAATAAATTTTTAAAATTTCGCGCATTTATAATAAAAAATTAAATAATTGGAATTTATTTAGAAATCATTTTTATAAAATAATTTAGTGGAACTCTTTTGGAATGCATTTTATTTAAAAAGAACTCAAAAAGAATGGTTAGAAAATTTTCTAAATAATGTTAACTATTTTAGAACTCCTATAGAATTTAACATAATTTTTATAACCCTTTTTCAAAATAAAAAAGAACTCAAAAAGAACTGGGTTGAAAAATATTATTTATTATTATTTTTAAAAATTCAATTGGAATCGTTTTCTAAATAAAAAATTCATTTAGAACTGTGAGCAAAATAAATAATAAATAAAAAAAAACGTTATGGAATTCATTTTAAAAATAGACTTCATTTAGAACTGTGTCATTTTATCTATTTTTTATTTATTTAATTTTAGAGAATTTATATAGAACTGTAAAATATAAAAAGAAATTAAATAGAATGGTGCTGAAAAATTCGATTTAATGTTAGAACTGTTTAGAACTGCTTTTTTATTAAAAACAATGTAAAAGAATTCAAATTTATTTAAAAAAACTTAAAAGAAATTATTTAAAATTTAAATAGAACTGGAATATTTTTATGCGGGTGGTTCTGAATCATGGGTATGTCAGAGTAGGCATATGAGTAGGGTGAATGCTGTTGGTATGAGTTTTCTCAGAAGTATGTGTGGTAAAACAAGATTAGATAGGGTAAGGAATACTTGGGTGTTGGAGAAATGTGGAGTAAAAGAAACTGTGACTGAGAAGTATGAGAACAGTGTATTACGGTGGTTTGGTCATGTTGAGAGAATGGGTGATGAAAGAATAGCAAAGCAGGTATTTCATATAGTAGAGTGGATGGAAGGAGAGATAGAGGCAGGCCTAAAACATCATGGTCTGAGGTGGTTGGAAGATGTTTGAAAAATAAGAATGCGTACGCAGTATGAAATGCAAATAAAGGAAATGTATGAAACAAGGTATGAGACTGGCGGAAGCAAGTGAAGTATGTCAGGATAGGAAGTTGTGGAGGTGTATCACTTGGTCAGGATAAAACATCTGTGTTGTTGGCTTACCGCCAAAAGGGATTTATATAGCGTCATGATATGTATGTATGTATATATTACGCGTAAATCTTTAATTAAATAGATACAAAAAAGGGGACGCAAAATTGCAAGCACAAGGCTGCTAATGAGAGAATTTTATACTGCCGTGATGCCGTGATTGAGATGCGATCAAACTACCTGATTTACCAATTCGCGAGGTAAAGATGCATTGCCTGCAGGCAAGCCCAGCTCTGTATCTTTATCTCGTAAGTGTTGGATCGTTGTGCTGACAAGCCCCAATGAACTATATACTATACTATAATCGGGCAAAACACGTGTCCGCAACTTGACGAAGTGGTAAATCAGGTAGTTTTTGATCACATCTCAATCACGGCAGTAAAATTCTCTCATTAGCAGCCTTCTGTGCTTGCAATTTTGCGTCCCCTTTTTTGTATATAGTTAAATATTTTCGCATAGAGCTTTCAATATATAGTGTACGTGCTTTAATTATACAATTATCTATAGTATACTTTACTTTGATTTGCAATTTTAACCGAAATGTTTTTTTTTTTCTTCTTATAATTATGTCATATATATATCGATGTAGTTGCGAACAAAATGTCTATCTCGTATTTTGTCACACGTAGCAAAATGTGTAACTCAAGAGCCATCTCCTTACATTCGGGAACAAGATAGTCATTTTGCTTTCCGTGACAAAAACGAGATAGACATTTTATTCGCTACAACATCGATATACTGTAATATATGTACTTACCATATGAGCAACCAAATGGTTAATGTTTGTTTTATATCTATCAAGAAGTTCTTTGGACAGAGCTGGAAGGCAACGCAGTTTCTTGTCCTGCAAAAATATATATTTATATATATATATATATATATATATATATATATATATATATATATATATATATATATATATATATATATATATATAATACAGTGGTTGTACTAATTTTGGCTGAGTTTCAAGGAGAATCGTAATATCTGTTATTTTAAATTACTTTAACTTGTTATTATGCACCATTATTTAAAGCTTGGAGTCTCTAGTTTTTAAATAATATATTAAAAAATTTCCAAAAAACAATGCTATAACCAATTTTAAATGCGTAAAAACCATCAATAATGGGGGTATTAGGGAGCCCCATTTTTGGTTGTTGCTTTGCTGGAATAAGTTTTATTCCAGTTTAAGATTGTAAACCTCAGAAATTACTGTTTTAGTGCATGACTCTATTATAACCATTATTTTATCTTTTGTTAAAATAAATGCAATTTTTATACGTTTTAACACAGAAAATATAAAATTGTGTGATTTATAAATCACTAATTAGTGATTTAATTAATCAACTTATTTTGCAAAATAAAATATGAGAATAAAAAACACATTTTTTTAAACGGCATATTATGGCCATTTAATTTATGATTATTGCTGATTTAATGCATATTATGGTATGTCTAAACACATTTACAAACTAAAATTTTATGGCAATAAAATGTTTAAAATCGGTTTCATTTATCTTTATAAATATGGTGAAATGTGGAGCATTGCAATTTAGGTGTACGCTATGGCAGTGCACCTGATTTGGCGGATCAAATTTAATGTGTTTTTTATAGTTGTTAACATTTGCATCAATTTTCAATCACTATAACTTTTTCACGAATTCATTTATTATACCAATATCTGCTGTAGTATATAGTGTCTGATATATGCATGTGCAAAACATTATACAGGGTGTTTATAAAAAAACGCACGATTTAAATCTTAAATTTAGACATGAAGGTAAGTGAGAAAATTAATGTTATATACATCAAATAAAAGCCTCAGTTTTGACATTTATAAAAATGTGCACAGTTTTATTTGTCATCAAATCGTTTATTTTCTATTCGCGAAATGGCGCAAAATGCCAAATTGCCAAAACGCCCGCCTTTTTTCTTGCATTTTCAAGCGAGTTTTTTCTCAGTTAGCGAAAACATAAAATGTTTACTGATCAACACAAGGCACAGTGCGTTCTTTGGTATGAACATTCAAAGTCTCCTACGGCAGTTCAAAGGACATATCGTGTTACATATCAAGTGGATTTTGTCACTATGAGTGGATAGCTGCAATAATGCGTTGCTTGAGGTCTCTGATATTTCGCTCTGGATCGTTTTAAATGCGACGTCTTTCACGTATCCCCAGGGAAAGAAAAGTTAGGTGGTGTTAGGTCAGGAGATCTTGGAGCCCATGCTGTTGGTCCATCGCGACCTAGCCACTTGTCTGGGAAGACTTGGTTTAGGTACTCTTTAGCCGCTAGTACCCAGTGCGGTGGAACGCCGTCTTGCTGGAATGTCCAGTCAAATCCCCATTCCTTCTGAGCTTGAAGCAGCTGAAGTACAGCGTAGTTTTGTAACATGTCCAGGTAGGTATTCCACCATACTGTAACCTCGTGGAAGAAGAACGGTCCAATAATGCAATCAAAGAGAACACAGCTCCAAACATTCACCTTCGGGATATCTCTCTCTCATAAGTGCGAGAAAAATCAAGGTCTCTCTGAACCCCAGGATATCGTTTGGGCGTGGTAATAATCCACTTGATATGTACATATCAAGTGGATTATTACCACGTACCTTCTCCCAAACGATATCCTGGGGTTCAGAGAGACCTTGATTTTTCTCGCACTTATGAGAGAGAGATATCCCGAAGGTGAATGTTTGGAGCTGTGTTCTCTTTGATTGCATTATTGGACCGTTCTTCTTCCACGAGGTTACAGTATGGTGGAATACCTACCTGGACATGTTACAAAACTACGCTGCTTCAAGCTCAGAAGGAATGGGGATTTGACTGGACATTCCAGCAAGACGGCGTTCCACCGCACTGGGTACTAGCGGCTAAAGAGTACCTAAACCAAGTCTTCCCAGACAAGTGGCTAGGTCGCGATGGACCAACAGCATGGGCTCCAAGATCTCCTGACCTAACACCACCTAACTTCTTTCCCTGGGGATACGTGAAAGACGTCGCATTTAAAACGATCCAGAGCGAAATATCAGAGACCTCAAGCAACGCATTATTGCAGCTATCCACTCAGTGACAAAATCCACTTGATATGTAACACGATATGTCCTTTGAACTGCCGTAGGAGACTTTGAATGTTCATACCAAAGAACGCACTGTGCCTTGTGTTGATCAGTAAACATTTTATGTTTTCGCTAACTGAGAAAAAACTCGCTTGAAAATGCAAGAAAAAAGGCGGGCGTTTTGGCAATTTGGCATTTTGCGCCATTTCGCGAATAGAAAATAAACGATTTGATGAAAAATAAAACTGTGCACATTTTTAAAAATGTCAAAAATGAGGCTTTCATTTGATGTATATAACATTAAGTTTCTTACTTACCTTCATGTCTAAATTTAAGATTTAAATCGTGCGTTTTTTTATAAACACCCTGTATAATATTGGAAGAAAATCGCACAAACGCGTGGCGTGTGTGTTCGGCGGTAAGAGAAAAATGTAATTTATACTAAATATTGGATTAAAATAAGCGCCTTCGCGTCTATTCTGTTGAAGTTTTCATTTATGAATATAGGATCCGCATTTTATGAATACGATTTTTATTGTTATTTTTATGTTATGTGCTATTTTACCTGCTCATAGATGATCACCGCAACCTTATTAATAATTTCATCCTTTATGTTTGACTTCATTTTTAAAAAAATTTGCAGGATATGAGACAATTAAACACAAAAAAACCTTTTTGAGTGGAACGTTCAGAAAGATGAGGATCAGACCAAGAAAGACTCAAACTCAAACATGTAAAATGGTAAAATATTTCGCGACCTGCGCGCGCAACAATTTCCAATTATTATTAAGAGCTATTCTCTAGCATAATCAAAGCGATTATAATACTTGTTGCATATTAATAATAAAAAGTTGGCACCCTTATAGTTTCCCGCATTTTAATTATTATAAAAAAAAGTATTGAAAATCAAGTAAAAAATATAAAATAAATAAAATTGCATGAAGAGAAATAGAAGCGTTACAACTTTTAAAGTTTTCTTTGAAAATGATTCGAATTAAATCAAATTACACACACATAATAACCGCGCTAATTTTTTAAAAATATTATTCGGGGGATAATGTGGGTGTATACTATAGGGTGTGTATGCATTCATGTTAAAGTCGACGCCACGTTGGATAACTCAATATAACATGGGTAAGAGCATAGGACATAGGAGCATGGGAGCATTTGAATGCTGAAATATGTTGAATTATATATATAGTATCTCAAGTATGTGAGAAAAATATTAATATTAGCAAAAAATTAACCAATTTATTCCCAAAGAAAATTGGCTTAAATAAAGTTTGTCCTATATGCTGAGCAATGTTATGCACTACTGCATTATGGCCTCCAAGCGCAATAAATATGACGTCATCCGCATACACCCTATGAGCATATATTGCATTCATGTTATATATATTATTATTAGTCGCCGCCATGTTGGATCACTCAATTATCATTACAGCCATATAGGAAAATTAATCATTTTGGAGTTTTAAAAATTTATAAGCATAATCAATGTTTTTGATGCTGTTAATATATACTTTATTAGGTTGAATTTCAAGAGTCATGCGTATCGTGAGAGAAAATTTATTAATATATTATTAATAATAAAAAATTTACCAGGTCCCAGGTCGCACTTTTACTATAAAGAAAATAGCCCAAAATAAAAGTTCATTAATTATAAGCTATATGAACCAAATATGTTGTTATAGGGTGGTATTTCATTCATGTTAAAGTCGCGACGTCATAAAATTGTGAATATACTAAATATATAAATTAAAATATTTGGCCGGTCGTTAGGATCCTATATGCTAAGCAATATGTTATTCATATAGGGTCTATGCATTCATGTTAAAGTCGACGCCATGTTGGATAACTCATAACATATCCTTACATATCATGCTCTATAATCGTTGATCATTTATACTTTTAAGGAAAACAAAAGCTGAAGCGGGCAAATAAATATGACAGTATTAATGGCTATTTCATTTCTAAAGTAATAATTACAGAAGAGTACTTATTGATAATTACCCACAGGAAAAAATCAGCTAATTTTTAACTGTTTGTTAACTGAAATTAAAACCTACTTATTTAAACTGATATTAGACGTTATGAACTTATGTGAGCTGAACTGAATCTCACTGATCTGAGCTAATTTTTGGCACCTTTTACAGTTAATGTCAGTAAGTTAAAAACAGCTAATAAACTGACACTCACTGTAGCATACTATTATAATATAAAAATAATAATACAAGTAAACATAGCTGTACCAAACTGATTCTAGCTGTTATCAACTACAGTATGACACCATAATATTGTCATCCATTTATTGTTTACTGATATTAGCTGTAAATACCTGTAATAAACTGTATGCAACTGTTGCAATGACAGTTGCTAGTTGCAGCTTATATCACAACTGATCTGAACTGTATTCAACTGATATTAGCTGCGATGTGTAATAAAAAAAAAAAAAAGTATATGAGAACTTTTTACACTCCCATGCTCTACACATACCCTGCCTGGATTTGAACCTGGGACCTACCAATCTAAACCTACCTACCTATATCTTAACCTACCTACCTTACCAACTGAGCTAACGAGGCGCTGACAAATAATCCGGCAAATGAAATATTTATATTTCACAAATTTTGCAAATAGAGTGACCTCAACTGACCTATGACAATGAATGGTATAGCTGAGGTTAGCTTATCATACCTGAACTGAGCTGTCCTATGTTATAGTGTATAGTAACTAATGTTAACTGATTGCGACAAACTGATCGAAGCTGCATGATATCAACTGAACTGAACTGTTCTATATTATAATGCATGGTAGCTAATGTTAACTGATCGACAAACTGATTTTAGCTGATATCAACTGAACTGAGCTGTCCTATGTTATATAATGCCTGGTAGCTGATGTTAACTGATTGACAAACTGATCTTAGCTGATATCAACTGAATTGAGCTGTCCTATGTGTTATATTGCATAGTCTGATGTTTACGGATCAAACAACTGATCTTAGCTGATGTTTGCTGATCTAAACTGGCCTGAGCTGATATTATTTCCTCGTGGGATAATGTAATGAATAACTTTTAATTAATTTGCAGTAAATTGTATTTAAATGAATAATGATTACAAATTTAATATTTCTTTATTTCTCCGGACTGCGTGACTTTAGTGTAATTAATATTAAAATTCTTGCAATAATACAAAAAGTAATTATATACTGTACTGTAATAAAAAGGTTTGCAGTTATAGTCACGAAGTCACAATTCTACTGCGATCAGAATTATACTGTCGATCAAGAGAATTGCACATATATATTTATTTAATTTACGTATATATTCATATTACAATTTATTTAAATGAATTTATCAAATTTATTATTCATCATTTAAAATTTTGTGACCTCATCTCACAAAATGCCAAAAACGTTTGCCTACAAAAAGAAATGTAAAGATCCTTTATTATTATTAGCATTTCCCATTTCCCGACCTGGGATTGTTTAGCGCAATCCACCGGTAAGATCCATTAGCATACTAAACTCTTTCCCCCCCCCCCTCCCCCCATAACATTATAATAATATTATATATAAAAAGTTATTGCAACAATATAAATACGAGTAAATATAGATGAAGGCATACTATAGCTCAGTATCAATTTTTTTTATATGCGTATTGCAGTTTGCAGTAACTTTTAGTAAAATAGTTCCTATCAGTTGCGATTAGTTAATAATATTTAAATATAAAATATTTTTTGCATTGCAGTAACTTTCAGTAAATAATCGTTCTTATCAGTTGCGAACAGTTATTAAAACTTAGCGTATAATATTTTATGCATTTGCAGTAACTTACAGTAAATAACAGTTGATATAAGTTATATAATCATCGCTTCCTATATTATTAAAATAATTAATTTGATAACAGCTAATTCAACAGTAGAAATCAGTTAATATCACTTGATCTATGTAAGTTATATGTATAGTAACTTTCAATTTCTCACAGTTAAGTGATATCACTTATATTCAACTACTGTCGGTTAAATGTAAAAAAATATTTCAGACAGTTAGCATCAGTTTCACTGACAGTGAAAATCGCTTACCAACAGTAAAGGTAAAAACAGTAAAACTCAGTGAAAGTAACTGTTAAAATCTTGTCAGCTAACTTTAAGTTCGAAACATTAAATTTCAGCTATCATGTCATTCAACTAATAACACTTGATATTATTTAATATAAAGTGGCCAGCAAAAAACAGCTTAAATAAGTTTATATAAGCTAAGCTAATTTCATTCAATATTTGTTAATTTTAAGTGATCAGTGGATACTATCTTAGTTCAGTTAAGTTCATTAACACTTAAAAATAGTTATTAAACTGAAAATTTACTGATCATTGGTTACATAAGCTAAAGTCAGTAAGAGTAATCTGGTATCAGTTAACCTGTAAAGCTAATGTTAGTCTAAATCTGTTCATGTCAGTTAAAAAGTTTACTGATATGAACAGATTTTTTCCCGTGGGTAGTAGTTTATGAAAATTCCATATGGTGTTGCACATAATAAGGTGTTTCTCGTTTATATGCAAACGAAGTATTATGTATGTATATTGTATATAGTGGACAGCATACAAGTAATAATTTTTTAATGCACAGTTCAAACTGCCACGCTAATTATTTTGAAATCCATATAGAAATAGAAGTACAGGCAACACATTATATCTTACCTGCACCCCCCCCCCCCCCTCCCGCCCGGAAAAATTACCAAATTAGATGGCAAATATATAAGTTACATTTGCTGCTCAATCTAAGTGATAGTTGATGTCAATGCAATAACACTACCCCACCCCCCAAATTACGGGCTTAAAATTGGGGTAATGAAGCCCCAACATCATAATTTACCTATCAGAACTTAAAATTATGGTAATTGCATTTTACTTCCCATTATTTACTTATTTTTTCTACGCATGGCTATTAAGGTATATAACCTCTAGAAAGGGGGCCTGCATGGCCACATTGAAAAAAGAATAATTAGAGATAATTATTAATTAAACTCTGCAACTTAAATTAGTTACACTAGATTCATGGATCTGTGTTGGTGACGATAATTAATTGTTGTTGGATACAACTATTCAATGCTTAAAATAACGAAAAATGGGCAAAATTGGGTGATTAAATGAATTAACAGTTCACCAATGGACCACTTGCAATAAAATGTTTTTAATTGTTGCAGCAAGTAAGTGAAAACGATTTTTACATAAGAAATGCAATAAGAAGTATTCAAATTATTTTAAAAAGTCCATTCATTGCAAGTGGTCAATTAAGTCTTAATTGAGATAAGTAAATGATGATTTTAAGTCTTTACACATTTTACATTTTAACGCTTGGTTACAGCATAAAAACCCTTTCAGGGTTCAGGGGTGTATCCAGTGTCTCCTATGGGATTGCCAGTGGATACATTTGATTTCATCTAAGAGGTATACTTAAGGGGCCATATATGTAGGTAAGCCCCAGGGGGGGCTCACTAGCAGCTGTGACGTCACGCGTTCCGGAAAATGCAATGTTAACCTTATGGGCAAAACGGTTCACGTGACGTCACAACAGCCTTATGCGCTCCCCCTGGGTAAGCCCCATAAACATAGCACGGGAAATCGTATTTAAACAGTCATATTGCCAATTTTTTTTATCTACAAACTTGCAATCATAGTATTAAATTGTAAATAAAATTCAGCTTTGGGCTGCGTTGACAATTTTTTTTTTTTAAATATGCAGAAAAAGAGATATTAATTTTTTAAAGAAGCAGATGAAAGTTAATAGATTTAGTACACATTTTTATAAGTTGGTACTTAGATTTATTTTCAGGTATAGTACAGGTGCAGTAAAAAGTAGGTGAAAAAAAGAGCAGTTTTTCAATGGAAGGGATTAATGCTACCCGACAACATGACCCAATTATCTTACACGTCAATGATTTTGATAACTGGAGAAGGAATTTTCACAGTAAATCAAATTTATTTTTAGATTTTAGTTTTATTAAAAATCATGCATATTTCTTTTTTGATCAAAGTTCTAGCGATATTTTGAAATACAGTGATTTAAAAATAATGAGTAGTATGTAATATTTTTTATTTGAATATATTACTTTAATATGAAGCTACAACTTTGATCAAAAATGAAATTTGCATGATTTTTAATAAATCTAACATCTAAAATAAATTTGATTCACTGTAAAAATTGCTTCGCGAGATTTCAAAATAATTGACGCGTAAGATAATTGGGTCCCGTGTTGTCAGGTAGCAGGTAACCCCTTCTTTTGAAAAACTGCTTAGTTCACTTACTTTTTACTGCACTTTTTGACTTACAAAAGTTCAGCAGTGCTATTGTATTATATACAGTACGCATATAAAATAAAGGTCAAAAAATAAGAACTAGAAAGTAATTTTACAATGGAAGAGGCAAAGCTCATCATTAAAATACACACTTTAAAGTTTTTTTTTTTTTTATTGCCAGGCTCCAATTACAAAGTAAATTAAGCCTTGGTTTCTTCCTTGACTCTGTCCTTCTTGAGTGGTCCCATGAAGGAAGACTTGTCGGCAGGAGTTTGGAAACGACCATGTCCAAACTTAGAGGAGGTGTCGATGAACTTGAGGTTGATCTTCTCGAGGGAAGCACGCTTGGTGTGTACTAACAAAGACTGAAAACACAAACACAAAGTGTTACAAATACAAGTCACTTATGACAGTTAATGAACAACAGGTACAATTGTACCTCAGGCCTATCATGCAACATCAAATGTTCACTTAGCATGTTCAGAATGTTATATGCTCTTATTGAATTTCATCACAGGTACAGATGTTTTCAAACTACAGCCCATTACTAAAATACTTGAGCATTTGACTTTTAAAGACACCTTTAATGGAAATTTAGGTTATTTATTTTTAATTCAAGCTTCGGTACAAGTGCTACTAGGGCTAGTAGACATAATTATACAACTAAAAGATGTCTCACCTTTCTCAGAGTGATGACTCTCTTCTTGGATCCCATGCAACAGCCCTTGATCATGAGGAAGTCATTGTTCACCTCTCCGTAGTGAGGGAAACCACCCATGGGAGTGATGCTCTTCTCAGACAAGTCATACTCCGTGGAAGCATTGTTCTTGATAACCTGAAATAAAATTTAATTAGCATTGCATATAAACTGGCCATTAATATAAAAACGAAACATTAGGATTTAAGTCAAAAACAAAAATAACAGGAAGGGTACATGTACAGCTCTGGCCAAAAGTTTGAGAACGATATGACAGTGATCGGGCAAAACAGATGAGTCATCAATGCAGGTTCCTTTTTTCCTGACTATATCGATAGTATGTGAATCTTTCTCCTCACCTCCTCCTTTAAGTTTGGCTATCTGTTGTGTCTAGTTTTGTTATCATGCTTTTCGATCAAACAATCACACAGAATGTGGTGATTTCTATTTTTACCTGTCAAACTCACAAAATATTGTCTTCTTGAGTTTTATTTTAATATATACTTTACATGAAGCAGAATTTTTTTTTTTTTTTTTTTTTTTTTTTATTATTATTTTATTTTATAAATTATTAAAATATTCAATAATTATATGATTACAGTTTACGATGTTTATGCCACTTTATATTTAATGGATATAATGAAAAAAACATTATTTCATTATTTCATCTTTTTTTAATCAACTTATTTATTAAATAATATATTGAATTATTAAACAATTTGACTTCATATCTAATTTTATCTTCTGTTCTACTTTTCTCCCGCATAATCAATCATCCCTTTTTTGGCATCATTTGAATTATACAATAAAAGTTATTTCATATAAATAATGAAGCTAACTTTTTTTTATAAAGCATTACAAATATTCAATATTTATATGATTACAGTTTATGATATTTATGATACTTTATATTTAAGGGATAGGCCTATATTTAAAAAAAAAAAAATTATTTCACTATTTTTTTTAATTAACATATTTATTAATTGTAATATTTAATTTTCAAACAATTTGATTTTAAATTTAATTTTATCATCTGTTGTTGTTTTATTCCCCCGCATAAACAATCATCCCTTTCCGTTTGTTTAATTATAGAATTTAAGTTGTTTTATGTAAATAATTAGTTAATGAATTATAGCAAACTATTTCATGACAAATTATATATGAAAGCGATTATTTGTAGAAATTAATTAATTGATTAAAAATAAAAGAAAAATTTTCAAATAATGAAAAAAATAATAATAATTATAAAATAAAAATATAAAAATAGGCCTATCTATATAATATAGTATTTTTACCAAGGTTGATATTATATTATAATATGAAACTTGTATTTTAACAAAAAAAAAAACAAGAGACAGAACATTTTACAATATCAAATAGCAGGCATGCATAACAAAACTAAAATATTTTGTAGTATCCTCAGAAATATTGAAAAGCTAGAAAGGTGTATGCAGCAAGCAAGCAAGAGAGACGCAGGTCTGCTTGCTTGCTGCCATGATAAATAATCGTAATCGCTATTGTGATATAGTCAGGAAAAAGGAAATTTGCTTGTTTACATTATTTGTGTTGCGGGTTGCATTTCAAATCGTTCTCAAACTTTTGGCCAGAGCTGTACATCTAATAAATTAAAAATTATAAAGACCCATAATTCAAAATGATTCAGTGGTACCCCAGTTTATAAATGCATGTATATATCGACCTGGTAGCGGCTAAAAGGCGAACCTGCATTGGTAAGGTGTGGTAAAATTGGCGAACCTGCACTTCAAGGACATAACACAAATGGCGAAACTGCACAGAGTGTACCAAACATAAATGGCGAAACTGCACAAAGTTACCAAAATGTACATTTTTGCGGCATTTAATTCTGCGATTTTTTCTCCTAATTTTAATATCAATATTATCCTATTTTACGTATATTAGATATTTTAAATTAAAATTTTAAATTTGTCATATTTCGTTCACAAAACTTCCATTCAAACTTGGGGGCGCTATTGGAAAAGTCGTCTGCTATTCAGTCGTACCAACCTTTTCACAATCTAAAATTAAAGGCGTAGAACACCTTGAACAAAAAAGTTGCGTAACATCCTAACAAACCTGAAAATCAACATTGATTTGGCTGGAGTCATTGATTTCTAATTTATTTTCCATTCACAAAATGCCGCTGCCGGTCACTGACGTCACAGCTCGCCCGGTTTACTTGCGCGTGGACCAGGCGAGCTGTGATGTCAGTGACCGACAGCGGCATTTTGTGAATGGAAAATAAATTAGAAATCAATGACTCCGGCCAAATCAACGTTGATTTTCAGGTTTGTTAGGATATTACGCAACTTTTTTGTTCAAGGTGTTCTACGCCTTTAAATTTTTAAATATTATAAATAAATGTTAAAAAATAAAAAATAAAGCATTTTCTTATCTTATTTTCATTTTAAATCACAATGCCCCCAATTTTTATTTTTGTTTAAACGAAAAATACATTGTTGTAAAAAATAAACAACGGCGTCGATTTTCGTTATGTTGGTTAGCCTCGGTTAGCCTCTCAAAACTTTAAAATAAATAAACAATGAAAATTCCTTAAAGACGTAGAACACCTTGAACAAAACACTTGCCTAATGTCCTAACATACCCAAATATCAACATCATTTTGGCCGGAGTCATTGATTTCTAATTTATTTTCCATTTACAAAATGTCAGTTGCGAGTTTACTACACAGCTCGCCTGTTTCCGCGCACATGGACCAGGTGAGCTGTTGTGAAATGTCTTTACGAGTCCAACGTGCTCAAAGATATTTCAAATAATAGCAACAAAAAATTTTAACAAATTACTATGCATATTTTAGTAATAAATTAATTTTTAATAATACAGTAAATAAATATTATGTGTGAACAAATTTTATCTCTTTTTATTCTAAGAATCTATCATCAATTTTACCTAGATAATTTAAAAATATTTATTCTTTAAAGAATAGGAACAAAATAATATTGATTATTTGATGAAAGAAACAAACTTTTTCCAATTAAAAAATTAAATCATAATAAAAAAAGAAGTAAAAAATATAGTTTCACTAATAAAAATAATATAGTTTTTTTTTTTTTTTTTTTACTAAATTTCAATATATTTATAAATAAAATTAAAAAATATACAGGGTGTTTTTTTAAAAGCGCGCATTTTAAAACACAAAATAAAATATGAAGAAATAAAATAAAATTAACTTTTTATATAGTATTTTGTAGCCCAGGGTTAGACATTTTTAAAACTGTTCTTAGAAATAAAATTAAGTGACCAGTTTGATTGCACCGAGCGTCAATGTAAAAATGTGCAACTTTTTTTTTCCAGACGTCTTTTTTTCTGCAAAAATGATCAGAAATGTGCTTTTTTAACTATCCTTTATTGACAATTAATGGAGTCTGTTGGCATAAATAAGATACCTATAGCACTCTAAACATGTTCTGTGATAAAAATGGAAGGATATGGCCACATTGGTATCAGGGTTAAGGTGAAAACTTTTGCGTTAAACATTGCTAAATTTGAATTAAAAAATTCTGTTAATCCAAGTTTTTTTTTTTTTTTTTTTTTTTACCGATTTTGTATTAATTTTAATTTTCATAACATTGTTTGTAACTTCAATTTTCTGTCAATTCTTACAAACTGGTTTGTTTTGATAATTAAAGCCGTAAGCATTTCATTTTAAAGAACGGAAATTTTTAATTTGCACCTCTTTCTTTAAAAGTTGGTGCATATGCAAATCCACACATTTCATTTGTTTTTTTACAGAATTCATTAATTTTTTCATCTTGACTTTATTGAAGTCTTCATACAGATTTTTTTTTTTTAATAATTAAACCAAACATTACTCAGATTTGAAAGAAAACTGTGAGTGCAAAGCCATTATAGAGAAACTAAAAATTTCGTTAAATCATTAAGAAAAATACTCGAATTAGAGAAAATGTTGGCAGATTTAGCAATGTTTAACGCAAAAGTTTTCACCTTAACCCTGATACCAATGTGGCCATATCCTTCCATTTTTATCACAGAACATGTTTAGAGTGCTATAGGTATCTTATTTATGCCAACAGACTCCATTAATTGTCAATAAAGGATAGTTAAAAAAGCACATTTCTGATCATTTTTGCAGAAAAAAAGGCGTCTGGAAAAAAAAATTGCACATTTTTACGTTGACGCTCGGTGCAAGCAAACTGGTCACTCAATTTTATTTCTAAGAACAGTTTTAAAAATGTCTAACCCTGGGCTACAAAATGATATATAAAAAGTTAATTTTATTTTATTTCTTCATATTTTATTTTGCGTTTTAAAATGCGCGCTTTTAAAAAAACACCCTGTATATTGAGTGAAATTTTTTTTGATTTAAAAAGTTGCCACCAGACCCCCCTAAGATCGCTCTGAAAAAAATTGTGTGCATTCAGGATGCAACTTTAAGCATCAAGACCAAATTTTAGCATTCTAGGTTGAAAACTCTAATTTTAGTAACGCCTTAACGGAAATTGATAGTTGCGAGCGTTTCGACGCCCGAGCGCTTGCAGCTAGTTTCGAGAACTTGTATCTCAAAAACTAAAACAGGTAGGATTCTAAATTTTTTTTTGCTAAAAGAACTACATAATGTTGCTATATTTATAGCATTGTTTGGTTGTTAACACAATTACCTTTTTAATTAAAAATCTCTCAAAATCAATAAAAATCTTAATGACCGTCTTAGTCAAGGTCATGCTACACATGGGCAAAAGTGATTTTTGCCCAAATAATGAATTTTGATTATGTATTGGGTTCTTGTTAACACTAAAATGAGTCTGGAAAAAAATATTTTAATTTTTGTCACCTGCTAATCAACGGCACATGAGGCTCATTTTTCTCAAATGCGTCATATTCAAGACGAAATAAAGTGATGTCTCACAATTTTTAAAAATGTGAAATGCACATCATTAGAAAGCCTAATATCCCTACTTTCATAATCTGCAATAAAATGTTTGGGGTTTTGCGTCCTTAATTTTTTACAGCGCTTTGTTTAAGGTGCCTTACGCGCCGTTAACGCAAGGTTTGCGCCACGCCCCTTACACACGCCGCGCGTCGAATAACGTAAAAAAAATTACACCAATGTCATTCTGGGTATAAAAGTAAATAGAAATCACTCACTAATAAAAGTTACTTCCAATATTGTCGGTTTATGTGATCATGGGTACCTGCGTATTTGACGTATTCAAAAAAAAAAAAAAAAAAAGACTTCATTTTTTTTTTTTTTTTTTTTTTACTGTAATTATATTATATGAAGTTCCATAATATTTGTCTTCATCATTTCAATATTATGGAACTTCAAGCAATATAATTACAGTAAAAAAAAAATTTGAAGTTTTTTTTTTTTTTTTTTTTAATATATCAAATACAGGTACCCATGATCACATAAACCGACAATATTGGAAGTAACTTTTATTAGTGAGTGATTTCTATTTACTTTTATACCCAGAATGATATTGGTGTAATTTTTTTTACGTTATTCGACGCGCGGCGTGTGTAAGGGGCGTGGCGCAAACCTTGCGTTAACGGCGCGTAAGGCACCTTAAACAAAGCGCTGTAAAAAATTAAGGACGCAAACCCCCAAACATTTTATTGCAGATTATGAAAGTAGGGATATTAGGCTTTCTAATGATGTGCATTTCACATTTTTAAAAATTGTGAGACATCACTTTATTTCGTCTTGAATATGACGCATTTGAGAAAAATGAGCCTCATGTGCCGTTGATTAGCAGGTGACAAAAATTAAAATATTTTTTTCCAGACTCATTTTAGTGTTAACAAGAACCCAATACATAATCAAAATTCATTATTTGGGCAAAAATCACTTTTGCCCATGTGTAGCATGACCTTGACTAAGACGGTCATTAAGATTTTTATTGATTTTGAGAGATTTTTAATTAAAAAGGTAATTGTGTTAACAACCAAACAATGCTATAAATATAGCAACATTATGTAGTTCTTTTAGCAAAAAAAAATTTAGAATCCTACCTGTTTTAGTTTTTGAGATATAAGTTCTCGAAACTAGCTGCAAGCGCTCGGGCGTCGAAACGCTCGCAACTATCAATTTCCGTTAAGGCGTTACTAAAATTAGAGTTTTCAACCTAGAATGCTAAAATTTGGTCTTGATGCTTAAAGTTGCATCCTGAATGCACACAATTTTTTTCAGAGCGATCTTAGGGGGGTCTGGTGGCAACTTTTTAAATCAAAAAAAATTTCACTATTATAAAATAATAATAATTAAATAAAAATCAATACTGAATCCATTTTGCATTCAAAGTTATCAAAAACTTATTTTAAAATGTTTTTTCTCTTTCCTGTAAAATCTTCAAAACTGCAGCTTCGCCATTTTTACCGCGCCTTACCATTTCAGTTTCGCCATTTTTACCACGTCGTACCAATGCAGGTTCGCCAATTTTACCACACCTTACCAATGCAGGTTCGCCTTTTAGCTGCTACCAGGTCGATATGTTCTTAGTCACGAAAGAGAATCACTTTTCAGACTAGCTGAACGCTGAACACCATTCCAAACCCATCCACCAAGAATTATGGTCATCTGTCTTGAGCATGGCCTTTGCCCCACCTCACTGCCCAATGGACTCATGAAGCACTCTGGAATATGCTCTAGCCCACTCTCAATCGAGAGACTAGAATGGGGTTGATTTAGGACACTGTGGCTAGGATCAGACTGCACAAGCAGCTCCGGGGCCACTTCAGGTAGTAAGCAGCAGCCAGGCGGTCGCCGCTTACCCCCAAGTGTCCATACAGGGAGTAGACATTGACGTAAGACCCCTCACCTTGCCATCCTTGGTGTGAATGCCTTGACCAATACGATAGATCTTCTTGTTGATCTCAGTACGATGATGATAACCCTTCTGACCAGCACGAGCAACTGTGAACTGGACACGGGAAGGATGCCAGGCACCAATACAAGCAACCTTACGCAGACCCTTGTGAGTCTTGCGAGGCAGCTTCTTTGTGTGCCAACGAGATGTAACACCTATAAACAACACTCACATTAGCATCATCACACATTGACTTATAAAGCATTAACTGTTTTTAGGCCAAGAAAGCTACTTCCATCACATTCACTTCTGTTTCTATGTATTACGCATGCGCAGTAAGTTGAAACAGGCACGAATGTGATCGATACCACTTTAGTCAGCCTCTTCACAATGTAACACAGGGAAATTGCACATTTTATTTTAGATGGATATTCAGAAGGAAGGCAGCAATTAATATATCTTCATTAATTTTTCTGAAATGCACAAATGCTAATCATCATCATATCCAAAC
The DNA here is from genome assembly GCA_949318235.1 of Ecdyonurus torrentis. Lineage (NCBI taxonomy): Eukaryota > Metazoa > Arthropoda > Insecta > Ephemeroptera > Heptageniidae > Ecdyonurus > Ecdyonurus torrentis. The sequence goes on from OX439129.1 coordinate 10,893,706, forward strand.
TTCGTAATAACCATATGAAACTAATCCTAATTCAATAATTAATTTGGGTTAGATAACTAACAGATCAGTCTGATTCACAACTTACCCTTGTATCCATGACCCTTGGTGATGCCAATGCAGTCAATCATCTCATCCTGGGCAAACACAGTGGACACTGGCACAGGCTTCTCAAGTCTCTCACGTGCCCACTCCACCTTGTCAGCAATAGAACCTCCATTCAACTGGATTTCCATAATGTGTGCCTTCTTCTGGCGCTTTTTCAGCAGCTTCATCTGTTCAGAACATATACTATTGTAGAACATCCCATTGCATAAAAACAATAATATAACAATACTTTTACGCTAGAATTCCTATTAAGAAAAGAAGGCACTTGTCTTATTATCGATTTTTCACTAGAGAAAATAATTATAATAAATTTCTGCAAAACTAGTATGACGATTAACAGGAACTTGTATTTCAAGGATGGTTTGTCTAGAGCATGGCCTTTGCCCCACCTCACTGCCCAATGGACTCGTGAAGCACTCTGGAATATGCTCTAGCCCACTCTTAGTCGTGAGACTAGAATGGGGTTGATTTAGGACACTGTGGCTAGGATCAGACTGCACAAGCAGCTCCGGGGCCACTTCAGGTAGTAAGCAGCAGCCAGGCGGCCGCCGCTTACCCCCAAGTGTCCATACTAACTTAATCATTAAACAATTTTGATATCGTACCTGAGTGTGGGCAATCACTCGGACAACCTTGCAGTATTTCTTGATCTTATTAAGATCCTTCTCAATTTCCTTCTTGCCCATATCCTCCTTCCACTTGGTAGAGGCCTTAGTGAAAGCACGTTTCTTACTCTTGTACCTGAATAACATTAAAGGGTCGGGCCTCATCAGTTGATTGAACTGAGAGGAGACCACGACACCTCAAAGTCCAAGCCTGGCTGCTCAACCATGAGCACACAGGGGACCAAGAGCCCTCATCATACTGAGAGGAGAGCTGCATAGCACTTATGAGAAAACTTTCACACAAAGTGGTTCTTTTCCTTTTGAAAGAAAAGGCAAAAACAGTAACATTATTAGTTTGAAAATGATAAAGACTTATTGTTAGTAGCTCAGACCGCCCTAGAATTTTCATCAAAAAGAATCAGTGTCCATAAACGATGTAAAAAATTCTAGTTTTTATCATCATAGCAAGTAATGGTTTATTACAGGTCCCTAAAAACGTTATACAATCTTAATGTTATTTCATGTATTCTTACCAGTTCTTATAAAATCTACGCCTGCACTCCTCTCCCAAATGCTCAGCCCAGACAGTCTTGAGTGCTCTCAAGCCATGGGGGGTCTCAATGTATCCAACAACACCAACAATCACCATTGGTGGAGACTCGAGGATGGTTACTGGTTCTACGATCTCTTTCTTGTTTACCTCTGTAAATTGATTCATGCCAAGCAATTAGATGTTGCTAGTCTTAATTTTGCAAAATATAATATAATTTTGAATTAATATGATAAGCTCAGTCCGCCCATATTATCCACATGATTGAAGTCAGCAAAATTGTACACATGATAGGAATCATCACAGCTTACATCAAAGTAAATACAAAAATAAGTTAAAATAAAATCCGGTATGTATGTATGTACATACATACGTAAACTATGCATAATGCTGGTTTCTGGACATCAGCAGATAAGATTGCTAAAAAGACAAATAAGGACTTACTTGAGCCTGGTCTGTCAGCTTCTCGTAAAATGTGAGTCATGCCCGCCTTGTATGCAATGAATGCAGTAAGATGCACTGGTTTAGAAGGGTCATCCTTAGGGAAGGCCTTCACCTTACCACGATGACGGCGGGATCTCTTCTTAGGGTAGAAGCCCATGGAGCCATGCCTGGGCGCACTGAATTTACGATGAGACTGAAAATGAAATGTAAGAATATAATTAAATACATCGTTTAAACTTTAATTAAAAAATACTAAATATCTTGAACTTGAAACAAAACAATCATTTGACAGATTTGACACGAACATGAAATGCCATGGCAACATGCGGTCGGTGCATATGCATACTGGTATAAGCTTATTCTAATTAAATCCCGATTAAAAAGTCATTATAATTTAAAGATAAAATAATTAATGAGCTATAAATATATTTCATAGGCAAAATAATAGTTAAATCAAAGAAAAGCTAGCTAGTGGAATAATTGTTCCGAACTCTAATATCCAACACGATTACACGTGGCGTGGCACAATACATATTACCGTAATTTTTTAACTTAAATAACTTGGAAATAAAAATAATATTATAAAAATATTAATATATAATACCAGAACAGATAGGTTAATTCAAGAAAATGAATGAATAAATTCGGATTACTTAGATAATTACAGATTTAAATTCACTCAGCAAAAAACAAAATTCAGACACTCACCATCTTTGACCAGAAAATTTTTCAAGTGATCGGAAAATAGGGGGGGAACCTGTTTATATACTGGCCAAACTGTGACCAACATACGCAAACTAATCCTAAAATTTGAACATGAGGTTTGGCTAACAAAAACCTAAATAGTAGAATTTTTATGACTCATACCTATTTATTTTTTTTATTTAACATAAAAATTATATTAAAATTTTTTTAATCATCTTTATTTTGGTAATTTTTGGTAATTTTTTGGAACATATTTTACGATAATGTTATTTGTATGTTGGTACTAAATGTAGTTCAAAGTAATTTTTAGGTAATATAGATGGCGTAAGTGTCCACTAGATAATTTTTGTTTTAGTGGGAGGATTTAGATTTGGGTAAAATTTGACAATTTTTGGCAAATTTTGTGTGAAAATATGGAAAATATCCAGAAAGAGTTGGCCCAGAGTTATTCTGAATATGTTAAAATTGATATTCAGGATGAGGTGAGTATTTTTAAAAATCTATGCAGGATAAACTAAAATTTAAAGACACATTATATGTCGATCATATGCATATGTACAAAGTGACACTAAAATACACGCACGGCACGCACCGCAACACATCTCTCTTATAAATAATAATAAAACATATGTACATTTGTTGGCTACGGCATATTATTCTGATATTTTCCAGTATACGCGTACGTTTCAATTGATTTTCAGAGACATATACACAAATTTACATACTTGCTGTAGAAATTATGTATATGGATTAACAAATTTCCACAGATTTGGTCCATCCCACAAATTTGTAAAATTCTCAGTTGATGTGTGCATCATACAGCATAATAATTAATATAATGCATATGTATCCACAGATCTCAACACTGGAGGAAACTATCGAAGACATGCTAACCAGACTGGATGAGTTTGAAAGCCTCATGGAAGGGGTAAATCAACGTATTTTATTTTCTATCGGACAGCCTGTCCCTCATTATAAAAAATTGATTTGAACGCCATGAAATATATTTTATGAGTTATAATGTATGGTTGTGTATGGTATGTATAGCTGTAATGTATGTGTCCCAGGGACACATAGTGGCTAGCATAATGCTTGAATGGCCTCGGTGCATATCAGCGTTCAATACCAAAAAGCCTTGGCTGGCTGCGGCTTGATGACAAAAGCTATATATTTGGTATGTGCGTGAAGGTATGTATTGACTGTTGAAGTCTTGGCATGTTTAAGTGTGTGTGTATGTTGTGGAGGTAGGCCAGGCAGTTTAGACTAACGCTTGATCTTAGTAATATGAGTGTTGCCGATGTAGGTAAAAAGTGGTCTGAGCCATACAGCCTGAAGAGTGCATTGATTCGGAACTTATAAGCCACAGCTCGTAACCAATTACAGAAAAGGTTTCTCCTTATCTACCTTCACAAGAGAATTATGGCATCAAAGAATTAAAAGAGTTCCGTAATCTGCTGCGGACAATTTTTTTTTTTTTTTTTATACTCTATTTTAATTTAAAATTTAAGATATGCTATCCTTCCATGTTTTACATATATCACAAACAGTTTGTATGTACACTTTTCCCAAATAAATCTGACCAAAGCGTTGATCTCTCCAAATGTTAACTAGATGGGGAAACTTTAAGCGATCAGATTTATTCAGGAGAGTGTATACTTAATTCAAATTACATGCTATGTATAACCATTTGTAACATATGAGTACATTATAGTATCCTATACTAAAGGTGTTTGTATCTATACTTTTAGGTGCACACAGAGGGTACTAACAATTTGGTACAAACATTGCCTGAAATAGAGAACAGTTGTGAGGCACTGGAAGTGTTATTTCATAGAATAGACCACATTGAAACCCTCGTGGCTCGCGTGAAGAATGATGTCACACAAATGGAGTCCAGATTGGATGCTGCGGAGGCAGAAACTGCACCCTCTACTTCATCAGATCTTAGTCTGAGAAATCTACTCAAACCTCTCTTCTATGTGAGTTTTAAATAACTATAACTATATATCGATGCTATTGCGGTTAAACCACGTATCTACTCTTAGCGTGTTTCCTTACTTTCACGGATCTACGTTTATCGCGATAGACATAAAAACGTGTATCTACATTTATCGCGACAGCAGGTAAAAACATTTCTACACCTGTTTTCCTACGTAGAAATGTTTTTACCTGTTGTAGCGATAAATGTAGATACGCGTTTTTATGGCTATCGCGATAAACGTAGATGCGTGAAAGGAAACGCGCTAAAAGTAGAAGCGTGGTTTAGCCGCAACAGCATCGATATATAGTAAAACATAATATTTCAATGGCAAAGAAAATGAATTCTGCTACACAGCTTTGTTTAGATAGAAATGCAACAAGTAATATTGAAACTAGTCATCTAACAAAAATATTGCCAACAAAACTAGGAATGGAGATGAAAGAATATTTAGTTTTAGTCTACATACTTTAAGACCATCACTATAATGAAAAGTATAGGTATACTTTGTAATAAAGACAACACATGCTACCATATAGGTAGTCACAAAATTTTGTGTTGCTGTCAGTCAACTATCAGGTTTACTTATATATAAGCATTTAGTTCAAAACAAGACGAGTTGATTTAATTACAATGAAATAATAATTCAATGTTTTTGTTGTTCCAGAAAAAAACTGAACCTACCCCTGGCAATGTTGTGAAGTCCCCAACATATGAACCACCAGAGATTTTCAAAACTGCAGAGTTCTTTCCCTCTTCTTCATCTTAGTATCTATATTTTGTGAATTAATCAAGTCATTCCTTAACTATTTTTGTGATATATAGTCATGTACACCTCTGGACATAAGTTTCCGAATGTGACTAAGGCAGCCAATATGTTTTTTCATAAAGACGGCATAGTGTGGTTGCGGGTTGCCCAACTAATCATTCAGATACTTTATGTACTGAGGTGTACAGCTATGGCCAAAAGTTTGAGAACGATTTGTATAGGCAACCCCCAACCACACAATGTTATCTTTATGGGAAAACGCTGCGGCCGCTGCTGCCCCATTCTTAAACTTTTGGTCAGAGCTGTGCATATATACAAGGAAAAAATATTATTAATTTCAAATATATGTATCATGTATTTTAAATTATCCACCATGATTAAATAATAAAGTGTTTTTTTTTTTTGTTAAGCTATATAGAATTTATTTGCATAATATATAATGAAGGTATTTACAATACACACTAAAATACTGCATGTGTCTAATAAATTTCATTTAATGTAACATCTGAAATAAGTTTGAAATGACATAAACTTTATACAATAAATTACACTGGACACTTAAGAAATAAGGGGGGGGGGGGATATACAAGTATTTTAAGCAAACTGTTTACATGGCATTACAGCTCTCGTGCACATAAAAAGTTGAACTTCCCAACAAAAATATAATTTACATAATAGGATTTTAAAACAAATTGCTGTAGCAAAGGATTAAACAGAATAATATTTTTACAAATACAAATGTGCATTTATGATGAGATATAATGAAGAATCACAAATATAGGCATAAGCATTATTGACAATATTAAAATACACCTTTTCTTTCAGTAAGCAACAATCACAATTAAGTTTATGGTATACCATTTAATTAAACTAAAAGTGTAGCTAAAGTGTAAAACATTAGGCATGATATAATAATTTATTGCTGCTATTTCTCTCTGCTTTCTTAAAAAATTGAAAACAAAATTAAAAATTACAGTACAAGAGAGAAAATACTCGCATTGGAATTTATATTTAAATTGAACATGACATAATATAATTACAAAAATCAAATAGTGCACTAAATATATATAAAATAAGCACATTAATGTTTCATATATATGTGATAAAATATTTAACTATAAAAAAGGTTGATTCACTTCAACTGAGTTGACAGTGATACTAAAATAATCATGCTTCTTTTTTGTTCTTGTTCTTAAGCAACTCAATGCTGCTGTATAACTTGATGGCTGGACCAACTTTGAATCCAAGCATGCTGATCAAATCACTTTGTGTAAGTAGCATAAAGGATTCCCCATCAATGTTCTGCAACATATGAGCATATATATAAGAATCAGACAGACTGTTTTTTCTGCAAATAGTGTGACACAGAAATATTTAAAAATTGGTATCAGACAAATTTTTAAAACGTTAAATCAGTTAAATGGTCATAGGTGTCATAGGACATTATATAGCAGAGTACTCTAGATATACATTATACAGTTAGAATTAACGACACACAAGTTTTTATCTTTTATCAAGTTTTTGTGTCAAAATTTGCTAAGAACTAAAAAGCAAACCACTCAAACATGAAGACTTTCTACTTCTGAAGAGTTATCATGGGAGGGAAAAACAATGCCCAATAATGTAACCAAGATAGACTTTGAGAATAAAGAACTTGAGTCATATGAATATTTTTAAATTCTTACCTCGTCAACAAAAGCTTTGCTCTTGTCCTCACATCCTGGCAAAGTGCTGACAAAATTCTGGACTTGCTGTGGAGTCCAAATCTTCACTACCTTGTTACTGAGAGGCTGCATGTTCTCAATGTTTAGCAGGTAAGCATGTTTGGACCAGTTGAGGGGCATCTCTGCAGGAGAGGGCATGTAACCAGGGCTGAAAATGCTCTCATGAACACCCAGCCTCAGTGATTTCAAATTTCCACCATCAGCTTTCCTATGTGATCAAATATTAATTTTAGTATATCTCATTTCATAGATGTAATAGCATCTGAGAAAGAGGGCTGTTGCCTTTGGAATATCTCATAACCTACATAACATACTTGTGTACAAATTATCATCAAGATGTGCACCTCACTATGAACATCATAGTATTCTTTTGCTCTGTTTCTAGCCAAACCAAAATGGTTTCAAATTACCTTAAAGGCGTAGAACACCTTGAACAAAAAAGTTGCGTAATATCCTAACAAACCTGAAAATCAACGTTGATTTGGACGGAGTCATTGATTTCTAATTTATTTTCCATTCACAAAATGCCGCTGCCGGTCACTGACGTCACAGCTCGCCTGGTCCACTCGCAAGTAAACCGGGCGAGCTGTGACGTCAGTGACCGGCAGCGGCATTTTGTGAATGGAAAATAAATTAGAAATCAATGACTCCAGTCAAATCAACGATGATTTTCAGGTTTGTTAGGATATTACGCAACTTTTTTGTTCAAGGTGTTCTACGCCTTTAACATTAATGGAAACCATATCCTGTATTTAACTTGAAAACAACAACATATTTCTCAGAAATGTATAAAGCTTCATCTTACTTTTTCTTTGCAGGAGGTTCAAATTTCTCTTCCATATCTGCAAAGTCATCATCATCATCTTCTTCTTCCTCTGATTCTTGTTTAAATTCTTCTCCATCACTGCTATCTACTTGTCGTTTAGGACCAATATTTTCTCTGAAATAATAATCATTGTAAATTCCACAAAGAAATACAATTTTATAGCCTATTTATTAACATACAGCAAGATTATAAAAACAAATCAATAAATTTATTTATCAGAAGATTACATAGTAATATAGATCTTGTCTCATAAACAGCAAAACATTGGATAGCTTTTGGCACTACACTCCAAGAGAAAACGGAGTGTGTCTAAAGCTATACTATCTTACAGGGTCGGCCTGGCAGGAAAAGGCCCGGTCCGCGAGATTACAAAAGGGCCCGCCAACGAGTGGTGGTTTGGGACGAGGTCCCCCAAAACAGCGCAGCAGGTGAACATTTTTCGAGGCCACGCCCCCTTTTCAGTGGGAATTTACTTAAAATACTTCAATTTTAAACTAGAGTTCGCTAGAAGTGCAATTTTTTTTAAAAAAGTTTAAAAATTAAAAGCGGACAGAATTTTAAGATTGGATGTAATTTCTTGTCGTTTTTTGAAAGAAAAAGAAAAATTATCAGTCTGAAATTGTCCTTTTAATTTATTTCTTTTTCTTCGTTTTTTTATTTAGTTTTTGTTTTTGTTTTATAATTGGTGTGTTGTTGACACGGCAAGGGCCCGCGCCCGGGGGGGGGGGGGGGGGGGGGGAGCGGTCCGCAATCGCGGACTAGCGGACCTGGCCAGGCCGACGCTGCTATCTTAGCTATATTATCTCTATGCTAGCAAGATTTTCACCGAACTATGGTACAGCCCTTGCTGGTTTTCTTTTATTTTTTGAATTTATCAAACCTAAGTAACTTAACCATGGTGGCTTTTTCCCCTTAATATAGTGTGGCACCTAAATATTACTTAAAATATATAATATTATTTAGTCCCACACTTTATCATTAGATGTCATACAATTCATGTTTACATATTTTTATGTTGTGTCCACTGCAGATCACGTGGTACTCCTTTTTCCTAGCTACCTATCTAGCCACCTCTCGCGAGCACAGCAACCATTCGTTGCTGCGCGGCCCGTAGGTTAAGATGTAAGTCGTACAGTAAATTAGACCGCCACAATAGCATATCTTATATTTACTAAATTTGTATCCATGTCAATTAAAAAAAAAAAAAATAAAAAAAAATTTATAATTATTTAATGTAAATTCAACTTACTTTATGGGTATTTTCTTAGCTTTGTTGCCAACATTGGCTAGGTTTGCAGAGGTAAGAGGACATGAACTGCAGGAGTGAGGTAGCAACAGCTGTGAATTCTTTAACAATGCCCTACATCCTGGTGTCATGCAATAGTGTTCTTGGTTAGGACCTGAAAATACAATAAAATATTACAATGACAATCCAATTAAATTAAAAATTTAATACTACATGGGAGTTGATCAGTCATATGACATACCTGGAGGGGGGGTTAGTGGGTGTTGTGTTTTGTTGCACCAACCCATGGGGTGAATATCAGGAGAATCACAATCCATCCACACTGCAGTTTCTAGAGGCCAACCATCAAAACTGATCTGTATTCTGTGCCCTCTGAAGTCATTAATTGTAGCCACTCTATTCCAACAAATAAAATAAAACATACTTAATATTCAAGCTTTTAATATAATCATAGCCTAATAATAAATGAAGTCAACCAAAGAACAAATTAAAGCAAGGAAAATAATTACAATGTTTAGCCTAAAGACTAAATTAAAATACTAACAATTTAATTTGTTTTAGAACATGTTGTATGGGAAGGGTATTATTTTGAGTTCAACATTTGTGAAAAAAAAATTAAAAAACATAAAAAGTAGAGTATGTAATAAAAAACAAAACATATATGTTAGAAAGCAATGTAATGCCAGTAAAATGTAGGCATACACCATAATTATTTCATTATTAAATGCATTTTACCTGATAAGCTGTGGAAATCTTGGGTCCACACACTCCAATTTCATTCCTTTCTTAAATGGAGGTATAGGCTTGGGTTTGAATGCTCTTGATGGAACAGCACTTCTTTTTGTTTCTTTCAAGTAAGATTCCCAATCAAACTCAGTGTAACCTACGGGAAAATAAAAATATATTATAAATATGTTGATAGGATTTGACAGGCTACATTTTGCCACTCTATTTGTTACCATTTGGTGGAGTGAGAGTTCTTCTATTCTGGTCACACCAGCCAACAGGGTGAATGTACGGAGAGGTTGGCTCTACCCAGTAGTCGTAAGTGTGATCCCAAGAGTCAAAGTGAATTAACACTCGTCCGTCTAAAATATCTGCGACAGTCGCAACACAAATGAGGTCTTGGTTCTGCTTATCTACTGCTTCTAATTTCATCCCCACTCTGAATCCACTGGGACCAACAGCCTGTAGAGAAAAACGTATTAAAAATGGTGTAGTGTAAATTTCCGGTACCTATAGAAGTACCAATGTATGTTGGAAACATAAGTTAATTTTTATATGAAACTTTTATAACAAAAACTTACATTTTTAGTGGCAGGTCTATGCAAAAATAGTTGTCTAGGTGCTGCACTAGCTTTCAATAATTTTAGATAAGATGTCCAAGAAAATGTAGTTTTTGGATATCCTCGAGGAGGTATTAGTGATCTTCCAGTTTTTTCACAAAAACCAACAGTAAAAATATCTCGAGAATCAGCATTAACCCAGAAATCATTTGTGTCTGGCCAACCTTCAAAATGTAGTTTTATTCTATAACCTGCAATGATAAACATGGAAAATTTAATCTAAATTAACTAGGATTAAAGTTGGAAGTTGCATCATATGTAAAAATAAAAAAAATATATAAAAATAATAATACAGTAATAATACTAATAATATCATTTTTCAAGCCATAATTGACTGACACAAAAAGACTTAAAGGGAGTAGGTGACCAGCTGATATCTGATTAACTGAATGGTTGCTAAATATAAAATTAACATGAAGTAAAGATGAAATGTTACTTAAAAGTTTAGTTGTGTCAAACACACAAAAATACGGTCAAATATTTAATTAAGTTATTCTACTTTCAAGATACTAAAACAATAGGATAGAGATAGGACGAGAGAAATTAGAGCACCGTGTATTGAGAGTTAATACAGAGCGAAATTCTCTAATTTTGATAGTATAATGGAGTAGGGATTCAAATCAATTCACTAGCATTTTGGCTAGGACGTTTTATATGAAAAGAAATTAAAAGGATGGGTGATTCTGTGCAAAAGCTAACCAAACATACCAAATATCCTCACGACCCACACCTCTCGCGATCTAGCTGGACGCGCGTTTCGTCCATATCCGTTCCGAATTTTATGCACTAATTGTATAATTAATGCACAAAAAACATCGCGGGCGGTCTCAGGCACTCATCAGCAGCCCACAGCAATACAATGTGCTCACCTGTACCAAGCATCACCGCTTGATACGTGTGGTTCACATAGCTCGCTGTGTGATAGTGAGAGAGCGGGGCAAAGTCGCGTGCCGAACGATGCCCGCCGCGCTCCCCCCTCCGCATTCCCCAATGCGAAGAAGCTAGCGGCTGGCCACCATCCTGCACGTCGTCTCATTTCGTGGTACATACTTGTATGCAAGGCAGATTTTGCACAGAAAGGGGAGGAAAAAGTAAAAGATGATAGAAATTAGAGATAGAAATATAAAACACAACCAAGTGTTGTATTTAAGGTATGCACTTACATAGCTCTCGCTTATTGGCATATAACTCGAATAGAATGTGAAAAATATTATTTACAAAGGAAAAAAATCGACATTGCGATAAATATAAATATGTGAAAAAACCATCGCGGTTAATGCTACTAAAACAATAGGATAGAGATAGAACGAGAGAAATTAGAGCACCGTGTATTGAGAGTTAATACAGAGCGAAATTCTCTAATTTTGATAGTATAATGGAGTAGGGATTCAAATCAATTCACTAGCATTTTGGCTAGGACGTTTTATATGAAAAGAAATTAAAAGGATGGGTGATTCTGTGCAAAAGCTAACCAAACATACCAAATATCCTCACGACCCACACCTCTCGCGATCTAGCTGGACGCGCGTTTCGTCCATATCCGTTCCGAATTTTATGCACTAATTGTATAATTAATGCACAAAAAACATCGCGGGTCTCAGGCACTCATCAGCAGCCCACAGCAATACAATGTGCTCACCTGTACCAAGCATCACCGCTTGATACGTGTGGTTCACATAGCTCGCTGTGTGATAGTGAGAGAGCGGGGCAAAGTCGCGTGCCGAACGATGCCCGCCGCGCTCCCCCCTCCGCATTCCCCAATGCGAAGAAGCTAGCGGCTGGCCACCATCCTGCACGTCGTCTCATTTCGTGGTACATACTTGTATGCAAGGCAGATTTTGCACAGAAAGGGGAGGAAAAAGTAAAAGATGATAGAAATTAGAGATAGAAATATAAAACACAACCAAGTGTTGTATTTAAGGTATGCACTTACATAGCTCTCGCTTATTGGCATATAACTCGAATAGAATGTGAAAAATATTATTTACAAAGGAAAAAAATCGACATTGCGATAAATATAAATATGTGAAAAAACCATCGCGGTTAATGCTACTAAAACAATAGGATAGAGATAGGACGAGAGAAATTAGAGCACCGTGTATTGAGAGTTAATACAGAGCGAAATTCTCTAATTTTGATAGTATAATGGAGTAGGGATTCAAATCAATTCACTAGCATTTTGGCTAGGACGTTTTATATGAAAAGAAATTAAAAGGATGGGTGATTCTGTGCAAAAGCTAACCAAACATACCAAATATCCTCACGACCCACACCTCTCGCGATCTAGCTGGACGCGCGTTTCGTCCATATCCGTTCCGAATTTTATGCACTAATTGTATAATTAATGCACAAAAAACATCGCGGGTCTCAGGCACTCATCAGCAGCCCACAGCAATACAATGTGCTCACCTGTACCAAGCATCACCGCTTGATACGTGTGGTTCACATAGCTCGCTGTGTGATAGTGAGAGAGCGGGGCAAAGTCGCGTGCCGAACGATGCCCGCCGCGCTCCCCCCTCCGCATTCCCCAATGCGAAGAAGCTAGCGGCTGGCCACCATCCTGCACGTCGTCTCATTTCGTGGTACATACTTGTATGCAAGGCAGATTTTGCACAGAAAGGGGAGGAAAAAGTAAAAGATGATAGAAATTAGAGATAGAAATATAAAACATTCTCCCCTTTCTGTGCAAAATCTGCCTTGCATACAAGTATGTACCACGAAATGAGACGACGTGCAGGATGGTGGCCAGCCGCTAGCTTCTTCGCATTGGGGAATGCGGAGGGGGGAGCGCGGCGGGCATCGTTCGGCACGCGACTTTGCCCCGCTCTCTCACTATCACACAGCGAGCTATGTGAACCACACGTATCAAGCGGTGATGCTTGGTACAGGTGAGCACATTGTATTGCTGTGGGCTGCTGATGAGTGCCTGAGACCCGCGATGTTTTTTGTGCATTAATTATACAATTAGTGCATAAAATTCGGAACGGATATGGACGAAACGCGCGTCCAGCTAGATCGCGAGAGGTGTGGGTCGTGAGGATATTTGGTATGTTTGGTTAGCTTTTGCACAGAATCACCCATCCTTTTAATTTCTTTTCATATAAAACGTCCTAGCCAAAATGCTAGTGAATTGATTTGAATCCCTACTCCATTATACTATCAAAATTAGAGAATTTCGCTCTGTATTAACTCTCAATACACGGTGCTCTAATTTCTCTCGTCCTATCTCTATCCTATTGTTTTAGTAGCATTAACCGCGATGGTTTTTTCACATATTTATATTTATCGCAATGTCGATTTTTTTCCTTTGTAAATAATATTTTTCACATTCTATTCGAGTTATATGCCAATAAGCGAGAGCTATGTAAGTGCATACCTTAAATACAACACTTGGTTGTGTTTTATATTTCTATCTCTAATTTCTATCATCTTTTACTTTTTCCTCCCCTTTCTGTGCAAAATCTGCCTTGCATACAAGTATGTACCACGAAATGAGACGACGTGCAGGATGGTGGCCAGCCGCTAGCTTCTTCGCATTGGGGAATGCGGAGGGGGGAGCGCGGCGGGCATCGTTCGGCACGCGACTTTGCCCCGCTCTCTCACTATCACACAGCGAGCTATGTGAACCACACGTATCAAGCGGTGATGCTTGGTACAGGTGAGCACATTGTATTGCTGTGGGCTGCTGATGAGTGCCTGAGACCGCCCGCGATGTTTTTTGTGCATTAATTATACAATTAGTGCATAAAATTCGGAACGGATATGGACGAAACGCGCGTCCAGCTAGATCGCGAGAGGTGTGGGTCGTGAGGATATTTGGTATGTTTGGTTAGCTTTTGCACAGAATCACCCATCCTTTTAATTTCTTTTCATATAAAACGTCCTAGCCAAAATGCTAGTGAATTGATTTGAATCCCTACTCCATTATACTATCAAAATTAGAGAATTTCGCTCTGTATTAACTCTCAATACACGGTGCTCTAATTTCTCTCGTCCTATCTCTATCCTATTGTTTTAGTAGCATTAACCGCGATGGTTTTTTCACATATTTATATTCTACTTTCAAGATAACACATCAATTCAAGCACGTACAGACCAGCAGAAATGAATACATATTGTTCATATTAATTGGAAGTAGAGTTATTGGCTTGCATTTTATTCAGATGGGGTATACAGTAATTTTCAGCAGTCATCATTTCTAGTCATGGACAGCTGGAAATGAAAGGGGGGGAGCTAAAATGTCTATGCTGACTCAATCAAATGCAAGCCAACCCTCCCGTGCTCCAATTCTAATTAATATGAGTGTCTACATAATATAATGGAATAATAATGCCCATCTAATTTTGGCCTGGTCTAGAAATTATTTTCTTGGAACTCATCCTAAAGTATGCTATTTCCCACTCCTTAAAATTTTCCATATATTTATCAATAGAGGAACAAAAATTTGGTTGGGTAGTTTCAAGTATAAAAGGAAAGGTAGAGAAAACCAACTAAAGCTGATAATAAGATATTCGTGGTACTACCTTACTTGCTGGTATCCTCTATCCTTTTCTTTGAAATTTTTTTCCTTTCTGATATTACAGTACAAATGTGGAAGTGCCAAACAAAATTCCACAATTTTTAACTAACCTTTGATATCTGCTACTGAAAGGGCACACAACTGTGAAGGCGTACGTGGGTCAATACCCTCTAGTCTCATGCCCATACGAAATCCATTCCGTTGATAAGGAAAACCACCATCTGGGAAGAGCTTTGTTGGTGCTGCACGAGCTTTCAGATGTTCTAAATATTTGGACCAGGAGAATAAAGTCTCTCCCAAACTGTTGACAACTTGCCACGGTAGCAGAGGCACCTGCTGTGAAACATTTAGTAATTATAATATAGTTCACATTTTTACGACTGTGATAGATTAATTAGATAAATTAAGGAAAAGAAACCATCTGGGTTAAATATAATAAATTAAAAGATAGAGAAAACCATAAAGACCAGCAGAGCAAAGAGATTATTTACAGTTCAGTGAAATTCTGTGCTACATTTGTTTTCCAAATGAACATGACATGTAGTTAGTAAGGACAGAAGATGGCACATACACACACACATCCTATTCTCTAGGAGCCTTGTGCCAAAAGCTATCCAATGTGTTACCATTATTCATTATCTCTGTGCTAGTAAGAATGTTCACTGAACTATAGAATATCTCTTTTCTATGTAATACCATTGCTGGTTTCCTCTCCACTCATAACTTTTTTTCCCCCTACACTATTACCAATGACATGACAATAGATATGTTTTCAACTTACTGGTTTTGGAGGCTCTGTGGACATATTAGTGTCCTCATCACTTTCAGCAGGTGTTTGGCTAGGAGAGTTTTGTGCTGTGCTTGTGGGGGTGGCACTTGTTGCTGGGGTGCCAACTTTGTCCAGTAACTCCTGTGAATCTGGCAAAGTAGGTGCCTCTGTTGTACTTGAAGCAGTATCCTCTCCAGACTCTAGCTTAATACGCAATTCCTGCAATCGTTTCTTCTTTCGCTTCTGTCTCTGTTCTTCCAGTTCAATTGCTCTACGTCCAATAGCAGCCCTGCGCTTGGATGTTGCTTCTTCACATGTATCACTACAAAATCTAAACACAAGTATTAAGATATTAGAACAATCATACCATACTAAGGTAAGAAATGTACATGTAAATTACAATTTACCTCTGAGTTTTAAATTCACATGCCATGCCATAACATCCACAGTTCTCACAGCAGTATATGTCATCAGGAGATAGCTTCTCTTTCCTTGCTCGTTTTCTAACTTCTGGTACTGTAAAAATATAATAACAATAAAATAAATAAATAGCATGTTATACATAGTTGTGAAATAAAATGTGTTCTGTTTAATTATACTTCATGGGAATTTTTTTTTTCCCTGGTGTATAATTTATACCATTTTTTTTTTTTTTACACATACCTGGTGCTTTTTTGCCTTCCTCAGACTTTTCTTGTGGAATTTCAGTTTTCTCAGTTGAAGTGGTAGTACTGTCATTAGGAGCCTCATGTATTTCCCCCTCCTCATTATCATCTTCTCCTTCCACCATCTCCATCATGCCAAACTCATTCAACTTAAACTATACAAAACATTTAAAAAAATAATAATAATAATAATTTAATGACAAAACCATCAAGATTATGATAATAATAAAATATAATATAATGTCTAATATACAAAACATACACCCGTTTAATTTCCTATTTAAATTTAAGTTGTATTATATATACCTTCAAATTGCTTCCTGGCAAAACACCAACTCCATCTTGCCAGTCTAATACTTTAGTTGGATCAAAGTCTTCTGCAACTTTATCTTCAACATGAGGTGGTTTGATATCCTTCAGTATGTTCTCTAACGGAGGTTTCTTCTCTTCACTCTCTACCGGAATATCATTTTCCTCCTTACTTTCGCTCTTTTTCTCTGTAGGCTCAAGCTTGGTTTCAGGCTTAATTTCACTGTCTTCTTTCTTGTCATCTTGAGGTTTAGCTTCAATTGTTTCAGATTTTTTAGCTGTAATTGCTACTTTTTTTAATGTGTTTGCCAATATAGGTGAACTGTCTTTATATTTTTTTCTTCCTCCTAAAATACTTGGTCTCTTAAATTGGCGTTTTTTAAAAGGGAAATAGTCTTCCTCTTCTTTAGTAGAGTCTGTTTCTTCTGTACATTTTTCAGGAAGTTTATCTGATGTTTCTGATTTTTTGACTAATGTTTCTTCTTTTTCTGTCTCAGTTTTGTCAGTAAGCTCCTCAGTAGTTGGTGGAGGAGGGACAATTTGTTCAAGTATGGGCTGAGGTTCCTGGATAGATGCTTCCTGTGTTTCCTCAACTGCTGTATCAACTGCAGGGGGAAGACTTGAGGGTTCTTGCTCAGCTGAAGTTTCTATTACTATTGTTGAAGGAGACAATGGGGCAAGGAGATCTTCTTGAGGAGTTTCAACGAGCGCTGCCTTGGATATGTTGCCAGAAGATGAGGGAACACTGAAGTTGCAAGAAGGAGTAACAGGTACAGCTGAGATTTCTTGAACAATATTCTTAGCTTCTTTAATAACTTCTCTACTTATTGTTTGAACTTGTGTAAATCGAGGTGCAATTGGTCTTTGATTAGTCAGACCATGATATTGAATTAAATTAGGAAATTCATTGACTGGTAATGATGGTTCGTGTTCTTTTACTTTTGGTGGTGTTTCTTTATTTGATGATCTATCTTTAAAAACTTTCTTTTCACTACCATCATTTATTGGTTTACCAGCATATGACCTAAACTCTCCAAAGGCTCCTTGTTTAATCTGAACTCTGAGTAGAGATTCAGTGCTGGAAGATGCTTGGGGCTCAGGGGGTGGCAGTGGAGGAGGTGGGTATGGTTGTATCCGTTTAAACTGGTTGAACCCTCCTGCTATGTGCTTCAGCTTGTTGACAGCAATTCGTTGCTGCTGTGAGGCTGTGATGGGTTGTAGGGGAGGAGGGTTTGAAACATTCTTTTTCTTGACATCATCATGAAGCAGTGACGTTTTAGCCAAAGGTGCTGCGTAAGAAAATATACATGTATACACATCAGAAATTATCTTAAAATATTCTACACATAAACTATAGCAAGAAAAAAAAAACTAAAAAAAGAGAAAGAGACAAACAAAATCAAGTATCATTTAAGCCATGAATAAAATTAATCACTTCAGTGTGAGATTTGCTTTTTAATCTGGAAGATGGGGGGGGGGGGGGGGGGGGGGGGGGCTTAGAAAAGGTTTTTAAAATGTGCAATTGGGAGATTTTAAATACTTTAGCAACAAAAATGATAAAATAATGAGTTCTAAAGATGATGAACACATAAGTAGATTTGAAAATTTGGGAATTGGGGAATTGAGCTGTAAATTGACAGGATGCCTTGCATGAGAGAGAGAGAGAGAGAGAGAGAGAGAGAGAGAGAGAGAGAGAGAGAGAGAGAGAGAGAGAGAGAGAGAGAGAGAGAGAGAGAGAGAGAGAGAGAGAGAGAGAGAGAGAGAGAGAGAGAGAGAGAGAGAGAGAGAGAGTATTCTCCTGGTCCAAATCAAATGCGAGATGCATTCATAAATTCCAAAGGGGTATGTACTTAAGCTAGCTCAAATTTTTACCTACATGCTCAAATTTTTACAGAAGGTGAGCACAGGTGGTGGTTTTGGCTTGCATTTGGTGCAGTGGTCTAAAAACATGCACCACTACTTTGGACACCTCACTCTCAAGCAATGGGGTCAGCTGTTTTGGCCTTACTGCGTGCCTCATCAGCATGGTGTGTGGAGAGAGGTCAAGCTCCCACTCTAGGAGGCAACCTCTATTCACTTTAGTGGAACTGTGCTAAACTTCTGACAATTATTTTCAGACCGGGTTAGAATATTCTCTCTCTCTCTCTCTCTCTCTTCCTCATGCAAGGCGTCCCAGTCAATTAATAGCACAATTTCTCAATTTTTTAAATCTGAGTGTATATTCTACTACCCCCCCCCCCTTTTTTTTAAATCTAATGTACCAATTATCACAAAGTCAAATTCTTTCTTTAAATATCTACTGAAATACTTGCTATTATAAAATTGTTGCATTTATTATTATAATTACTTTTTGCCAAACATGCAATTTTAATAAAATTACGTACCTTTTTTAGAACCAAGAATTTTAATTTTTGGTTTTTGGGGGATCTGCACAGCATGCACCAGGGTGGCTGGTGAAGGACTGATATTAGTAGTGTGCAAAATTGTCTGTGGATTACGAATGTGTGACTTGTCTATAACAAAAATGTTGAGTATCGCAATGTTAGTAAAGTATGCAGCATTATTATATACCTATACCTAGAGGGTATTAATTTTTTTTTTTTTTTTTTTTTTTTTTGTACAAGTGCAGTATGCATTAAAAAATAAACAAACTAGATATACTTTACCTTGAGTGATGACAGGAGTTATCAAACTAAAAACATTTGATGGTCCTTGATGTGGATTGCCTCCTGACATGCCACTAATTATGAAAGGTTGCATATTAGTTGCCTGACTCACTGCTTGATTGGCATTACTGGTGTGTGTAGCATTTGAAGGAATCAACTAAAAAATAAATAATATTAAAAACATGTTTACTTTCCTACACTACAATTTTTAAATATGTAATAATATATATATAGGTATATATACATTTAACAAGAGAATTTTTATTCACTCTTAAAAGCGTAGAACACCTTGAACAAAAAAGTTGCTTAATATCCTAACAAACCTGAAAATCAACGTTGATTTGGCCGGAGTCATTAATTTCTAATTTATTTTCCATTCACAAAATGCCGCTGCCGGTCACTGACATCACAGCTCGCCTAGCCCACGCCCGTGTAAACCGGGCAAGCTGTGACGTCAGTGACCGGCAGCGTCATTTTGTGCATGGAAAATAAATTAGAAATCAATGACTCCGGCCAAATCAACGTTGATTTTCAGGTTTGTTAGGATATTACGCAACTTTTTTGTTCAAGGTGTTCTATGCCTTTAAGGTGCATTTCATTTATTTGCTGTTGCAACTTTGAGCACCAAAATAATCATTCCCATTTTAAACAATGCTATATGTATTTAAAAATTTGCGGCACAAGGTTGCAACAAATATATTGCTGTGGCTGCCCCCAAAGGGCATACTCGCATTTCAAGGTCGTTTTACAAAAGGCGTACTTGCATTTTTGACCAGTACAACAAAGGGCGTACTTGCACTCGGTTTTACATGTTAAGATTCTGGTACATGCGTGCGGAGCATCGAAAGTAGCCAAATGCAAGTACGCCCTTTGAGCACGGCCAAGGCAATATGATTATGTATAAATATTACATCTATATATATTGAAAATATAGCCTATGCTTGTTCCTACAATGTCTTTGCAGTGAATATAAAACATAGCCATCCATCAATAATATATTTTGTAAATTTTTGTCTGCTCTGAAAAATCAAAATAATAAAAATAAAAATAAAATAATAAATCCTATTTTTGAAAAAAAAAAAAAAAAAAAAAAAAAAAAAAGGCGTAATACAGTATACCTTTTTAACTGTGTATGCGTTTAATTTAGGCCTGGGTTAGAAATTATTTTCTTCATTCTTTCTCACTTTATCTCCCATGATTCCCCATGTTATTTAAATCTATTTATGCATTTTCACAATCAATTCTTTTTTATTAAAGGCGTAGAACACCCTCAGGACCAAAATATGATAAATAAGCACATAAATTGTACATACCAGGCTCATATAGTGGTAATACCGTTGATTGCACCCTTCTGGTTGATTTTCCAAGTATTTTAGGTTGAAAATTGTAACGGTTCTCTTTGCGGGTTCGTTTCGTCACACGATACTCCGCTTTTCTAGCAGTTTCAAGTATAGATAAACTCTTTTTTTCTATTGGCTGACAATAAAATTGCGCGAAAGATGTTTGAAACGTTTATAACACATTTTCCTTTTCAACACTGATTGTATTATTCTTGATCTCTGTGGTTGTAATTATGATACACAAACTTCACAAACAATACATAATATTATTACAATTACTATATATACTGTTATGATGCGCAACGTCTCTAAATGAGTGTCAATGAACCCCCCGGTCCCCGCAATGTACTAAACTGCAAACACGCGTACAGATCGGGCACGGGCAGGCGGCAGGCGGCAGGCTACAAGGAAGTAGCGATCACCACAGCATAGGGGAGCGGGTTGGAGCCAGGTTGGAGCTCTAGAGGAGCTCTCCTTTGAGAGGCAAAGGCACGCGGTATATCGTCCGTGCTGCTCTTTGTTTTTAGTAGCTCTCTAGAGCTCCAACCCCCTCCCCTATGCTGTGGTGATCGCTACTTCCTTGTAGCCTGCCGCCTGCCGCCTGCCGCCTGCCCGTGCCCGATCTGTACGCGTGTTTGCAGTTTAGTACATTGCGGGGACCGGGGGGTTCATTGACACTCATTTAGAGACGTTGCGCATCATAACAGTATATATAGTAATTGTAATAATATTATGTATTGTTTGTGAATTATGTGTATCATAATTACAACCACAGAGATCAAGAATAATACAATTAGTGTTGAAAAGGAAAATGTGTTATAAACGTTTCAAACATCTTTCGCGCAATTTTATTGTCAGCCAATAGAAAAAAAGAGTTTATCTATACTTGAAACTGCTAGAAAAGCGGAGTATCGTGTGACGAAACGAACCCGCAAAGAGAACCGTTACAATTTTCAACCTAAAATACTTGGAAAATCAACCAGAAGGGTGCAATCAACGGTATTACCACTATATGAGCCTGGTATGTACAATTTATGTGCTTATTTATCATATTTTGGTCCTGAGGGTGTTCTACGCCTTTAATCAATTATTACAAAATTGATTTATCCCATAATGTTGATTAATTCCCACAACTTATTTATTCTGTCATACACCAGTATAGAATACAGTAGAAGACAAATAAAAGGTTACAATTTAAGCTGGTTCCTCATTTCTGCACCTCATAAAGTTCTTAATTACCTGAGCAAGAGTGGCGACCTCTAGTGAATATTATATAAATATTTTGAAAGAACGTGAAGATGAGGTAAAAATATCATTTCAACATAAAGTTTGAAGCATGCAAATAAGGAACAAATTGAAATTGTAACCTTTTATCTGTCTTCGACTGTACATATGATGGACCATATTTCTTAGGCCATGATTGTTAACATATTGAAAATTTATAATAATTCTCTCAAAAACTATAAATCATTACGTGTTTTTTTTTTCTTTTCTTTTTTTTTTTTTTAATTGCATATAAAACATAATGTACCTGTGCATACTGAGTTCCTGACCCATCACTGTTGGGGATGAGAACAGCAGGGACTAGCATCCTTGGTACTGTTGAAGTCTGGATATAAAAAAAAAAAAAGGCATAACAAATGTTAAAGACAATAAAGCATACATAATAATTTTAATTTTATTATACAAGTAATTAATTAAAGAAAAATTAATAATTTTACATGCAATTAATGAAAATTATTATACAAAATAAATCAATGCTTATACCCATCGAAGTGAACGAACTACACAATACATACACTTTACAAACTTTGTTCAATTCAAAATGAATGATCTACACTATACAAATTTTCAACTTCTCCCATCTTGTTCTCCTGTTAAAACGTGTAGAAGCGCCAAATGTAGATCGTTCATATTGAGTCAAATTTGTAAAGTGTAGTTTGTTCACTTTGACAGGTAAACATTAAAATACTGTATTTGTCTTTATATCGTCATGGTGCCACTGAATGTCTGATGTCCATTTGACCTTTAAAAACACTTTTTGGTGCAAATGACTTCAAATGGAAAAATCTAAAATTTGAGGTCGATCGAGAGAGAGAGAGAGAGAATAATAATATAAGAAAAACAAATCAAGGTAATATGGACGTTGGACATATAGCAACCACAATGATATATAAAATGTAATAGCAAGGGCAAGGTTTAAACCTGACTGATATAATCTGACCCACTCTAGATTTACATATTCTGATTTTTTTTTCTTCATATACGTAACAAAATTCCACAATACATTTTCATTGTTGAATTTTGTTATGCAAAAATTAGAGAATTATGTAAATCCAGCTTTATATCAAACA
Organism: Ecdyonurus torrentis; assembly: GCA_949318235.1. Taxonomy (NCBI): domain Eukaryota; kingdom Metazoa; phylum Arthropoda; class Insecta; order Ephemeroptera; family Heptageniidae; genus Ecdyonurus; species Ecdyonurus torrentis. Next base: position 10,916,626 of record OX439129.1, read on the forward strand.
CAATTATATTATGATATAAATATAAGAAAAAAACCATTTCGGTTTAAATTGCAAATCAAAGAAAAGTAATAGCTGATTTTAATTAAAGCACGCTATATTGAAAGCTGTATTACACAAAAATCTTTAATTAATAGATACAAAAAAGGGGGACGCAAAATTGCAAGCACAAGGCTGCTAATGAAAGAATTTTACTGCCGTGATTTAGATGCGATCAAACTACCTGGTTTACCACTTCATCAAGTTGCGGACACGTGTTTCGCCCTACCTACTGTCCGAGTTATATTATATATTATAGGCTATATATTATGATATAATTGCACTAAAGTTATCAGCAGATTGAGATTTTATTTTTATTTAGTATATTTTCTTGTACGTATGTGCTTTAAAAAATCATTATCTGCTGATCACTCTCTATTACAAATAATTTTACTATAATTTGTAATTTGCTGCATGCTTACATATTTTAATCTCACAAGTCAGTGAGGATAAACATACCGCATTAGTGACAGTCACTGTTGATGAAGGGGATGGTGAGACAACACCAGGAGAAGGTGCAGCTGCTACTTTGTAGATAGGAATGTGAGGCCCACTCATCTCTGTAACATCAGTATAGTCTGGTATTAAAATAAAAGCTGTCATGGATAGCAAGAATTAAGTATTAATTTAACATTATTATATGTAGGTACAGTATTAATATGTTTGAACCCTTATACTTAATTGATACCCTTGATCATTCAAAATTTTTGATATCCCAAAATTAAAATATTAAAAATGCTAGGAAAATAGTTGTCAATCTGATGTATAAATGTGTCTTGTAATCTAAAAGAGTTCTATGAGATAGACGCTGATTTATATATATTTCATGATAAAAGCACAAAGTTGCATATATCTATAATGTGAGTATAGTAAAGGAGGTCTATTTGTAGGTTCTGTATATATATATATATATATATATATATATATATATATATATATATATATATATATATATATATATATATCCAGTTTTTCTTTGACAAGATCTATATTACTTAAGTATGTAATCCTCTGATCGATAAACTTATTTATTCATTTATTTATTGCACACATAACTTTTATCTGACATGCGTAATTGAAAACGTATATAGTGGTGGCATTGTCGGACTGACACTCAAGGGGCCACGTCCATTAAAGGGGCATAACATCCTCTAGGGGGGCCACAAAAGGGGGCGTAATACCCTGGTTACGCCCCTTATGGATGGGGCCTTAGGGGCCACGTCTGCTATCGCGGACTTACTCTTATAGCCAGTCCGAGCCCGAGTGGTGGTATATTAGATAGGGAATAAATTATGTTTTTACATAAATATGACTTAAGTCATCATGTAATACGTGCAAATATACTATAATATGTAAACTGGTCCCAAATAAATCTGATCACTTGCATTCAAGTTTCCTCATTTAACATTTGGAGAGATTAACGACGCTTAAGTCAGATTTTTTCGGAACTTATAGTACATACACTGCATATACACAAAAAAATCTAATTTTATTGTCATTGTTATCGACAATAAAGGAAAACAAAAACGTATTGTAACATTAGAAGAGATATAATATTTCATCGCACCAGCATTCATTCCAATACACTATATTATAAACACATATCATGATATATTATATAATTATGTCGAAGTGTATTATATTATATATTATGTACGTTAATATTGTTCACTTACATTATTCCCCTATGTATTATGTATTTTATATAGCTGTCAACAATCAAATTACTAATAATGTGTTGTATGTATATAGTAAATGTATTGGTAAAGCAGCCTTTACATTTGCTGCTTATATAAAGATACGCTTAATGAAAGCGAAGTAATTTTTTATAGTCAAAAAGCTAGAAATTGTGTTGTGATTGAAACAATCGTCATACCGCAAACTCTGAGACAAAGTTTTGGTTGACCAAACTGCCGGCAGATGGCACTGCAATAGCGTACCTCAGATATTATAGTTAAGAAAAGACGCACACATTTTTTTATCGGGCCTATATATATTCTCTGGCGTCCGGCGAGCTGGGCAAGTTCGGATAATTTTATATGCGGAAAAAACAGATAACCGTTTATAAAAACGGTTAAAAATTACCACCATAAAAATAATATATATCAATTTAATATTTTATATATATATATATATATATCCGGATTTCGGCAGCACTAATATATATAATATATATATATTAGTGCTGCCGAAATCCGGATAAAATTAAAATCCGAATTTTGGAGAAAATTATCCGGATTCACTGATCCGTTTTAAATCCGGATCACGATCCGGATCAAATTATCTATTCATGTATCCGGATCGAGATCCGGATAGAAAATCGGATAACGGATAATTTTTTATCCGGATATCGAAATCCGGATTTTTTTTCGCTTAATATTTATCATAATTATATGAAATCGTGATCTGGGTCATTAATGTAGAAAAAATTAAACGGATCACGATCTTGATCAAATTATCCGGATCAATATTATCCGAATATGATCCGGATCTCGATCCGGATCAAAATTATCCAGATTATATACGATCCGGATAAAATTAAAATCCGTATTTCGGATAGAAAGTTATCCGGATTCACTGATCCGTTTTAAATCCGGATCCAATATATCCGCCGCGCGGATCGTGATTCAGATATAAAATCGGATATAACGGATCATTAATTTTATATCCGGATTTTTTTCGACACCTCTGACTGCAAGCAGTAGGGGAATAGGGAATAGGTATATTGAAAACAATATAGCACGTACGTCACGTACGCACTATATTCAAAAAATCGCAAAAAAAAAAAGTTGCCGCGCGATGTTTGTGAAACTTAAATAAAATGTAACCTACATTATGATTCAAACATGTGTTTGCCTATAATAACCTCCACCCACCCCTAAATAGACTTAACATCCGGTTGTTCTTCAAAAATTATAAAAAAATGCTGGTTTTAGGGTCCCAGTTCAACTGGTAATAGGATTTGGGGCTTGGAAGTTGGATTTTCAGAATCAGCGAGTTCGATTTGGTCTACGTAGACATCAACTTTGCCAAAATCTGACAAAAAGTTTTTTCGTAAAAAATAGGAAGGGTACCCCCTTGGTAATCTTGTCATTTTTATAAAAAAGAACGATCTTTTGCTATTTACTTCCGTTTAAAACATCTCATGGCCATGAAACTTGAAACATTGTTGTTAAATATTTTTTTGGTTGCTTTTCAAAATTAACATTGACTTTATGTTGATTTGGCGTCGAGTTATTGCCAAAAACGCCAAAAATTTTCAAAAAATGATAAAAATTAGAACTTATTTGAAAATCGCAGTTTTCTCGACGCAAACAGTCACAAATACCTAGGTACTACCTTGCATAAAAATTTTGATGATCTGCCACTGTAACTTGCCGAAATATGGCGATTACTATTGCTTCCGTGTCGAAACGTGGCCAGAATGGGTGGTTTTGGTCAAAACTGAACAAAAATCATTTATCTCACGCACGTGTCAAAGGATACGTCCATAAATCGATTACAGCAGTCAGATTGCCGAAAATCGCCATAGCCGATTTTTGGCGCCACTTTGAACTTTAAAAAATCGGTAAAACACCGTTTTTGGACGCATTTTTTATTTTTTTTTTAGTAAGATGTCTTTATTTTCGGCATCCCCGCGGTCGTTTTCCGTGGACCCTGTGATTCTGTGTCGAAAAGTGCCGACGGATACACGCAGCGCGCTATTTTCGGAAATATTTTAAAAATTTATACATAATAGATATATATAAGTAACACACATAGCGAGACATTTCTGAGACGTCTAGGCACCACCCGCGATGTATATACCCATCTCTATTCTATGTATATATATATATATATATATTATATATATATATATATACATATATACACACAAACAGCGGCCTTCATATTATAAAAGAGACTCGCGCGGGTCGAACAGAGGCGGTGTTTTATTTTTTTATTTATTTATTTTTTTTTTTTTGAGCAGATCGCGTATTTTTAGTAATGGAGAAGAAAAACTTTTAGACAGTGCTAAAGCGGCCATGCCCATATATGGCCAAAAACGATAAAAAAAAAAATAAAAAAAATTTATGTAGATAATTTATTTGACATATTTGACTGCATATAAGCGGCCATGCCTTCAAACAGTTCTGTGGCCCACCACATCGGATTTCGATCCGAGTAACGAGCGCGCGCAGCGTGTGAGGAAAATGGAGATTGGTAGGCCGTACGGACGCCTTGGCGTCATAGGCCTACCCATCTCCATTTGACGAACACGTGAGCACGTTCTCGGCTACTCTAAAACGTATAAGTGTATCGCTTTTGTAGTTATACTGGTTATGTGAAAGCAAAAAAAAAAAAAAAAAAAAAAAAAAAAAGTCCAAGAAATCGAGTTTTAAGAGAGGGCAAAACACCTCTGTGCGGGTGTAAATTTATATAAAATGCAGTTGTCACTATTAATTGTTCTCAAAAGAGATCATGGCAAAATGCCGTGTATCGTATAATAATATATATTTAAATTAAAAAATATATATTATAATTTGAAAATTCGAATAAAAAGGTTGAACTACCCCCAAGGGTTTTTTGGCATTTGTTAACAAACAAACTATATATTGCGTTCGCACGCGATATATCACGCAAGCGCGCGCGCGCGCTTAGCAGCAAAATTTATTTTTAGATGAAAATAAAAGTAATTCGAATTTTTTTAAGGCTATATCCGCTGAATATATATATATATATATATATATATATATATATATATATATATATATAACCACACCCCTTGGGTGCAGGGATGGATTTAAAACAATATTTTTGTGCAGGTACCGCGTGGTCACCATTGCACTTACGAGGTCGAAGTTACCTTAAAATTAACGTTTTTTTGTACTATCGATACCGGAGAGAATTTTAAGGGTGAACCATCCCCCGGCGAGAAATTATTATAAGTGTAGAAAATTTAATTGTCACGCGTTATATATAGATAAATTAAGATTCCACCAGTAAGAAGTTTCATCAAATACGGAAACTTTTCAAGTTTTGGGTGTTTTTCACCCCCAATAAACTACCCCCCAGGTATTGGTCAAAACTTTCACCCCAAATATACCAACTCCATTGTTTTTCTACCCCCCCCCCCCCCTCCGAAGGGTGATCTTTAATTCCCCCTCAAAAACTCGGTGACAAATATTGAAAAGTGTTCAATATAATTTCTATATTTAAATTTCGCGCGACTTCCCAAATGCCGATAAAGATTCAAGTCTAAATAAATAATAGGATCATTGCTTGACTTCGGCCATTTTTGCTCCGATTTGCTCTTCACAGAGTCAGCCAGAAAGTAACAATCTCGGAGGAATTAGAGACGACACGTTTGTCTCATTTGCGGAAATCCGAACCACCCGTTGTGATTGTGAATCACTCAAGATCATATGTGTCGCCATTGTTCAATACACGCGCCTTTTATTTACAACGCGCGAGAAAGTGTTCGAATTTAACCGAAGTTTTACGAAATTACTCGAAGTAGAGTATAATAAAAAAAATCATTTGCTTTGCATTTTATCATGAATATTTGTAAAAAATTTGTAAATGTACAATTTTATTTTTCTTTTATTGATATTAAAACTTAAACTAGCCGTACATATTAATTTATTTTCATGAGACTAGGATGATTAGGTATTACTTTCAAATTCACAATTGACCTTCACGGAACTCAAACAGGATTCCCAAATGAAATAAAATCCCGATGGGCCAAAATTTTAACATGTAGTCGACGTCGAGTACATTTTTTTATTTTTTAAATTTCTTTTCAAGTGCCGATGAAATCATAAATACAAATTAAGGAAGGCAGTATATATCAACTTGCATAATATGAAAAAAGCTTTTAGATGAAAATAATAATAAAATATATTCCTCGCGAGATGTTTTACAGAGCTTCATTCTACTAGTACGTACGTGCTTTGTACATATGTATATCATATGTTATGTACACTTAAGTCCCTCGTAAATGTAACATCAAAGACGATGCCGCTTTTTAAGGAAAAGGGTAGAAATGCGTAGTCAGGTAAGAGCAGCGTTGCCACCTGCTCTTTTCTTGCTTTTGCTAAGTGAGAAAGTGATTGACATCTCATTTCAGATAACAAAACCTGCATATTATTTGTAAAAGACACGAAATATTTTGCTATTATGTCTTAAAAGCTTTTTTCACTTAAGTTATTTAGATTTGTTATGTTGTTTTCATGCTCGCGAATACAAAGAAGAGTAAAAATAATGAAGTGAGATGTCAATCACTTTCTCAATCACTTTCTCAATTAGCAAAACCAAGAAAAGAGCAGGTGGCAACGCTGCTCTTACCTGACTACGCATTTCTACCCTTTTCCCTTAAAAGCGGCATCGTCTTTGATGTTACATTTACGAGGGACTTAAGTGTACGTATACGCGATCACATATAATAAAGCTCCGCGATCATACAAAATTAAAAGTCGATTTCATACATTTTTAAATGCCTACATATATTCACAGTATATTGCATTTTAAATATTGACCAATACCATTATTATAAGCAAACAAAAACAGTATTAAAACTGCTTATCAATGCACACAAAAATACGATATAGGCGTTCGTATGCGAAGTATAACGATCAACGCCGCAGTGATCGGTGCAATTGTGCACATATAGCGGGCTATATTTGGAAAAAATTAAGGGAGACATCGTGTGAATAAACTTATATAATTTATTTCTGCAAATGTTATTCACATTATATGAAGGCAGATTCTATTTTACCTTTAAACTGTGACAGTACACAAGCAACATGCCTTTTCAATGTTATGAATTTCGAACCTAAGTATACGAGCCCGGGCTAAATTCACCTTATACCAAGTGTTCGTTAAAGCCTCACCTTTTTTAAGTTTTCAAATAGTTACAGCCATGACAAGGTCTTGAAAATATATTGAGTAGAAAGAATGAATGTTCTTACATAGTTTACAATCATTGATATAAATTCTATAAACAAATTAATTATGTTCTTAACAATTTTTACCTTGCCCAATATTTGCAAAACATCGACGGAGTGCGGTGCTGATCAGCCTTCGTGATTTCTCGGTTCCCTTTGTGCTGCTTTGTGCTTTCCGAACCATTCCGAACGACAGAAAACGCTCTGTTTAGTGCTGCCTCTATTAGAAAGCAAAGAAACCACACAGGTTTTGCCCGCAGAAAGGAAAATTAGTTTCAAACTTTTCATTGGCGACTTGCGACTTGACACAATTAAAAAAGTATGATATCCGATATAATATAAAATTTTTTAATACTGTTATATCAGTAAATGTTTTTATGCATTATGTAAAAAAAAGTAATGTATTATTATATTATGTATATGTTTTCCTTGGATTTTTATTATTATTATTATTATATTTTAGGTGCAATGACGTTATATATTCCATGCGTTTAGATGCCATATATACTGGAGTAATAAATAAATTAAATATAGCATTGCACAGCATAGGACAAGCTTTGTTTTTGGCTATTTTCTTCGGGAAATTGCTTCATTTTTTTATTTTTTTTTTCTTGCATACTTGAGATAATAGTTGAGGTTGAGATACTATAAATTCAACCTATACATGAGTAACATAATGCGCTAAAAAAATACAGCTTAGTATTTTTATACTGGCAAAATGAGTAATTTTCCTATGCTGCCCATATTATTGAGTGATCCAACATGGCGTCGACTTTATCATGAATACACCCTTTTTTAGGATTGTAGGATAGAAGAAAGAAATGAAATAAACGAAATTGAAAATAAAAAGAGCTGGAATATAAATTTTTAAATTAATATATAGACAACTAAAAAAAAAAAAAAAAAAAAAAAAAAATACAACTAATTAATTAATAAATTACGATTAACTAATTAGTAATTACAATGAATATATGTAATACCGGGATGCAACTATTAGCTATATAGGGTAATAGAAATAATTAAATCCGAGTGCTGAAATCTATAGTGAATGAATAAGATGCCGCAACAAAAAGAAAACGTGCAAAATAGGACTCGTACGAAGTCGGGGTTACGCGCTGAAATTTTCAGTGGCTCATATAATTTTTTGGGGGGAGGGGGGGGGGGGGGATAACAAAATTTCATTTAAAATAATGATCCATTATATATACACACAGAGAATTTTAAAACATCATAGCAGCCCTATACCGGACAAAACTTATGTAAAAATGAACTGTTTTTTATAGTGATATCGAGTTAGTGTCCCTTGCAATGACGTGTCCTGATGGTGTGTAGTTGCCAATTAATTATCATGAAGTGAGTCTTATCTATACTCCTCTAAAGCAACGCTAGCCAACAGATTGGGCATTCAAGTTTGCTGTAATCACTTCATCACGGCAACGATGACAGTGACCACAGGTGGATGGAGGCATATTCTCGGACAAAGTAAGATAATAAACTCGCAGTTTGCTTCATATTTATATTGGTGATTGATATAGTCTCATTTTAAATTTTAATTTGTAGAATAAGAAAAATTTATATTGTAAGATTATAGTATTGTAATAATAATAAAAAAAGCATTAGTTTTTTTTTTCTTTTTCTTTTTGTATTTATTTTAGGTTATATTTTTATATAACATCTTAAAAAAACGGAAACTATTTTTTAAACTTTTTGTGTGCACATTATGCTGCATTTTGAGTAGTTTTATTTTAACATTTTTAATTATTTTAACAAGAAAGGAAGCCTGGGTATAAATATGTCCTTTTTTATGTCCAACCAGTTACAAATAACACGTTTTAAAAATAGCTCGTATTTAAAAATGTTTTTAAAAAAATAGCCCGTCCTGCAGGGACATTTCAAACTCTGATCCGGAATAATTTATTTTAATGCCGCAAGTCGTGTAATTTTTGTCTGATTTTTTGTCAAATTAAAATTTACTGCAAGTGACACGTATCAAGTATTTCAATGAATTATGAATAGAAAACTTAGGAGCTCTTTAAATTTTCGTAACTATTTTATTTCAATTAAGGCTTTATTAGTTTCTACAATTATTAACTTTGCAAATTTCTTAATTCTGTCATAAAATAAGCAAATTAAATTGATTTATTTCTGTTTTCTGAAATATTGATTAAAAAGAAGAAAAAAAGCATCAAATGCTCTAAACTTAAAATTTCATTCAATAAGGCGAAGTGTGTACCATGGTACTGTACTCCATGGACTCACTTTACCTCAGGCTCCTTTACTCATGAAATAATTACTCTGAAATTTATTTGATTTAAAAGATGTCACTGCATGACTGCATACCATCATCTGTTTTCTCATCCGAATTCCAATTTTAATTTTAGCAGTAGAAATAAGTAAATATGCCAACTGGACGTTTCATAATGCATAAAATAAATTGAATGAATGAAATGCATTATCTATCAACAGCTAAATATTATGATTTCCTACCAATTATTTTGAGAGATGTAAAAAATGATGTATTAATTGTTTAAAAATTTAGTTAAAAAATTATTGATTTTAAAAGAATATTACAGTGCTAAAGATTTTTTTTAATGATAATTATAGTAAAATATCTAAAGAAAATATATTGGAAATAATTAAGTATGAGGAATTGAAGAAATATTTTAAAATTTTGTTTTTTATTATTTTTATTAATGTAAATTGTCTAGCATTACATTAATTTAATAATTAATATTAAGTGAAATTGACGAGACGAATGTATAGTGTAACATTGATATATATAATGTGTAATGTTATGTTACTGTAAACTCCCTAAGTCTAATAAATTAATTAATAATTATTTAATTAATAATCGTATTAAAAGTAATTAAGTACGAAAATGTTAGTTAAATTAAAATGTTCTACATTTTAAATAAAACAATATGCAACCATAAAAATTAAAAAAAAGTGTACATTTTTAAAGAGTATTTGGTACGCGATGTTGTTGTGTTTGGATAAGATTTAGGTACATTTGTCAAATTTTTGGATTAAGACTCAATCAAAGCTATTTTGATTTGTTTTTGATAAAATATTAATCTAAAGAGAACCTTGACTTGTAATCTAAAAAATAACATGATAAGAGGAAATCCCAAACACTTGACTTTTTATAATTATTTTTAATCATTAATAATCATTAATAATCATTTTTGTGTAAAAAAATGTTAAATATAGCTAACATTATTATAACAATAAAAAAAAATAGCAATTTGAATAAGCAATTGGAAAATAGCCTTTCCTATTTTGATTGAAAATACAGTACATCTGTATATTTATATAATTAAATTTATTATTTTATAGCACACAATTTTACCGTGATTATGCTTACTTAGCAACAGAGTGCTAAGAGTTTTGAGCCATTTATTTACTGATAATTACTGTTAACTTTGATATAAATGAAGAATATAAGGCTTACCGTTGGAGCAGTGCACTATATATAGCCAATCACAGGTGGGGCTAGAAAAGATTATTCACAAATTACGTAACATTTAACATTGCGGGATCATATAATATATATATATATATATATATATATATATATATATATATATATATATATATATATATATATAATATATATAATACACACACACACCACATATAGTAGAGAGAGAGAGAGAGAGAGAGAGAGAGAGAGAGAGAGAGAGAGAGAGAGAGAGAGAGAGAGAGAGAGAACGTAAAGGGGGGAGCGGATAGAAAAATTAAAATGAGAGATAGAGGATATCGTAATTAAGTTGTTATTTTGATTGTTGTAACAATTTAAAAAAAAAAGTAACTAACCCCCGTAAGCTGCGACGCTAACTAACTAGTTAAACCGTAGTTAAGTTGTTATTTTGATTGTTGCAACAATTAAAAAAAGGTAACTAAGGTTTAACTAGAGGTTGCAGCTTACAGGCCTAATTAAGAGGTTGCAATTTTACGGCCCTCACTTATTTTAAGCCAGTAAAATTATTATGGGTTTTGCATCACCCGTAACATCCATTAAAGGCATGTATATTTTAACTTTTTATTGAGTTTTAGCAATAATATTTTGCATGTTACTTACAAAATTCAAAATTTAAATAATGTCTAATATGGTGATTTAAATAATAGAGGTGCGTAAAATATGTTTGTGTGTGTGCAAGTAATTGATCTGATTTTTTTTTAAATATATACATTTCTTTGTGAAAATTTTGAATATGCCTAAATTTACACTGTAAACTTATTCTTTACTAATATAATATAATTGCAGTAAAATGTTACATTTCTTTTACTTTACAATTAATTATATTTACATAAAAATATGATGTAATAAAAAATGTAACATGTGGTAATAAATTTTGTTTAAACCTAAATAAATTAAAAAGAACTAAAAATGTTATGCAGATTGGTATATAGTCGATCAGTTATTATTACCTATATAGCAGGACGCATACCATACATATATACTATACGTAAAATGGAGGTAAAAAATTAGAGATGATTTCAAAAGATATTGAATATCATCAGCCAACTGAATTTTTTATTTTATTTTAGAAAGCCCACAATTATGTAACCCTTATTAAAAGCACACATTTATATTTTGCAGAATGCATTGCTCAGCGCTACGTACTGTCCATCATGGGCTTCCTGGCAATCCTCAACGCATATACGATGCGTGTGAGTCTGTCCGTGGCCATCGTGCAAATGGTCGGGAACAATAACTCAGATACCCCTGATGACCCGAACTCTTGTCCATACCCTGGTGAGGAGGGTGAAGGTATCATTAATGTAAGTGGAAATTTGAAATTATGCAATTTGATCAAAATAAACTTTATTAAAAAAAAAAAAAAAAAAAAAAAAAACTATTATCCCTTGGCAGTATGCAACTGTTTCACCATCTATGTACTACAGGCTAGCATTATTTTGAAATGCCTGGAAAATTATTTGAGGGAAATGTTTGTTAATTTTTATCATCATTATATTTTTAAGGGTTGTGTTTCGTAAGTCGTAGAAAACATTATATAGTTAAATATATGTGTTTAAAAAAAGTTCCATGGTACTTTTAAAGGCGTAGAACACATTGAACAAAAAATTGTGTAATATCCTAACAAACCTGAAAATCAACGTTGATTTGGCCGGAGTCGTTTATTTCTAATTTATTTTCCATTCACAAAATGACGCTGGCGGTCATTGACGTCACAGCTTGCCCGGTTTACGCGCGCATAAAACAATAAGCGAGCTGTAACGTCAGTGACCGCCTGTGTCATTTTGTGAATGGAAAATAAATTAGAAATCAACGACTCCGGCAAAATCAACGTTGATTTTCAGGTTTGTTAGAATATTACACAACTTTTTGTTCAATGTGTTCTACGCCTTTAATATTTTTGTATCGAGAAATACGATTGTATCATTAAAAAAACATTACTACAGGGAGAGTTTAACTGGAGCAGTGAGACTGTGGGCTTAATTTTGAGTTCGTTCTTCTGGGGATACCTTGTGACTCACATGCCAGGTGGCATTTTGTCCGAGCGTTGGGGAGGGAAGTACCTCCTCAGTATTGGAATTCTGAGCACTGCTTTCTTTACCATGCTCTCACCTACAGCTGCCAGGGCGGGACCAGGTTGGTTCATTGCGGTCAGAGTTCTCATGGGACTTGGTGAGGTATGTATAACTAGAAAAAATATATAAAAAATGAACTTTTTAGTCCTAAAATAATCATATTTATCTTGTAATTGCCATCCTATTAGACTTGCATAGCGTGGTTTTATACGAAAAGTTTAAAAATCTGTTTGTATCACATTTCACCTCCTGTTTGTAATATTAAACTCAAAATTACCATCGAAGAGAATGTAGATTTCGTAACAATTAGTATCAGGATTGTGTTGGTTAAATTATCTCTTACAGCGAGATATGTATTATATATTTTTATCATTTAACGTTGATAATAAAAATTTAAATGCGTAACAGGTGATTGAAATTACAAGTATGAACTTTGATCCGGTGACGCGGAACAACGGCATATGCGTATATGACGTAATCATTTGTTATCACTTAAAAGTTCATTAAATATTATAATATATATATATATATATATATATATATATATATATATATATATATATATATATATATATATATATACATATTTATATATAATATAATATTAATATATTTTATTATATTGTATGTATATATGTAATATTCATTATATTTTCAACAGGGTACTACATTTCCTGCTCTGAATTCCCTGCTCGCGCAATGGGTGCCTCCATCTGAACGTGGGTTCCTTGGTACTCTCGTCTTTGCTGGTAATTTGTGCTATATAATATGCTACATTAAATATTTTCCTTATTTGCTATAGAAACAAAAATAAATCGTATGTTAAACGTTACACAGAAGAAGATTTCATATAGAAGAAGTCATAATAATAAGAAGCAGTTTTTATTTACCGAAATCTTTATAAAATTATACGCTCCAAATTAAAAAAAAAAAAAAAAAAAAAAACTAAAAAAAAAACTGTAAATGTGTAATACGTAGATCCAAATAATTTATTAGTTAGTTTTCTAGGACTATCTGGAGTGTTAAAGAAGTTTAAACTGAAAACGTGTCAAATTTAAAAGTTTTTATAGCGATATTATATAGTTTTTTTAATAATTTGCTATCTATAATTCTTTCAAGATTATATGGAACAGATTTTTATTTTAAGTGATCATTATAATCTTGATACTATATAATGTGTTCTTCCTTTTGCGTGTTATGCGTCTTATAGAGGTAAATAGTAATGGTAATATAGTGCATTTGGAAATGTAAATAAAAAATTATCTACTCCCCCCCCCCCCCCCATTACTTATATTTTGATTAACATAAAGATGAAGAAAGTCGCTACTAAACTAAAACAATGAATAAAAGTTAGTATAAATAAATAAATAAATACGTATATATCTACATTGTTAATATTATATTAATAATATATTGCACGCCAGTTGATATATTTGACCAGAATGAGAATTTTGGCAAGGAAAATATGTGAAACTGTACGTTGATTTCTCAATTATATAACAATTTAAATGTTTTGATTTTATTCCACAGGCAGTCAGATTGGTACCGTGGTTGGCACCGCTTTGAGTGGGGTGCTTATCGAGGCATTTGGCTGGGAAAGTGTGTTTTATTTCTTTGGAGCGTGCGCCATCGTGTGGTTTATTGTATTCACCCTCATTTGCTACAGCTCACCCAAAGAACACCCTTTTATATCTCAACAAGAATTGGATTTTTTAGAAAAAGAATTAGGAAATACTGTTGGACAAAATGTAAGTGTTCAATCATTATATTTGATAAATATGCTGGTAAATAAATATTAATACAAATCTCTTTTCTTATTGGTATTTCAGGTTGCTCCTATCCCGTGGAAGAAAGTTTTCACTTCGGTGCCTCTCTGGGGCTTAGTGTGTGCCCAGGTTGGTCATGACTGGGGTTTCTATACTCTTGTCACTGACCTACCTCTCTACATGAGTGACGTGCTTCACTTCAGCGTGTCCACGGTAAGTTATTCATATACATATGAAATATTCTTCATTATATTCACATCATACAGCAATTATACCTATTATACGTATTACGTAAGCCGTAGACATTTAATTTTAAATTAAATGAATGAATTAATAGATAAAAAAAATTATATTATAGATAAAAAAAATATTATAGATAAAAAACAATTATAAATTTAAATATCACAATACTTTTTTGTAAAAAAAAAAAGTGGAAAAATCAATAAATTGCATTTCATAAAAAATATATGCAATCAGAAAATACTCTGAACTACTATTGAAATATTATTAAATCCTTGAGATGTCAGATGTCATTATAAACAAAAAACAATATTTAGCAATGGAGGTTATCGGTTTAAAAAATTCTAAAAAAAAAATCTATGGCTAAAAACACGTAAAAGTATGTCTAGTATTTTGGTATTCAAATATCTCCGGAATCGGTGGAGTAGTTTTCTCAAAAATCGCAACAAAAAAAAAACACGTGTTTTTCTTTATAAGCGTAATGTTAAATTAGGGGACCCTTAGCTTCTCCCGCGTTTTCCCGCGCGCTAAACTGATAATCTCCTTTAAGAATAATTATCTCATAAAAAACAACTAATAAATACTTTAATACTTTTTAACCCATGATCATTTAATGAAAGTATAATTAGTAGATTAATCATTACTGAATGATATTGAAGTTTCAATCAAAACTAAAGATAACTGTTTAGCTTATGTAACCTTCATATCATTTTTATTCGCGTAATAACAATATTTATCTCGATCATATACTCATAATTAAGAGCACGAAAATGTTTGAAGACGCTATTAATATAGCTATACAAGTCAAGTTACACAAATTTTATATAATCTGAAGAGAGAGAGAGAGAGAGAGAGAGATCCGAGAGAGAACATTATTGAGTGATGAATCAAGATTTATCTATAATTTTGATAAGCATTAAGCACTGTAGGCAGTGTATTTTAATTGGGCCATCTATTTATAACAATTGTTTTTTTTAATTTACAGTATTTCAATTAAATTTGAAATCCATTTTTAAATATTAATAAACTTTGGAAAACTCTCAACCTATGCAGAATTATTTTCATTTTCAATAATAGTTTATTCTAATATAATAAGAGTTAAACATAATTGAGCTTTTTGTGGCGAGCCCTATAGCTGTGGCGGAGTTGTGTATATGCGTATAATGGTTTGACGAGCGAGAGATCACGAGTTCGTTACTCAGTTATTATTATTTTTTTTATTATTGTTGTTATTATTATGCAGCTTTTTTAGAGGACGTGGTATACACTGAATGTGCTCTCGTGTTCTCCGCACGTTGATGTCCGTGCGTATGCCAGTGTGTCAGAGGTAAAATGGTAGGAGATGTGTGTAGGCTAGACAGGTCATAGGTCTATTCATGTCTCCGACCAGTCCAGGCAATGTTGGTAGTGGCCCACGCCAAGTCAGAGGCATATATCTGCTCGGGACGACGATTTGCAAATCCTCCTCAGTCCTCAGCTGAGTCATTTCTATTAAATCACACGTTGTTGGGTTTATCCTGTTTTTGTGTGTGGAACTCGTTTGATTTATTTTTTATTTTTTCATTTATTATTATTATTTGTGTATATTATTATTCCAGAACGGTCTAGTGTCCTCTCTCCCATACCTTGTTATGTGGTTCGTGTCCATGGGTTCAGGATGGTTTGCTGATTGGCTTCTACGTAGAAAGATTATGACAGTCACAAGTGTGCGCAAGATTTTTACCACCATTGGTGAGCAACTGCAAGAGCTATATAGTATTTTTCATGTGTGTGTGTGTGTGTGTGTGTGTGTGTGTGTGTGTGTGTGTGTGTGTGTATATATATATATATATATATGATATTGTCACAAATATAATTGATTATATGTTATAGGATGACTCTTTGGTTTGATCCTTTCCTTGATATCGTGACCTCTTTTTATATACATAATACAAAAAAAAAAAAAAAAAAAAAAATTAATATTCCTCTATGGTATATAAATTTTGTTAGTGGTAAAAGTATTATTATTTAATAATTTAATATGATATTATTAGGCATAAATTAAGTATAAAATAAACATAAATAAATTAATGAAACGCTTTAAAAAGAAAAAAAAAAAAAAAAAAAAAAAGGGGGGACAGTGCTTTTTTGACACAATATTCTGTTAATAAGAAATGCTAAATAATTTTCTTATATATTTTATTATTACTATGGTAATCAGTGATAATCACGGTATGCAATTATTTTAGGGATACATTAAAACTTAGTTTAAATAATAAACACTCTCTATAACTATAAGCATAATTTTGAACATATATATAGAAACTATAAAAATTACTATATTTACATAATATATTACTTTATGTGGACGTAATGCTTATTTGCTATGGAGATAAAAAAAAACATGTCAATTAACGTATGATATGATTATTCTTACCATTAATTTATGTCATGATCTTTTTAATTTGATATTTGTGTCAAAATTTTCATCTGTATACTAATTTTTAAATAATAGTCGTGTTTGATTTTTATCTTATTGATTTTAAAGTATAATAATATAATCTCTTATTTAAACAAAGGAATAAAAAATAAATAGAATGATAAGAGATTTAAGTGCATTATACTTAGAAATAACATAAATATATATTGACAATAAAAAACTGATGAATTTACAGCTTTATTTTGCATAAAAATAAATAAATAATAATAATAAATAAAGAAGTTATTCATCATAAAATTATGCGTTAATGTAATAATTTAAACTGAATTATTTTGTTTTACTTATTTATATAGCACACATGATAATTTATATGCAAATGTGCATATCATATTATATTAATGATCTCATAATTTCACAGCTTCAAAGGGCATATAATTACAGCTCGTATTTCGAAGCAAAAACATAAACAGAATATTATATAGAAAGAATTAATTAATCTATTAAGTATAAAAAAATATACTTTAATAAAAAAAAATGTGACTCAATTTCAAGTTAGATTTTTTTTTTTTTTTTTTTTTTCAATTCAAAGGAAAGGATACTGAAATTTCAGTTATGTCTGCATGTGTTTAAAACTTAATTCTGAAACTTTTTTTTTTTAAAAATCAGTTTTTTTTATATAATATTAAGGTAAGGTGTGACTTTTTAAAAAATTGTAGAATCTCAAATATGATCAATTCAAATGTTAATCATAATTAATTTCAATAATTAAATTACAGCCTCTGTTCTACCTGCTTGTGGGCTAATATTTGCATCATACGCCGGATGCGATGCAGTTCTCGTTGTGGTTATCTTCACGGTTTTTGTAGGCTGCATGGGAACATTCTATCCCGGCATGAAAGTCAATGCCCTCGATCTCAGCCCTAATTACGCAGGAATCTTGATGGCTATTGTCAATGGTATTGGCTCAATCACAGGAATTATCACTCCTTATCTTGTTGGAGTTATAACTACAGATGTAAGTTGTTTGTTCCATTTCTGTAGCCTCTTAAGCAACAAAATTATAATATAGTAGGTGTATGACTTATTTAAATGGACCATGCAATATTTGATAATGTAATAAATTTGATTGAATGAAAGATTAATGGTTTTATAATAAGATTGCATGGAATTAAATTTACTGCAAATCGAACAAGTTTTTTTTTTATTCAATACAAGGGAATAGGCACTAAAATTGTTTCTTAACGAGTTATTTCCCGATGCATTTAAAATTTAATTTTTTAACCTGTTTTTAAAATACAGTATATATATATATATATATGATAAAAATTCATTGTAGTCTTACCTTCTATAAGACCCTGGGCTTTCACTCGCTGCTTGTTTTGACGATAAAAAATAAAACACAACACCATAAAAAAATTGTCACTTATAAGTTAATAAAAAGACTCAATTCACAGTTTTTTAAAAAAAATTATATATACATAGCTATGTTATATTTACACCAATTGATGCAATTGGTGTAAATATAACATAGCTATGTATATATAATTTTTTTAAAAAAACTGTGAATTGAGTCTTTTTATTAACTTATATATAAGTGACAATTTTTTTATGGTGTTGTGTGTTATTTTTTATCGTCAAAACAAGCAGCGAGTGAAAGCCCAGGGTCTTATAGAAGGTAAGACTACAATGAATTTTTATCATCATGTCACCTCGCTTGATATTCAAATTTTCAAACATATATATATATATATATATATATATATATATATATATAATTTAGTTAGGCAAATTAGCACGAGTGTGATTTTATGTGGTTTGTATTATATAAGAATGCCAGGCCATCATATTTATTTATTAATAATAAATAATATTTTAATATAAATTTCTGTAGCACACAGCCTTGCAGTGGCGTACGGTATTCTGGATAGTGTTCGTTGTGATGAATGTGACCAACCTGATTTTCGTATTAACTGCATCTGGTGAAGTACAGGCATGGAACTGGGGACCAGATCCTCCAAGTACACCATTTGCTGAAGGTAATTTCCGCATGGCACTCATAAGAAACTTAAACAAAAAATTAGCACACAAATTAATTTCAAAGTCATTTCCCTCATAACAGAGTACTTCATTTTTTTTTTTTTTTTTTTTTTTTTTTAAATTTCATGGAAAATGTTTTATGATTATCATGATATTCACTAGCTAAATTCTCAATACTTGTACAAATAAAAGCATCAGCAAAATTTGGCTCTTCCGGAAATTTTAAAATAATTTTTATTATTTGATAGCAATTTATATTTTATATTTATATAACACCTGCTTTATATTTACAGACGCTGCTAAAGCAAAAGAAGTCGAGAGAGCGAGACGAGTATCTTTCCGAAGATTTTTATATTTCTGGGAACGAAATGAAAAGATAATAAAGACTGTATCTTGAGTTTCACAACCTATAATGTATAGCTTTAAGCCACGTTTAAAAATTTGTCATTTCAATATGTCATCATGAAACAAAAATTAAAATAAAATATAAAAAAAAAAGAAAAAAAAAAAAAGAAAAAGAAAAAGAAAAAAAATTAAATCATAAACTGCCATGTAATTTTTATTGATTATATAATCATCATTTCATCTCAATTGTGTTCTATTTTTAAGTAATAAAAGTTTTATAAAAATATTTGCATTTTACAATTATTTATACAGTACATTTTACATTTCATGTAGACTAAGAAATCAATAGGCTTTTAGACGTGTGCATGCATAATGTTTTAAATTTGTTACCTTAGCAACCACGTAAAACTTCCTTTCTTTTGTACTAAACCACACACAATATTTTATGTCGCGTTAATAAAATTTAAGCAATAAAATGAGCTTGAATGTTATTACAGTGAGCTCTGAAGATGAACAAAATTTAGAAGAAATAAAAGAACAATTAAAAGACATAAATGAAAAAATTGGAGTAGTAGAAAAGAGATTAGTAGCTGCTAATAGAACTTTAACTTATTTATACTCTTCTGATAAGGTTAGTATAGAAAGTGAGAGTAAAAATTTCCCTTTATTCTTTTATTTTTCCTATGCCTATAAATAATCTTTAAATACTACTCTTCTATAGGAATAAAATCTATATACTAATGAATATATTTATGATGTATCTGCATGCTAATAGCACAAGTATAATAATATTAAAAAGAAAAACGAAAAAAAAAAACGCTTTTATTTGAAGAAGTGTTTACGACGAAAAAATAGTACAGATTTAAGCGTAGGATTGTATAGAGAGGCCGTTTTACTCTCTGGAAAATATAAATGTAAACAAACTGTCTAAAAGATCAAAATCTAAGATAAGGCAGGAAACTTAAATGACTGAAATCGAGTGGTCATACGTCATCAGAGTGACCAATAATCACAGGAAACGAATACAATAGATTGGTATGTAAGGCAGTGATAACAGGTTTCAAATCAAGCTCGAGCCTTGCAAAGAACGAAGAGAGTATTTTTTTTACATAATATTGAATCTATAGACAGCAAACATTCTTATAATATTATAATATAACGCATTTATTTATTTTTTGTATAATATTGTAAAAGGAAAAAATAAAATCATAGAAATATGCAATTTGCTTCTTCCATGCAAATATGATAATGCATATTACAGTAAAAATATATTAACTTTTAAAAGTCTACGTGCAAATGATACAATATAAATAATAAGTAATAATATTATATAAACGAAAACACAAATTTGAAGATGAAAATAAATTGCCGTTGATCTCCAAATCGTGACAGTTCATCAGAAAGGTGTATAATTATATAAATTATTTGCAAGCAATATAATATATTTGCATTAAAATAAAAATAAGTGATATTGTCCAAATATTTTAATTTATTAATAATATATCCATTTTCTTAGTGTGCCGATAATATCAATTTATTTTCTTCCAAATTGTTGTTTTAGTATAATATTGTACTTTTATAATTTTATTTTTTTATCATTATATATATTGCACGTATATAAATCTAAAAATATCGTGTGTATTTTTTTAAGCTTTTTTTCCCCCTTCTTTTTTTCAAAAATTGTTTTATTTAATTATAATATGATAGTTCAATATTAATTAATAAGCCTGTAGTTACCACAATCTTAATCCTTTTGATCAAAATTTTTTTTCTTACTTCTCTTCTTCATTTTTTTTTCTTCTAATTATGGGGTAAATAACTTTAAATATATTTTCTTTAAGATGAAAGCAATGCTTGACCTGCGATGACCATAACTAAATCGCAATCATGACATTTTTAATAATTTTATAAGGTCCCAACATTATACAGATTATTGAATGTTAGCTTGATTATGTCTAGCCAGCAACTCGCATAGTCATTTTTTTTTCTCATTCACCTATAAACTACTCTGATATTAGACGAGATAATATTTTACATAACATCCGCTGTTTTGGGAGTTTACTAAGCTGACCTTCGTACACTTTCTTAGCAATAATAAAAGTATATATCGTGATGATAGAAAATATTGAAAAATACTCGACTAAAAGCAAAATAGAACATACTTCTATAAGTGTCCACAGTGGCGCATTTCCCTAGTACAATAAATATAACATCGTAATTCCAATTTAATTAATTAATTAAGCATCGGATATAAATTATATTTAAACCATTGAAAAGCTATTAAAAAAACGAAGGCATTCAAAGAGCGCTTTTTTTATAAACCCAATAGCAACTTTTTAATTGGTTAAAAACAGAACAAAAAAAGATATCGAAAATCGGCTCAGTGAAGGTCTAGATAATATATTTGTAATAATGTGTTAAAAATTTGGCATCTCTAGGTGTATTAGTTGCGGAGAAATCTTGGAAGTACGATTACATTGATTTGAATGGGCAGCAAGCAGGCAGCGTATAGAGAGTAAAACGGCCTCTTAAGCATATATATAGAGGTATATAAATTACAAATGCTTTATTTATATTGCACGGAAAAAAATAAATACGTAATAATTATGCTAGCTCATTTTCAGCACACTTTGTTCAATACGGCTTAATTTATGCTTATTTATAATGTTGTTCTAATTTAGCATAATTTACGCTATAATAACATAAATGCATAAATTACATATTTTCTTCTATCCGTCCGTGTGTATATTATGTATTGTATAGTTATATTACATAGTCACCAGTTGATATAAAACTCAAGGTACGATGTTGAGCAGGGTCTTGAGGCTTCACTCGCCAGTCTGGACGAGGACGAACGTGAGATATGCGAACGCCAGGTGAGCAGTTACGGTGACATGATGGATACTTTGGAGGGAGCGCGCACCTCACACGAACACCAAGTTAACTCACTACGGCAGCAAATCTCGAGTCTCATGGAGAAACATCACAAGCACAGAAATTACCTGAAATCTAGTTTGCTGTCTCTGAAAATGTCTCTTGCTCCTACAAGAAATAAGAAGAAAGTTGCAGAGTATGAGGTAAATTTATTTCTTCATTTTTATAATTATTCTTTTATTTTTATATATCGTTTCGAGTGTTTTTAAAGCCATAGACCACATAAAACAACATGTGATTTTTATGAATAAACATGAAATGGGATCTTCAAAACTGATGAAAATATGAAGTATGCAATTTGCGTGACTATTCATGTTTATGACGTCAGAAATATGCAAAAAATTAGTAAAAAAATATTGTGCGGGTTGCATAAATTGAAATTTTCTGATCACTGCTACGGAGCTGCAGTTGGGTTTTGAAACAAACTAAAGTTATTTATGTAAGTCCTATCAAGTGCTTTGTGATACAAATGCTTATGTTTTCTTCTGGTCTTTTCCATTAAATACAACAAAACTAAAATGTATATTTTTTTCATTTTGATTAGCTCCATTTGCTTATAAGGATAAAATTTTATTGTTATGACTCGACCTCTCTCTATAACAATTCTCCATATTTTCAGAAAGAGATTGATGACGTACTGGATAAACAAGCAGTAGTAGAGCGAGAAGTAATTCGCTTGCGCACCAGACAATTGCTATCCTCCCCTAATCAGAAAGTGTCAGTTGGAAATGGTGTACGTGTGATTGAATTACGTGAACGCCAGGGTCGTTCTGAACACCAGCTCTCTCAAATGCGCAACCTCCTTACTCAGCAATCTGCAGAGAAGCAGCAACTGTCTCACGTCGAAGCACAAGCTGCGGCAAAAAATGTGATGCTGGAGTCAGAACTCAGGTCCTTGCAAAGTGACTTGGAAATGGCGAACTTGGAATACACTGATGTAAGATTTAATATCACTTATAGTATTATAGTATAGGAAAATAAATCAAATTTACTCGCAAAATTTATTTTTCATGTAGAGCTGCGATTTCTTAAAAAAAAAAAAAAAAATTCTGCAACTTTGCAAATAATTGTTCTCATTAACAAAGAAATAATGATGATTTAATAATAATAATGAATGTTTAAGTAATATTAAAAACAAAATGATTTTTTTTCTTTTTTTAGTAATTTGCTGTGTAAAGTTAAAGCAAAAATTTATTGCTTGAAAGCAATTTTACATTTTGATGATGTCCCTAGGTAAGTCGGCAATATTGCAGAGCACAACGCGAATATCAGAATTTGCGATCTCGCGTGGAAAATGCAGAGACTGACAAGTTATTGGGTGGCCTGGGCAGTCGTCAGAAAGAGGTGATCTGGAGAGTCATCACGCTAGACGCTAGCACGAAAAGAGAAAAACAGCGCTGCGCCTCTTTGAGAGAAACCTTATATGCATCACAAGGATAAAAATTGTTTGTCTTTTGAAATTGGGGGAAAAAAAAAAAAAAAAAAAAAAAAGCAAAATAGAATAATAAAAGTTTAATATATAATTCCGTTAATTCGTCAGCTCGGAATAGTATTATCGAAACTGGAAATAATAATAATTTCAATTCGACACCTTAATTGTCCCATGTAAACTGGTGTAAACTATAAGGCTTAATTTACTGTGAAAAATATTTACCGTTACGACAGTACTATTCTTAATCAACGAATATAAAAATGCAGACAAACATTTTAATAAGTTTTGTTTTAAATTTAATGAACTACTGCATACGTATGCAATATATGCCAATATGTGCATCGTTTTTTTTTTTTTTTTTTTTTTTTTTTTTTTTTTTTTTTTTTTATTATGCTTCATCATTGCACTATAATATACTGTATACAGTATACCATATTCTTCATGATTTATATTTGCTTCTATATGTTTTTTTTTTAAATTTTTTTTATCGATATGGTACTATAACTATATAGTATGTAAAATGTAACAAATTATAACCAGTATAATATACCTCTATTTATATGCCTAGAATGTATTTGAATGTGTTTGGATATATAAAGCAATAGAAATAATATTCAATAATATTTTCTAACTTTTGCAACTTTTATTTTCTTATACAAAATTTAACTTATCCAAACTAATACATTATTAAAAGCAAGACTAAAGTCTTGATTAAAATTACGAAATTTTCAACATAATTTTCAATAAACCATCCAACAATTTGGGGGGGGGGGGGGAACTATATAATGTAAAATTTGTTTGTTTTCCTCACTTATATAAATATGGGATAACTTTAAAGTAAAATCCAAAGTAGCACAAATTTTGCTTGTTTAGTATCAATTTGCTCCCGGAAATGAGTACAGCACGGACAAACTAAAACACAGTTAATTAAATATAATTTCACTCATGACAGTCATGACCTGGTCATGACTCACGACAGTAATTGACAACACACAATGTCTCTTGCTGCCCAAGTTACAACTTGCAACACATATAAGACATAAGAAGATAATAAACTGATATAATAAATTGTAAGACGAGAAAAATTGATTGCTTCCCGCTTCTGTTTGAAAATTTTTCCGAACTGCGACAAAATTGCTCCGGAATCCCCCGTAAAGAGCCGAATAATCCCGATTGGTAATGAATAATAAAAATGGCGAGTTTAGCTGCTGCAGCGTTGCTGGATGAGTTAATGGGAAGAAATAGAAATATTTTACCCGACGATACTCAAAATCAACTAAGTTGGGAAGATTCTGAGGTAAAGTAGCAGATATATATATAAAAAACATTATAAGAGCACCCATGGTTAATGGATATTTTAAAACTTCCTGCGTCCATGATAGCATCCTCGTCCTTGTTTATATTGCTACTGAGAAAGGGAAAGCACAAAAAATTCACTCCAATTTTCACAGTTCAATGCTTTTTAAACAACATTATTGCTGAATAAGTAAGGCTATAGTGCTGAAATTGTAGATTACACACTTCCGCGTGCATACGTATGCTATATATGTACATATATATGTAATATATATTACATATGTATGTACATACATTGTCTATTATCTATAAACGTCGAAGATACATACATACCGCAAGGAAATGAAAAACCTGCACAACTATAGATTGAAAAGCATCACTAAAATTGCAGGTTATTCATTTCATTTCGGTACATACCATACATATGCATGTACAGTACATAGGGCGCGTACCGTATTTCGATGAGAGCGCTGTGCAGTGCTGTGGCAATACGGTAAGCCAGACCTCTGTGAGGCGCCTCACCTATTTACTTTCAGCAGCGCGCAGAGGCTCTCAGCATCAGCTGCTGTCCGTTCGGGTCTCTTCGGTAAACGCTGTGAAGCGCTGACAGAGGTGATACGGTACGTTTTGTCAGCACTTTCAGCCCTCGCAAGTGAATACGGTACACACCCATAATATGATCATATGAATCATATATGTATGTGCTACACACATATATGTAATGCATAAAATGTATGCATACATACATATGTATACATAGGTACATTTGTGCATGTGTACTAATGCATACATATCATCTCATATCATATGTAAATATAATAATACTGTTAACATAAACATGAGCTCATGATTCAACCACTGTATACATACATATTTATGTATGTAAATTGTAGTACTGTATACTGGTATGGTATGTGATATGAAGCACTGCTTATGTATGTACACCTCTGGACAAAAGTCTCCAAACGGATGTGACGGCCGCTGCGTTGTCCCATAAAGATAGCATAGCGTGGTTGCGAGTTGCCCACATAGGTACATACACATAATTTAGAAACTTTTGTCTAGAAATGTCATACTTTGTCATAAAAAAATACACTTTTTGCCTTTTCTTTTATGCAAATAGTTTATTTTTTTATGACAGTATGTACGTCATTTACGTCATACCTCGTATCCATGGCATAAATGTTATATGAAATTAGATATGCAGCTTTTTCAAGAAAGGGGCTCAAAAATGAGTTCAATGTTGCTAACTCTTTGCTTAGAACATCTGCAGAACTTTACATTCACTTATTATTGATAGTCATTGAAATTTTGTTACCGGTACTCTATGTCGAAAGCTATAAAAGTCAGGCCTTACCTGAGTTAAGCAATTTAAGCAATTAACTGGATGTTAGCCTTTGGCAAGGTTAGCAGAATAGGACTATATTACATACCTATGGCATTGCGGAAATCCAAACTATCTGTAGTCTCCACGAGCCTCAAATTGGAGCATCTGCGCTCTCCTTCTCGCCCAAAATTGAAGCATCTATGATGGTGCGCTAGTAAGAGATGCTTCAACTTCAGCAGAGACAGGGAGCACAGATGTCCGAATTTTGAAAGGCGCGGAGACTACAGGTAGTTTGATTTTCTGCGGAGCCATTGATACACTAGTACAGTACGGTGTGAATATAAATAAATAATAAAATGATATTTTTATGTTATTATGTAATCTCTGATTAATGAATTATTTTATCATATTTGTTTAGGTTTGCAAACTATACCTAGTGAAACTATGTCCTCACGACCTATTTGTCAATACAAGAGCAGATCTAGGCCCGTGCCCTAAGATCCATGACGATGAGATGAAACAACAATTTGAAATACAGTCGCCTTATAGAAAGCAAACCTTTGAAGATGAATTCATTAGGTTTTGTCAAAGTATGCTCAATGAAGTGGAAAGAAAAATAGCTAAAGGAAAACTTCGGCTATCACTAAGTGGCAAAGCTGAAGCTGTAAGTATTTTTTTGGCTTTAGTATATTTAACTGTAATATGAGAAGTATGAGAACAGTGTGTTACGGTGGTTTGGTCATGTTGAGAGAATGGGTGATGAAAGAATAGCAAAACAAGTATTTCATAGTAGAGTGGATGGAAGGAGAGATAGAGGCAGGCCTAAAACATCAAGGTCTGAGGTGGTTGGAAGATGTTTGAAAAATAAGAATGTACGCAGTATGAAATGCAAAAGGAAGTGTATGAAACAAGGTATGAGACTGAAGGAAGCAAGTGAAGTTTGCCAGGATAGGAAGTTGTGGAGGTCTATCACTGGGTCAGGGTAAAACATCTGTGTTGTTGGCTTACCCCGAAAGGGATTATAGCGTCATGATATGTATGTATGTAACTGTAATATTACATAGAATATCCAATCCCATACAAAGGCATATATATATATTTTTTAGTAATACGTAATTAAAAATTTAAAACTTCTATTTTAATTATTACCAAAAAAAATAGTAAAGTACAGTAGCTCAATTAGCACAGAGAAGTTGTCAAAGTACAAATTGGAAGTTGAGTAAAACATTTCATTTTGTAGCAGCCTGAGCTGACATCTGAACAACAAGTCAAGAATGAACGTCAAATTGCTGTTCTCTCAGAGAAAATCAACACTCTAGTAGAAGAGGCTGAGAAGGCTGGAATTGGAGGCAATGTTGATGAAGCCCAAGGCATGATGAAGTTGTGTGACGAGCTCAAAGATGAACGAGAGACTCTAAGGAAGCAAAGTGAGAACTCACACTGGCAGCAGGTTAGTATCAAACTTTTGCTTACAACCATTTAGCTTGCAATGAGAATTCACAATATTGAGCAATGGTTTCATTTTGTACTGATCAATATTATCCTTTTATTAGAATTTATTATCAGACCGTTTTTTTTTTTTTTTTTTTTTTTTTTTTTTTCCTCTTCCTAATTAAAAAATAAATTTTAATGTAATCTTTACTAAGATGATATATTAAAGAAAATAAACTGTTGTGGTTAGGTATGATAAATTTGAAAGAAAAGTATGGGAGAAACCAGCAAGGGCAAGAGAGAAGCATATTAAAAAAAGAAGAGAAGCCATAATGAAGAGAGTCCCATAGTTCAGTGAAAATCTTGCTAGCACAGATATAAAAAACTAACATATTGGAAATATTTCGGCAATAAACTCCAAGAGAGATGGAGTGTAAATGAATGATTATTCATAGTGTCTCTCCGAGTCTGTAAGGACTGATGAAGGCATAACGCACTTCATCTCTCTTGGAGTTTATTGCCAAAACATTTCCAATGTGTTAGTTTTTTTATATCTGTGCTAGCAAGATTTTTACCAAACTATGGGACTCACTTCACTATGGTAAGGCCCTTGCTGGTTTCTCCTATGGCAATCTTTCTAATGAATGCTTGAAAGTATCTTTTTAATTTGCATTTTTACACACCTTTGACAATAGACATTAGATTCTATGTTTACGCTGCATTTGACATCCATTGTGAGTGCAGCACCATTGAATTTAGAGTACAGGTATAATCTAAATTCAATGGTAGCACTATGGCTATAAACCTTTTTCGTATTTTTTTTTACAGTGTAAAGAAAAAGAAATGAACTGGGTATGGTTATATTTTTATATATTAACTGTGTATGTCTTCCTTTATTATTTTACCCCTTTTCAATTAATAACTGAATCCAGCCAGGATTGCCTAAATGTAATATAAATTGATGTGTACATAGCTTTGTTCATAACAAGGAAATGTTTGTTTGATTGCAGACAGCGGAGTTGGCTGCCGCTCAAGAGAAGCAAATGGAGGTTTGCGAGATTTGTGGAGCTTTCCTAATCGTTGGTGATGCCCAGCAGAGGATAGATGACCATTTAATGGGAAAACAACACATGGGCTATGCTAAGTTGAAGGAGGCAGTAGAAGAAATCATGGTAATTTTTAACTAACATTCAGTCATGTTTAAGATTACATACTATACATTCCTCAAGGTCTATAGGGTGGTTTCATTCATGTTAAAGTCAACGCCATAAGTGAGTACTAAATAACATGGGTCGGTATGGGAAAATGGCACATTTTGCCAATTTTAAAATACAGTACTTAGTAATTTTTTGAGAGAATCAATGCTATTAAAAAGTTGAATTGGGGTTTTCAAGGAAGCAAGAAAAATAATAATAACCAAAAAATAGCCAATTTTCCAAAGAAAATAACCAAGAACTACGTTTGTCCTATGCTGAGTATTGTTATTCATTGCTCAAGAAGAGCATCAAAAAGCATTAATAATGACGTCATGTGCACACACCCTATAACTTCAAAAATTATTCTGTTTTAGCAAAATCGTCAAAAAACTCGAGAGGAGCGTGAGAAAAAACGGGATGAGGAACGTAAAGAAAGAATGAGGCTACAGAAAGAAGAAGAGCGTAAGAGAGAGCAAGAGAGGGAAGAGAGAAGGAAGAAGAGAGAATTAGAGGAAGAGGAACGTCGGAAGAAGTCTAAGCACAGACACAGATCAAGGTAATGCTATTGATAACTACAGTAATCATATTACTGTTCAATTCTAAAACAGGTTGCCTGCTTTACAAGTTTTATCCCCAGTTTTTGTGGTTAAAGAAGGGTTAAGGGACGCAACCATGGGTACAGTATGTATAATAGTCCCATCCAGTGATTCATCATTGAGGTTTAATTTTTTCTTGAGGCCAGGATCTCTTTAATGAAAAATGGACTGTGCAATAATTAATTATTAAAAGATGTAATAGAAATATGCATAAATAGATTAGAAAATTTGGGCAATGGCAGATAGTAATGACATTAAGACTAGCATAATGCTTATTCAGTTAAAAAAAAAAAAAAAAAAAAAACATTAATAAAATGATAGGACCTATAGAATTTTTTTTCTTTTTTTTTTTTTTTGCTATCAAACCTCTAGGCGAGGTACAACTTATGCTAGTTATTTACGTATTTACAACGCATTTATACTGAATTTACACTCCCGAGACTTCCAAACCCTACTAAGATTTGCGGGTTCTTCCATGGCGGGTCGGCCATGGCCTGGCAAATCCTTCCCAGCATTCACCTTTTACATACTGAGGAAACCATGGAAACCTTGGTCAGCAAGGTCGGCAATGGATTCCCTGAGATATCCATTCCCTCCCAAATGCACTGTGGATTCCCGGTGGCTCGCGTTTTTTGTGAAAAATCTTGCCACACCCGGGAATCGAACCCGTGTCCCCTCGCGGACAAGTCAGACACGCATCCACTAAGCTACCAGTGCTCGATAGATTTCTCATGAAATTATATATTACCTGTACACTGCTTTTGTTTTTGACCACTTGAACATATGCATTTTCTTCAATTAATTAATTGGTTAATTTTGTTATCAGGAGCCCACATCATGGCCACAGTAGAGGACATGGTAGCGGCAGTAGCTCACACAGAAGCAGTGGTCATTATGCACATCACGACAAATCAAGGTAACAAGTGTCAGTATTGGTCTAAAGACTTTGTCTCATTTCCGTCTGTTTGTTTGCAGACACAACAGTCGACACAATTCATCAGACTACAGAAATAACAGAGACTATGACAGATACAGAGGAGGGGACAGAGGTAGGAAAGAAGGTATGTGGCGATTTTTATTGTCATAATTATAGTTGTAAAATTAAAGATTACAATAATTGTTATTTACTTAGACCATCAAAGATCCAAGCTTCGAATTGTACTCTTGATTTACTAGATTAATTTTCAGTATGGTAAAGACCCAGTAGTTGACATGCTAATGCCTTTTTATGTGTTATTTAAAATTTAAATGGAAAAGTTCGAGTCTTAATTGTTGGCACTTAGAGAAATATTAAGTTGAGAGCATTTTTTATCCTACCATTGAGTTCAATCCTATACCCTGGGTATCCAAATTTTCTAGTTTTAAGTCTTTAGCTTTATTGGTTGAGGAGATAATAATTTTTCAAAGTTTTCATTAACACATGTGCCAACAACTGGACCTGGACTATAGTATTGATCAAATTATTGTAAAATAAATTTAATTAGCATTATTATATGCAGGCGCTAGTGCAAGACAGCAGTGCTAACAGGAATGATAGGAACATTTAAAAAGTTAGGACATCTTAACTTTTACCCAACCTGCAACATTTTTGTGTAATTAAGATCTGGTTGTAGGGTGTGATAGGAAATGAGCACAATATTATAAAACAGCATCATACTTACCTTGGACTGCATAAAATAGAGATGTCCTAACCTGTTTAATGTTCTTACTGTATGCTAGATTTTTCCTGCTAACTCAGCTGCACCCATTTATATTCCTATAATTTTAAATTCATATTATTGCAATCCTAGCTTAAATGGTTATTTCCTTTATTTAAATTCTATATTGCTCAATTTAAAATAAAAAAATAAATACCTATATATATATATATATATGCGTATTAGGAAAAAACCATCGCGGTTAGTATTAATAAGTTTAAAAAAAAATATTTAGAAAATAGTTGGTAGAGATTAGAGCACGTTGAATTGAAAATTAATAAAACGCGAAAATTCTCTAATTTAAATAGTAAATTGGGACTAGGGATCAAATATTCTAGCTTTAGCTAGTTAAAAAGTAGACGTTAAAGGGATGGAGGTATAGTGTCAAAATAAAATACAATGTGCCTAGCATCTCACGTTCTCACACTACGTCAAAGACACAACATTATAAAACAGCATCAGACTTACTCTTTGCCTTAGACCGGTTTCGTCCTTTACCTAGGACTCATCAGTAAGGCTCGGCAGAGAGCTCTGTACAGCTAGAGATGGCTCACACCACATCTGCTAACTGACTGAGCTGAGGAAGCAAGTGGCAGTCGCGTTTATATACGCGATGCCCCCGCAGCTGCACGCGCTGATTGGTTAAAATCGCGCGCGCAAACTCGGCTTGCTGTTTAAAACCTCTCATCCTCACACTGTAATATAAAATCGTGTCTAAGAGGGGTGTAAGACAGGCAGCCAGCAAGCAATAGTGTCCTCCCTCACTTCCCAGAGTTCCCCAACTCTAGAAAGATCGCGAGAACACTACGCCTACCGACTGCACAGTATCGTGATTCACGCTAGTTACATGGCTTTATATGTTGACACTGGGGTAGGAAAAGCAAAAAGGAGATAGAGTAGGAGAGATAGAATAAATATTATGCGCTTTGGCATATATAGTTAATTAATTTAGTACGTGCTCTTATTGACGTTGGCAAGTAAAAGGGCCGAATAAAATAAAAATGAAAGAATATTATTTACAAAAGCTTAAAATTAAAACAAAAAAAAGATCGACTTGGCGATAATATGCGTATTAGGAAAAAACCATCGCGGTTAGTATTAATAAGTTTAAAAAAAAAAAATATTTAGAAAATAGTTGGTAGAGATTAGAGCACGTTGAATTGAAAATTAATAAAACGCGAAAATTCTCTAATTTAAATAGTAAATTGGGACTAGGGATCAAATATTCTAGCTTTAGCTAGTTAAAAAGTAGACGTTAAAGGGATGGAGGTATAGTGTCAAAATAAAATACAATGTGCCTAGCATCTCACGTTCTCACACTACGTCAAAGACACAACATTATAAAACAGCATCAGACTTACTCTTTGCCTTAGACCGGTTTCGTCCTTTACCTAGGACTCATCAGTAAGGCTCGGCAGAGAGCTCTGTACAGCTAGAGATGGCTCACACCACATCTGCTAACTGACTGAGCTGAGGAAGCAAGTGGCAGTCGCGTTTATATACGCGATGCCCCCGCAGCTGCACGCGCTGATTGGTTAAAATCGCGCGCGCAAACTCGGCTTGCTGTTTAAAACCTCTCATCCTCACACTGTAATATAAAATCGTGTCTAAGAGGGGTGTAAGACAGGCAGCCAGCAAGCAATAGTGTCCTCCCTCACTTCCCAGAGTTCCCCAACTCTAGAAAGATCGCGAGAACACTACGCCTACCGACTGCACAGTATCGTGATTCACGCTAGTTACATGGCTTTATATGTTGACACTGGGGTAGGAAAAGCAAAAAGGAGATAGAGTAGGAGAGATAGAATAAATATTATGCGCTTTGGCATATATAGTTAATTAATTTAGTACGTGCTCTTATTGACGTTGGCAAGTAAAAGGGCCGAATAAAATAAAAATGAAAGAATATTATTTACAAAAGCTTAAAATTAAAACAAAAAAAAAGATCGACTTGGCGATAATATGCGTATTAGGAAAAAACCATCGTATATATATATATATATATATATATATATATATATATATATATATATATATATATATATATATATATATATATATATATTTAGGGGGGGGGGGGGGCACCGCCTTTAACATTAATCTCAAAGAAAAGAATAGAGATACCAGCAAAGACCGTACGACAGTAGAAGTTCTATGGAGAGGTCGAGGTCTCATGTGGCACAGAGTTTTAGTTATTTGTCATATTTTAATGACATTATCAATCAAAATTAAGATTTAGTTGAGCACATCACTAAGCAGCATGTAGTCTTGTACTGCCGTATTATGCCCTTGCTGGTTTTTAATATTTAAATTTGACTGATTTGTTGTCTTAATTTACAGGTGTGAACGGAGACCGCCACTCTCGCAGTAGTAATGGCGGAGATTACTCTCGACATGGAATGTCCTGAAGTTGTGGTCACTAAAACAAGTTAGTGAGTGAGGCCTGATGCAAGGTATGTGGTCCCCTGCCCACCCTTTGCCCCCTCCCCCCTCAAAATTATTTTCAGGATCTACCCCAGGTAAGTGGTAGCAGTCAACCCAAATCAACACTAATTCTTCCATGTTTGTGTTGTTATTGAAAACCATGTTTCAATATTAATAATTATTTCATTTTATACATCTGTTTACCTTTAAAAAAAATTGTGTTTCTTATCATATGGTTATTTAGTTCAGAATTTTATCTCTTAATTAGTGCATAAATGCTATGGATTCTAATATTGTTGCTTTATTTTCTTATTATGAGGTATCAATTTAAGGAAAAAAAAAACATCGCGGTTAGGATAATAATAAAGAAAAGGATAGAATCCCCAGCAAGGGCCTTACCACAGTATAAGTTCTATGTAGAGGTCTGCTTCCGCTTGGCACAGTGTTTTGGTACAGAAAGGTTCATTTCATAACATTATTATTTGAACTTTTCTGTAAAAAAAAGCACTGTGCCACGTGAGACCTCGACGTCTCCATAGAACTTCTTCCTTTTACTGTGGTACAGCCCTTGCTTTTGATTATATCGATTTCTTTATTATTATTATTATGAGATATGAAGGAAAATAAACCATCGCAGTTAGGTATGATAAACGATGAAAGAAAAGGATAGGAGAAACCAGCAAGGGCTTTACCATAGTGAAGAGAGTCCCATAGTTCGGTGAAAATTTTGCTTGCACAGAGATAAAAACAACAACAAAAACTAACACATTGCATAGCTTTTAGCACTAAATTCCTAGAGAAACAGAGTGTATTTTACCTTCGTCAGTCCTTACAGGCTCAGCAGCTCTGCATTCAGAATTACTCTTTGAGTCTGTAAGGACTGATGGAGGCATAACACATTCCATTTTGCTTGGAGTTAAGTGCCAAAATATATCCAGTGTGTTAGTTTTTTTTTTTTTTTTTTTTTTTTTTCTGTGCTAGCAAGATTTTTACTAAGCTATGGGACTCTTTTTTTCCCCTATGTTAAGGTCCTTGCTGGTTTCTCTTATCCTTTTCTTTCAAAATTATCATTTTAATAATAATTAGGCTTATTATATATAATATTAAAAGTAAATTTTACTATCTACTTATTTCAAACAATGAGTAGCCACAATATTAGAAAACATATGTACTTTTTATTTGAAATATGTGTATCAATTATGAAGTTTTGGTTATTACGTGTAAAATTATTTGACGGAGAAAAGATTGATTTTGTGCTGATGTGTGCCATGATGTAATGTGGGTAGCAGAGGAAGGGACACCCCACACACTTTGAGCGCAACGATCGTACGCTCTAACTTTGATTCAGCTCCAGCTACATCTCTCCAGCTTGCTCTCTGTTCCTCAGGTGACCCTTGTAATAATAATTTATAATATGTCATTTTTTTACATTTTTAAATGTTCTTTAAAAAAAAATGACTAACCAATCGATATATTTTTTTAATTTTAAACCACAATCTGTCTTGCATGTTATTGTGCTATCATGGGCTTTACTGATAATACTTTGTAATATATAGTTAAAAAAATTATTTTAGGGGAAAAAATGACTGCAATAATTAACTAATAAAAATAAAACTTGGTAGCAAAAAGGCTTAGATGGATAGATAAGGAAAATAAACATATTAGGAAATGGCTGACAGTAAAATTTAAGTCAAGAGGGACATTTTGTTTAGAGAAAATAATTTCAAACTCAGACTGACAAGCTGACAGATTTCCCTGACAGCTTAATTTTCATTCTTCAATTTTCCCTAATCTGTGTGTTTTTGCTACCAAATCCTTTCTATTAGTTGTATAATTTAATAATAATTATCAATACACAAATATTTCATACAGCAAATCTTATAACCTGCAAGACAGAATTTTATTACATGTTCAACTTTTTTTTTTTTTTTTTTTCTTTTTTTTTCTTTTTCTTTTTTTAACCAGAAAATAAATCGAAAGGATAATAATAAAAACTATTTAAATGAATGTAACCAAAAGTTAAAGTTACATTTAGCGCTTAAATTATTATTATAAGTTTAAAAGATAACAAAAAAAATATATAAATGTGATATACTTACAGTATTTGTATATTTCTTGGTTCTGATAATTGATGTTAAGATATTTACATATTGATATTACACCATTTTTATTTAAATAATTTTAATTTTAAAAAAATGGTACAGTAATGAAAATAATGTTCACTATTTATTTAAATGTTGGCATGCTATTTATTTTTATGTTGTTGTTATTATTTATTATTATTTTATTATTAAATGTGTATTTTTTAGATTGATTTTACAACTTAAAAAATTTACATATTGTTGTTAATATACAATTTATGAGATCGTACCTGAAATTCAAAATTATTTTTATTATTGTCTATAGCTGTTATTTGTTGTTTTGTGTTATACAGGGAGATGGGTATCTGTATGCTTGTAGCTGAAAAATATGACATACAGCTTGGCATATTGATGTTCATGTCACCTGTATATCTTTGCCAACGATTGTTAATCCCTAAATATTTTTGACCTCCTTATGACGAGTGAGTAACTTCAGAACTCTGATATATATTATGATTTCACAGATTTGATTGTGTCGCTGGATATACCAAGCTATGGGTCTCACTCTCAAACCAGGAGGAATGATTGAACTGAGAACTCCAGGTGACTTAGATTTAAGGCACTTTCGGATCACCATTCCTTTCATTTAAATATAAATTCAATTTTTTTTTTTTTTTTTTTTTTTTTAAGTCATTCTAGTTTTTAACACCTTTCTTATTCCTAATGGCCAAATAGTTTTTTTTATCTCTCTATGTCTCTCTTGTCTAATATGACTTTTTTTTTTTTTTTTTTTTTTTTTTTTCATGCTATTTTTTTAAATAATTTAAAGGAAATATTTGATGGGGATAATTCTTGTAAATACGTAGTAATTTTTAGTTATTTTCTTTTCTTGATTGTTGATGTTATTTTTTTTTTTATTATTTTTTTTTCCTGGTTATTTTTTATTTTTATTTCAAATTTTAAAATCTTGATTATATACTTATTTTAGTACAAACAATAATAAATTATGACTGCATACTTGACTATTTGCTCAAAATTGTTTATGTCCTAAATAAAAGTGTGCACATACATTTTCATACAAACTTTTTAAGATACTAAAGCTAATAATAATAATAGAAGTCAAGAAAGGAAAGAAGTTTCACATAACCAAACATTTTAAATGTTAAAAATTAAATTCAATAAACCTGATGTAAATATTTGGTTTAGTCAAGATTTTATTATTTGTTGGTAATATGTAACGTCGTATATAAGTACAATGCATGGATGAAGCACAAACAATCATATTGATGTGCTTTGGTTAACCCATCAAATGTTGCCCATGCTGCACATTGATAAACCTTGACCCTCCTTGCAGTTGTTGTTATTGCACTTCTCTTAGAGTGCTGCTGTATAGCATGTTGCAATTTTCTTTATACAATTAAGAAAAAAATATACATATATATATCAAAGCAATACAATTGTGTACAAGTTATACTGAATAAAATTTGTTGCAATGATTATAAATATTGTGTCTTATTGAAACTCTTATGTAACCCTTTTTTTTTTTTTTTTTTTTTTTTTTTTTTTTTTTTTTTTTTTTTTAATATGATTAGTTTAAGGAAAAAACCTTTGCGGTTAGGATCAATAATAATAAAGAAAAGGATAGAATTACCAACAAGAGTCTTACCACATTAGAAGTTCTATGGAGAGGTTGAAGTCTCATGTGGCACAGCCTTTTTGTTAAAAAAAAAGTATCATAACTGAGAGCTTTCGTCATGTATTAATGACATTATTAATCAAAGAAGAGATTTAATTTAGCACATCACTGAGCAGTGTCTTGTCTTAGACTCCTCTTTGATTGATAATGTCACATGACGAAAGCTCTCGGTTATGAAACTTTTTTATAACAAAAAACTGTGCCACGTAAGATTTCGAGCTCTCCATAGAACTTCTACTGTGGTAAGACCCTTGCTGGTAATTCTATCCTTTTCTTTACTATTATTTTTGTTTAATATTAAGTTTCTTATATAGATTTTAAGCAAAATAAACAATTAAGTGTAATAAATTAAAAAAAAAAAAAAAAAAGGTTGGAGAAAATCAGTAAGGATCTTGACATAGTGGCGAGAGTCCCATAGTTTAGTGAAAATCTTACTAACATATAGACATGAATAACTAGCACATTGGCTTTTGGCACTAAACTTCAAAGAGAGAAACTATGAATGGTCATTCACAGTTGCGCTCTGATGCCCTTATGACTGACTAAGGCTTTTCACACTCTGTTTCTCTTGGAGTTTAATAATAATAATTTATTGGGTTTAAAATGAGAAAGTACATTATATATATAAAAAAGAAACAAAAATAAACAAGTAAATGTAACCCAACGGGTGATGAGAAAAAGGCAAAATGCCTATACACTATAAGTGATCTCACACCTTTATCAGAAAAACTGCTTCGTCAATAAATAACATAAAATATATATATTAACAAAAATAAACAAGTGACAATTACAATGGAAGATGGGTTCTAGCCATAACTGGCAAAGCGTTATATAAGGAAACAACTCGGGGGGAAAAATGAATTTGTGTAAGCAGAGTCGCCCCTTGGACAATCCAATGTAATAGCACTACCACAAAAACATTAAGGTCATATTTATTTGAAAAGCAAGATGATAAGAATTTGATATCAATGTTTTTCCAAAGATCAGTGATACTTTGCAATTTACACTTTGATAGTCTTATAATACTGTTTTCACACTTGGAAAACTTTGAATAACCCAAAATAAAACGAGTAGCACGACCTTGTATGCGCTCAAGATTTGCAGTGTTAGT
This sequence comes from Ecdyonurus torrentis, assembly GCA_949318235.1. Classification (NCBI taxonomy): domain Eukaryota; kingdom Metazoa; phylum Arthropoda; class Insecta; order Ephemeroptera; family Heptageniidae; genus Ecdyonurus; species Ecdyonurus torrentis. The sequence goes on from OX439129.1 coordinate 10,955,169, forward strand.
AAGAGTACCAGGATGCCAGGCAGGTGCACCATAGCACATGGAGTTTAGTGCAGAAAGCTATCCAGCCAAGCTATCCAGTGTGTTAGTTATTTATTATCTCTGCACTAGCAAGATTTTCACCGAAATATGAGATGCTCATTTAGCATTGTAAATGGTAGGGCCTTATCTGAGTTTAACAGATGAGTTGGCTAGTGCCAGTGGTTAAGTTAAAGGAATAGAGATATACCAAATCTGTTACATTATTCAATCATTCCAAAATCGATTGTTCCTTAATTAATAGCTTAATTAAGAAATAAGAAGGCTCGGACATACTTCTAAGATAGAAACAGTTTTGATTTTGCATCCTTGCAAGTTATGCAAATTGTTTATCATCTACGTATCACAGGTTGCATATACCGGGCGATTCTAGGGGCGTCTGTAAAGTCTTGACAGAAATTGCTAAAAAAGCTTTTTGAAGTATAATATTGCAATAAAATTGCAGTGGGCAGTAGGTCTTTTAACAAAATATAATGTAGCATGTCTTTATTATGCGAGGTTCACGGGTAGAAAACGGGTTGTTTTAAATGTAAATCCCTCAATCAAATAGCACGGCGATCGTCATAAAAACGGATATTGGCGTGTTTTATTACGGCGCTGAGAACCTTGCATTAACGCACATTTGTAGCTGCGTTTTATAATTTTTGTTGTCATGGTAGACTCACTAATTAATAAGGTAAATAAAATACCAATTTTGCGGGTCATTTTTAAATAATTTTGAATTAAAAAATGTTAACCATAAACCAGCCAGTGTCATTTTTAGCTAAACTATCGTATCGTAGACAATGCTACGAGTATAATCACAAAAATTCTGAAACCCAGTGTTTATACGTATCATGCATTGTCCAATAAATGCGCGTTAATACAATACTGAATTTTGCTTTTTCCAAATATCCCACTGCAATGATACTACGATATTACCTTCAAAATTATTGGGTGGGAATTTCTGACAATTTGAGCTCGATATTATTGTTAAATACATACTCGTATTAGCATTTAGCATTGGAGTTGCTGGCAGAACTTTAGTTGTCGTATTTTTTTTTTTTAAATAATAATTATTATAAATAAATATTATTTTGAAGTACTGGATAATAATATCATGTTATTTTTCACTGTGTGAGTGTAATGTTGCATATTTTCATCAATTTCTATAATTATATTAAAATATAATAAATACAAATACCTCTAGAACACACTAACACTATAACTACACTTATAACTACTTATACACTTTAACGAAAGTCTAATTTTAGCTGTGATTATATTAATAAAGAGAGAGGATTATATAGAAATAAATAAAAGCACATTTTATTTACAAATACAAAAAAAAAACTTTATTTACTCTTTTGAATTGTATAATATGTGACATTATTATTATTATATATTTTTTTACAAATATTTTTTTACCCTCTGAGAAAAGGCGTGAGATTTTTTTTTTTTAAATTTTAATTGAAGACGACGTGTTACACATGATTTATTTATTACCTCTTTTTTAATTTAAATTTATTATTATTTGTAGATGCTTTTAGCTTTTCTAAAAATTAAATTGTGTACATGAGTTATATAGTAAAAAAGGACATTTTTTTTCCTAGAAATATTTTTATTTTAACATTGTAAGCATTGGTAGGAAAAATATATTGAAGAGTATAAGATTGGTACCAAGTTATTACACACATTACAGGTTTTAGGAAAAAGTCTACAAAAATGAGAATAATAAAAAAAGAGATAGATATATAGAGATATTTTATTTTATTATTTATATCTTTATTGAAAAGGTTCTTTTTTTAATAAGAAAAGTGGTCACTTTTGTCTTTAATTTGAAAGACTGCGAAAATAGTTAATAAAAAAGGCACAGATTGGAAATATTATGATAATTCTAAGATTGATTCGAGCTTTTTTTTTTTTCTCCTATATATAATGGTGAATAAACTAATGGCTACATTATACATAATAAATATAGTAAAAAGAGTATTGCTGTATATAGAAAAGTTTACTATATAGAATGAGGGACAACATTATATTTCAATAAAAATTTGCAATGTATTTTTTAATTTATCAATTTTTAGAAGATATTTAAGGCGCATGAATCTTTAGAATAATACTTTGTGATAGGTCAATGAATTTTAGTTTCAAAAGAAAATATTTTATTATACTAGTTTTTTCTTGATCACGCAACAAAGAGCAGAGCAAGAAAATTAAAATGTAAAAATAATTCTGAAAATTTTATGGAAAATTATTAATTTTCTTTTTGCTAGTTCATAATTAAAGACAGACAGATGCACTAGAAAGATCTGCAAAAAAAAAAAAAAAAAATGTTTTTTCAAATACTATATTATTTAATATAATAATATATAATAAATGTATCTTTAAAATACCTCATAATTAAAAAAATATAGAGTGAAAACGTAACTCATTGACCATATTCGCCGATATATCATTATTAAATTACTAAATAACCAATATCATTACTTTTAATCCAATCAACAATTTTTTTTAACGCATAAATCGCTAAATTACAATTATATACAAATTACAGTATATTTATATGCAATCTCTTTTTCTTTTTTTCTTACTTGAATGGGAACTATTTGTGAGAAATTATTAATTCAAAATTTGATGGTTATGATAGTGAAAATTGAAAGGAAAAAATTGGGGGGGGGGGGGGGGGGGAGCATTTTATCGGTATAGTTAAAAGTAGAGTTGCAAGACAAAATATTGTATACTACTGTATAACAATAAAACAGTAAACAAAGAAAAAAAAAACTTTTTAGTTGCTTGTAAATTTTATTGTTGTTATTTTTAATATGGAAAGTAAATAAATAAAAACTAAAAAAATACAACATAAATATTAATAATATGAAGATAAAGGATTTACTGATTATTGATTTTATCAGACAGAATAAAGTATCCTTTATAATAATAAAATCATTATAATTCAAAAACTAAAAAAGAAAAAGCATTTTAATGAAATTACTTTTCTTTATTCAAGAACAATATGAAATAAAAGATTATTTTATCAGTATTGAAATATATACAGAAAGTAAAAATGAACATGGTGTGAAAAATTATTTTGAATATTTTGTATAAGCACCATCTACAGCATTTTGTGACTAAAGTTTATAAATAACATAAATTTTTACAATGTTAATATTTTTATGTTTATAGGTTTGTTTAATTTATTCTTCTTCTTCTTTTTATTTCATAATGCCTTAGATTTAGTATCTCAGTTTTTCTTTCTTTTTTTCTTCTTTTGTTTCTCTAGAAGTAGATAACATAACATTTTTTTTTATATAGTAAATTCAAAATGTGATTTTTTTTTTCGTAATGACAATTATGTTAATTACAAACGACAATCAATCGCAAAAGAAAAATTCATTTAAAACATTCATTTTTTTTTTTTTTTTGTCTATCACAGTGTTAATTCTTGCCGTAATTTAATAACAAATTGATCAATTGATCCGATATTATCTGTGAACATTCACAATATAGCAGCGCACCAAATATAGAGAAAACATCCATGAGATTTTGTTTTATTCACACACAAACACGCAAAGGAGGACGAGTGACATTTTTTTTTAATATATTATTTTAATTATATTATTTGATCACTAAAACATCCACGAAGATTTATTCAAAGATAAAAAGTCTCTTTTGATGATTAAATTTTTTTTTTTCATCATCCTCTTTCTTCCAGTTAGTCTTCATATACATGATGGCATTTTAATTCATTAACAATAATTAATTATACACATTAAATATACTTAATTACATTAACAGTTAAAAACATTCTATGTTGCTCAATAATTATACATTACATATAGGCCTATTTTTATTTCTTTTTTTATATATATCATAATTACTTATATTATGGACCAGTTGAATTACTATAAAATACCGTATAAAATTCTTTAGCTTACCTAAAAAAAAAAAAATTGGGAATGATATTTTTATTTTATAAGTTATTCTCCAGCGTCCACAATTACTTTTTGTTTTTATTTTATTTCCTATAAGAATTTTGGTAAAGATAGGACACTGATGATAAATTTAATATACTTGAAGGAATTTCTTATACAAGTTAAAACTTTTTTTTTTTTTTTTTTTTTTTTTTTACAATATATTATATATTTTTTTTAGAATCCCATGTACGCTATTCAAAGCTATACAATGAGTAAATTCATTTACATTTTTACGTAAAATTCACTTCAATTTCAAAAATTGACAAATATAATTTAATAAATTGTGTCTATACGTAAATAAATTACATGATTTATTATTTCTTTCTAATATTATCCTGAATATTATTTTTAGACTATGGATTATTATGTGAGATGACAATTATTAAACTAATAAAGCTTTAATTTAACAGTTTTCTTTTTAATAACAGAGCACATACATTTATATATTTTTAAAATTTTATATTGCATTTTAGCTAAAATATTTTTTTTAGCATTATTCTAAAAGTTACATATTTTTTTAGGCCAATATATGTGTGGTATTTTTCTTAGTTTTTATACAACATGATATTTATGTTTTTTTATTTACGTTTTTTTTACACTCTCTGATAAGCCATCATGAAAACAACTATACAACAACGATAAATTAAATATAATAAGTTAAAAAAGTAATAATCAATTTAACAAATAATTTATTTATATAAATAAGAAAATTTTAATTACACATTTAAAAATTGATATTTTAATTACTATAACACCACTGAGTGTTTTTTATTTGATTGAAAGTCTAAAAAAAAGGACTGCATGGCAGTTGCTAAAGAGTCGATGGAGATGATGACGAACTACAAGTTTCACTTAAGCTGTCACTAAAACTGCTAGATAAACATGAAGAAGTTGTTACATTCACATTTAATGGTTCAGAAATTGGTACAGCAGCTGCTTGATAAGGAGGAGGCACTAAAGTTTTACCAGGCGATGTACATTCAGGTGAAAGTCCACTTGAAGTATCTCTAGGTAAGGTAAATCCATGTAAACTTCCACTACTGCTTGGACGTCGTCTTAATTTTCTACAAGATGTTTGTTGTGACGAGACAGGAATGCTTGGTTCACTTCCCGAGCGACGACACAATACAGCTCCAGGGTATGCGGGTGGAACTTCTTTTGACATTAGTTTTGTAGGACGTGAAGCAGGCGTTGTACTGCTTGGTGTATCGTCTACAAATATATCAAAATTATAGCTTTCATTATCAATCTATATTGTAGCTATATTGAATCTTACCGAATATTTCTGTGACGTGATCTGATGTAGCTGTCTCGGAGGTGGTTGGCTGATCCAAGGAGCTAAAGGTGAAATTTGCTGGCAGTGAAAGTACCTTACTGAGTTGACGATGTTGACCGTCGTCTTTTTCATCCATCTCCTGAAATAATATCACATATTATATGTGTACTATTATACGTTAATAATGCAGTAATATTTTACCTGCAAGGTTAGCCTGAGAGCTTGTTGTAATGCCGCAGCCTCGGCTTCCTCCGCTTCTTCCGCTTCGGCCTGCAACTCTCGCTCAAGTTCCACTTCCATGTCTAGCTCATCTTCCATCTGTGGATATCATCAATTTGTTTTATATATGTCAAGTCTTATTTTTCCAATCATAATTCAAAATCTCAACAGCATTGTAAGCAATAAGAAATGGAAATATAACCATAAATAATGTTCATACTAAATTACAATTACTTGACGGTGTCAAATAAGTCTAAGACTTACCTGCTTATGTGACTCCTCGAGATGTTTCATGAGGACTGCTACAACGACATTCACGAGGACAAACTGCGCCATTAGCACGAAAATAACAAAGAAAATTGGCGCAATGACCGTGGACACGCAACAATTGCGCACACAGTCAGCTGCATCATCACAAACATCTCGCAATGTGTCTTTCATGATGCCGTTCCAGTTATCACCTGTAGCTACTCGGAACAACGTGAGGAACGCCATGCCAAAATTGCTAAAGTGAGCATGCTCTCCGAGTCCTTGACACGGCATCTCCTCGCTGCATTCTACTCGACAAAATAATTACAATGATCAGCAAGAAATTCACAATCACACAAAGTGCAATAAAAATCGCAATTGCAAAATTTACATGACAATATAGTTTATATTATTGTTATTTATTAACAACAACATATTTTGCATGATAAAAAGAAATCTGAAGTCAGTCAGTTGTTTCATTATAAATAACTGTGATTATATATACTTACCAAGACGACCAAATAATTCTACACCAAGTGCAGCAAAGATGAAAAATAGTAGAAAGAAAAGCAGACCAAGATTTCCGACTTGTGGTAACGCTTGCATTACTGTGTCTAGGAGAGCTCGAATACCTTTTGCCATTTTTAGTAATTTTAAAACTGTAACATAAAAAATTATATGTATTTTCTTGCAATTTTAAGCAACAATTATAGTTTTTTTTAAAGAATATAAAATGTTCAATATAATGAAATAACACTATGAAAGTAAGTACAATTGTAAATGCTTTGTTACCTCGTGCTATCCTAAGAACCCTCATGACGCGAATAATTGTAGGATTAATTGGAATGATTTTTGACTCCACCTCCTCTAGAACAATACCAACAATGGAGAGAATCACAATGGCTACATCTAGTTGATTCCATCTGTAATTATGAATGAAAATTATACAATCAATAATATAAATTTTAAAGACATGTAAATTGTTCCGCAACGTTCGTTTTTCAAATAAAATTTATGATTTTTTTTTTCAATTTAGTATCTTCTAATTTTTTTTTTTTTTTTTTTTTTTGAATTCTTAAGTGAACTTTAAAACTAACTTTTATGTGTCAACAGAACTAAAGAAGCAATCTCATGCAAAGGGGGAAAAAGTTTTATAGACGTTCTATCCTGTCACATATGCAATTTGTTGAACACATAATTTAACATATCAAAAAACCACTTAAAAATTTAAATATATGTAATAAGTTACACAAAAGAAAACTTTCTTAATATATACATTAAGAAAAAAAACTTTCTATCACCATACTTTTTATTTAAATTCAGTGTTAAAAGCATTTACCTGTCTTTGAAATATAGATGGAATCCCAAAGCGATCAATTTCATAGCTGATTCTAATATAAAAACAGCTGTAAAGAAATAGTTAAATATTTTGAGCGCATATGTAAGTGCTTTGGGCATCATATAAAATTCCATTGCCATTGTGACCACATTAAGACCAATAACTGCAGCGATGGCAAGGTCAAAGTACTTGGAGGTCACCACATTATGGACCAGCAATCGGGGTCGCGAGTAAGTTGCGTAGTATGGTGGCTCATGCATACCTATGTGAATAAAAATAAAAAATAGTATGAATAAAAATGTAACAGGTAATTTAATACTCAAACTTACGTCTTCGCTTTTTCTCCATTTGCTTGGCTCGCTTGGCAGCGCGTCTTGCCTTCTCTTCTTTCTCTTGCTCCTCGCGACACCGGTGGAAGTTCTCCACCACAACACCAACGAACATGTTCAGTACGAAGAATCCCACCAGCAGTAAGAACGAGATGAAGTACAACAGTCGCCACTCGGAGTAGTTCTCAATTGGCTGGAAATTATTTGTGATAATAGAATAAACGTATTATTCCCCCCAATTTTAATTCCATTGTGAATTTTTTTTATTTCTTATGCAACTTTAATGTTTAAATTTATTATTGCATTATTGACTTTACCTGCTGATCGACTCCCACAGCATCGAGGCCCGTGTACATGATGTTCACCCAACCATCCTTGGAGGAGAGCACAAACAATGACATAAGTGCCTTGCCGAGGTCATCAAAGTTGTATTTCCGGTTGACCCACGAATTGCGCTTGTCAGACAAGCAGTCTGTTTTGTTACGCACATTTTTAATATCAGGACCCTCACAGTAAAAGAAAGCGCCTTTGAATAGCTAAAACAAAATAATTAACAATGAAGCTATAATTTAATAATTTTAAATTCATAAGGGAAAATTGCGGTATACAGTTTCACCAATTCAGTATTGTGACACAAAATAAGTACAGTAATGTATTATCATATTTATTCAACAGAGGGTATAATAACATGATATTGCTTTTTTGCCATTATGACAACAATAAAATATTAATATGCTATTACTTTTTATGTGCGGTTATAATAATTTTGCTTGATTGAAAGGAATTTATTTTAAATACATTACTTTTTACTACTTTTTGAAATATCAATAATTTATTAATACAGTTATTAGTAACACTTTTATAGTATAATTTATATTTTTTATTATTGTATGCCTGTAAGAAATCGATTTTTCTTTCTTTTATTATAACGTAGCACCTTTTAGCGAGATGAAAGCTGCAAAATGAAAACAATAACACTTACTTGTACTCCAAGAATGCCGAAGATGATGAAGAAGGTGCAACAGATGAGCACGATGTTACCAATAGGTCGCAGAGATGATAGTAACGTCTGTACCACCAACTTGAGGCCCGGGGCGCGGTTGATCACCCTCAGCGGGCGTAACGAGCGTAGCAGTCTGAACACCTATTCAAATACACGTACATGAATTACAAAAATTTATTCTGATTCAATTTATAAATTTCAACTACTAATTCGTACTTTATGAGATAAATTTGTTTAAAACTTTAGTTCACTTACAAGAAAAAAAATGTTGAATCTATTTCATTAAAAAAATAAGGAAACAGAGAAACTACAATTTAAGTTTGTTGAATTATGGGTGAATTAATTTTAAGAAGAATTTTAATTGTATAGTTAAAGTACAATAATTTTGAGGGTAAATATGTAAACTCACTCTAAGGATGCCAAATATTCTAGGACTGCTTTCTGAAATGATGGACATCAAGAGATCGATAATAGAAATCAAAACCAGTACTCCGTCCATGATGTTCCACCCTGAGGTAAAGTACGCCTCGCGACCGTAAAACATACCCGTCGCTATTACCTATTTCATACAAATCAGCATCAGTAACAAAAAATTACACAAAAGAAGAAAAAAATGTATATAAAAAATTAAAGTAATAAACTTTAAAAGTTTATCTTCACAGAATAAGTTTTTTATTATTATAATATTTCTGCATTTTTTTACCCAGCTATTTTAATTAAATATAAGCACTAAAAAACAATTAAAAAAACAAAGAAACAAGAAACAAAAAGGCAATCAAGCTCTCATGGAGTTTGTATTTCCCCAGAGCACAAACTCTCAGAGATCGTTTTGCTGTTTTGTATTGTGGAGTTCAACAAGTGGGTGGGTGATTCTCTATACTGTACTGCGGAATTTATTCTCCAATAAAATAAAATGTTTGACACTATCAACTGACACAATATGCAAATCTATCCGCTTGTAATACATACAAATTGCTTCACCTGTATCAAATTTAAATATATTATCAAGAGGTAAAATGATTTAGGCCAGTATATTTATATTTTAATAAAATATCATTTCACTATATGTGTTGTTATTTCACTTTTTATCGTGTTGTTTTTGAAACGTCCGTAAAAATATTTTATTGTCACTTGGACGTAAAAGAAAAGACGTATATTACTTTATTAAAATTCAGATTCTATACTTATTTATTATACCTTTTTTGATCACCATATAAAAAATATAGTGTATACACTAAATTTTTTATAAAATTTATTAACGTGTTATTCTCAAATGATAAACACTATAAAAAAATGCAGATCTGATATTATAATTTTATTGATTTTACTGTAACACCTAACGTATATATATATCTTCTTTCCCTAAAATGTATATAATTTTTTTAATAAAGACAAAATTGTCTTTATTAAAATTGTTTTATTTAATTTTTGTACAAACCTTGATCATCATTTCAAGCGCAAAAACGACTGTGAAAACATAATTTGCGGTGGCGAGGAATACGCGCTCATGTGAGTCAGGAGGGATATTTGGTCGCTCCATAGCAAGCGTGATGCAATTGAGACCAATGAATAAAAGCACCACGTTGTCGAACCACCGCTGCTCCACAAACCAACAGCAAAGCTGACGAAATCTGCATCAAAACAGAAATAACTTTATTGTTGTACTTGTAATTCATTGACAAGTAATATTTTTTTACGCATTATTTAAGCAATTTAGAAGCATACAATTACGTTTTTAATAACCAAAAATATTACTTACGAATTATCTTGTGAAAATATGTACAAGGAATGGTCATCTCTCTCTTTTAAACACCCTCTAGGTTCCAATAATCTGAAAATTTTCTTAATCTTAGGTTCCTCTTCATCTGCTGCTACTTTGACTGGTGGTAACGGTGAGGCGAGTTTGTTGCTGGTAAAGGGAGGTTTGTTACAAGGAGTTGGGGGCGCGGGGGCTGCTTGGTGAGCCATTAGAGAAGTGCGTCGACCCCCGCCACTCGTGGATGACACGGAAGTCTGGGGGCTGAGGGGAGGCTTAACTCGCGAGCCACGATGAGACATAGGAAACTGCACGCTTTCACCGCCAAGTGAGTTATGCCTGCTCTCTAGGTACGGTGAGTGACTGTGCCAGGATGTACCCTGAAACAAAGGTGTTGTTTTGAGTCAAATTAACTATAGAAGTTACCATATTGTTCAAATAAAAATTTGGGATTCACGAAGTTTTAAATCAAGACTTAATTTACAATATTAATTTCCCCTTTATATGTGATATTCTTCACAATTTTATCAATGACAGCTATTGTATACAATAGATTTGAGAATGTTAACAAATGTCAATGCATTTTAAAATAATGATGTTCGTAAACCCTGTTTTTCGTGCTCCGAACCACAAAAAAAAAAAAAAAAAAAATGACGATCACCTAATGTTTTTTAAATGGAATTGCGCATTTTTTGGAGCAAGGGAACAGAATTTACGAACCCCATTCATATGCACACTTGTAACCTAAAATATTAAATTTAATATTATGACCATGTGTTATGTGTTGTTATTTCTTTTTATTTTAACACCCGACAAAAAATACAATAAACAATCTTATGTTAGTGTAAAACACACGAAGAAAAAACACGGTGACTTAAATATCAGTAGGTATTCTATTCGATTATAAATATGGCTTATTTAGCGTGTTCTAGATTATTTATAGTATTTCATAAATCTCCAGTTAAAAATTAAACCAATAAAATTTCCATCCACATACAAATAAGATAATAATAAGATGTAAAACTTTGACGTTTTCATTTCAGTGTTTGAATAAAGTAAAATAATATTATAAATCTAAAAAAGTCTTAAAAATTTGTTAGATATGTTTATTTATTTTTTATTATTTCAATATAAAATTTTATTAGAACACGATAGTAAAGAAAAAAAAAAAAAAAAAAAAAAAAAAGCAGTGAAACTTGCAATATATAAATCTTTCAAGTTAATACAGTTGAAATCCATAAACTTTAGAATATCTTCCGCGTCGTAAACTTATTGATTGTTTGAACAACATTGGCATACAGATAAAAAGTTTAAAACTTTTATAAGGATAAAAAAATATTTATGTATATATACTTTCAAAAAAGAAACAGAATAAAAGGGATTATATGGAGTATTTTACAAAGAAATATTTTTCTTTCCTTCTTTTCTTCTTCTTAGAGAAATCCAATATTATGTAAATTTATAAAAGTGAAGAGCAACAATGCAACTTTGGTTAACGTTTCTATCAAGTCGCGCCTGAAACTTCAGCCCAGGAAAAATATTTTGCCGATATAAATTATTACTTTTTATTGAAAAGGGTGCAAGTGTGATTGTGAGTATTTTTATATTTTTACGATTAATTAAGGCGTAGGAAAAACGTGATTATATTATAACTTTTTGTTACCCATTTTTTGCAAGTTCAAGGTAGTTTTTCTTATGCATAAAAGATTGAAAATAATAATGTAGATCCAATGCTCAACAAACACTTGTAATTTTACAAATTGTGTAATATAGGGGTTTTGTGTAATAATATTTTAGTAAATTTAATTGTACAGTACGTAGAAAGCAATGAGTGAAATTTTACAATAATTCAAGTAAAACAAATAAAAAAGAATAATTTTAAATAACTTAATATTTCAGTATTACCGTTAAAGCTCATTTCAGGTTGAGGCTTTGGTATTTCAATAAATTTTTCATCGCATAGTATACCCTAACAAATTAAATTTATAAAAACAGTAAAAAATAACTAGCTTTACTGATAGAATATTATCGCAAATTAGTTAAACTTCACTAAAATCAAATACCACTTAAAACAAACATTAAAAGCACATTATTTCCTATACCAACCCATGATGATAAATAAAAAATAATCCATGTTGAAATATTGTTGCGTCATCAACTTGTACAGTAATTCATCAAAACAATCAATTATTCTTTGAATATTATTTAGATTAGTGGTGTTTTAATATTATATGTATGCATGACAAGAGTAAACATGGAATTTATATTAAAAACTTTATAATTATATTTGACAGCAGGAGCAAGCTATTTTGTTTTTTGCAGTTTAATTTGGACATGATAACGCATGTTTTGGTAATTATATACATAAATTTTGTGGTGTAACGTAATTATACTGTATGTACACATACATTTTGTCCGCTGTATAACGTAATTTTAAATACATATATGAGTTGGCTGTGTCCCCTGATAAATAATATCGATGTTTGACAGAGAGAGAGAGAGAGAGAGAGAGAGAGAGAGAGAGAGAGAGAGAGAGAGAGAGAGAGAGAGAGAGAGAGAGAGAGAGAGAGAGAGAGAGAGAGAGAGAGAGAGAGAGAGAGAGAGAGAGAGAGAGAGAGAGAGAGAGAGAGAGAGAGAGAGAGAGAGAGAGAGAGAGAGAGAGAGATCAATGTCATTATGCATGCACTAACTGTTGTTTGTATAATATGTAAAAATACTATGTATAATGATGCGGATATATTTTTGAAGAGCACTGCCTTCCTGCTCCTGAACTGTATAAAACTTGATGAAATATCGTATAAATGGCTATAGTTATATTTTTAATTTTCAAAATAATTGTAAATCATTTATAACATTCTAATTAAACTTTACTTTAATCTAAAATAATTATTCTTAGGGATTAAATCGTTTTATGTATTAATTTAACTTATTGTATTTCCAATACAGACAACGGTTAAGTTGTCCACTACAATTTGACAGTAGTAATTTTCATTTGATGTATTATTTAATTACTGCATGTCAACAAATTTATTGAAATTATTATTTTTTATTATTATTTTGCATTTCTCATTGTTTACTTAACTTAAATACTTCATTTCACCGAATTTTCAATATACACATACATACGCAGCATAATATAATAATAATCCTCTTGCGCCGGTGAAAGAATAAGATAGGTACGTCCTTTTAAAGCAAGTCCTTAAACTTGCATAATATATTATGGCGGGTTATAGATTTCAGTAAGAATATTGACATAACACTCACCTGTGGCGGGTAGGGTGCCAGGACAGGTGATCTTGGTGGGGGTACGGGGCTGCATGGAGGCATCAGGACTGCAGAACACGCAGAAGGTCTACGCATGAGGGTGCATGAGGGTGAGATACTTGTCGAGGAGCAGGCAGGTTGCACACCAAGTAAGTTGTTGCTTCGAGGAGGAGTTGCACCACTTGGTGTTTGAGTGTCATTTCGTATGGTGCCCAACAAACCACCGTTGCAGTGCACATGAGGCTCACCAACGCTACAACATTGGTCCAAAGTTGTTAAAGAGAGTTACGCCGAGTCAAAAGAACCAAATAGTAACGTCAAGTCTGGTATTTTCAGGTTGCTTTTATGAGTGCAGGAATAGCAATATTAAGTTTCACACTTTTCTTTTCGATACTATAAATAATATACGTATAGAGGCATGCATTACAAATTATTTAAATCTATGATCAAGACAAGCCCTCACAATGCCTATAATGAAGTTATTTATTATTATTATGACTATAGTTCTTACGCTAAGCTGACGTTGTTATTGTTGTTATGCAGGGTATTATTGTTGCAGTAGCTGCTGCTGTGCACGCCATTGTTGAGCACAAAGTCTTGTGGAGGATCCTCGGCAGAGGTGGAGGGAGGGCGATTTCGAGATCGTAAAGATGGTCTGGAAATACGCCACCCTGCAGCGCGACTTAACCCCGGGCTGAAATATGAAGATCATCGGGGAAAAAAATAATAATAACGTCACACACATAATACAAAGAGAGGTTATTAAAAAATTCGTATGAAAATCTCTTTTTAATTTATTGTTTCAACTTGTTGCATGTGATAATTATTATATCACTATTCAAAAATTTTCGTATAACAACATAATTAATATAATTTATTATACATTTATTATAATATGCGTAGTGTTCGAAAAAGTTTTTAATTGTAAATTTCAATTACTATATTAAAAGATTTGACATTTTTTACATTAATCAAAAATAAAAATAGTAGAAACGTAAAAAAATATATTGATAGCTTTAATCCCTTTATGTATAATATATCATTAGATTTAAATATGAAATAATAGCTATACTATTGAAAAGGTACAGTGAGACGAAACTACTTCACAGCATATTACGTTATGTACAATAAACTTAGCACCAATGAAGTTCCAGTGAAAAATAGTGCTCGAGATGTGTAAATCTTCAACTTATCACGAGAAATTGTGAAGTATTTCTTGAGTTTTAAGTCGTGTTATATGCGAAGTCAACTATCAAATCACGTTGTAAAACATTCAAAATGTACGAAATTTCATGTTCCTTTGAATTGGCACTTTGTGCTTCGTATTAAACGTTTCGAAACTTTACTAAAAACTATGTAGCTATTTCATACTTGTTATATGAAAACTATGTATTATAATGACTTTTGTTTTACTATGAACTGCCTAGATCAATAAATGTATTTTTAAATTACACCCGAGTAAAGTTGATAACATTAATAGATACTTGTTGTGTTATACGTATAGTGCGAACTTACCTTGCATCAGGTCTGCGCGAAGGTCCTGGAGGACTTAGGCTGGTCACCAAGCTCACACGGCGTGGGGGTGTTAGGGAAGAGTTAGGTGAGGATGGGGTGCCATGTCGTGAGGCGTGGGGGTGACCGGTGGCGACGGGTGGAGGTTTTAGCAGACATGGGATACTGCACTGTGACGACTGAAAACAAGAAATTTCTTACAGGCACCGGTCTAAGATAATAATTGAGGAACTAATGGACAATATTAGTATTTTATTTGTCATATTTTCCGGATAAAAATGTGTTTTTTTTTTTTTAAGGAAGTTGGAGTTCATAGAACTCATAAATACTTCCATTAATACAAAAATAATAATATTCAAGGGATTTGATATTGATAATGTATGATGCAAATTTTGTGCAAAATTTCGGATTTATCCGGAACTATTACATATTTTATTTTGTTAAATATTTCAACCAATCTTGTCCATTCTACGCACAAATGGTAACCAAATACATGACATAAAAAACTAGCATCAATAGGGCAACAATAAATAAGTCCTAGTCAAAAAAGCATGTTCTTCATTATCAGGATATAGCAAAAAAAGAGCATAATTATGAATTACAAAAATACTCATCGCTGTGAGTTTTTTTTTCTTTTAAAGCAAACACAAATTATTCTAAAACAATAATGCAAACTATCAAATACATTCCCCAGCATAACAAAAATCAATCCAAATTTTACGTAAATAATTAAATTTGAATTCGGAATTTGATTAATAAAAGTCATACCAGATTAATAGTATATTATGGATTGGTTTTTTATTATTAAATTAAAAATAAAACAAGGCGAATAAGATGCTGAAAAATCTAAAAAAAAAAAAAAAAGGAGGAAATAATAGTGATAATACATGGAACCACGTTTTTTTTATGTATAATTATATAGATAAAGGGATTGATCGACATTCAAATGAGTAAAGCTTACAAAATGGAGTCGATTTTCCCAGAGTCTTCTTTGGATTCGCTGTAAAACGATTACACATGTGAGATTTGGAGTTGAGATTTATTAAGACGCAGTGGAGGTTGAGTACTTACCGAGGAACGGTCGATAGAGTCTATTGATAAAGAACTGGCGTAGAGTCCTAAGTTTGGTGGCAAGCGATGCAGACCTGCAGCACCAGGGTCGAGGGTGGTGTTGGGGGAGTCCTGAGGAGTGGCTGCTGTGTGAGTGATTACTGGAGCTTGCGGGGCTTGACCTTGCTGTTGCAGCATTTGGTTCTCTGAAACACGAGTGGAAGTGTGAAGTAGAGGTGCGTTTAGCACAATTTAAAAGTTCGTTAAATCTTCCAAACAATTAAATAAAAGTGCTGTAATAGTTTGTATATAATTTAATATTTTTTTTTTAATCGTATTAAACTAATTAAAAAGAAACGTCTCTGACATAGAAATATGAAGCATTTATATTTTTTATACTTTTTTATTTCTTTACATTTCTTATCAATTTAAAAACTTTTTTTAAATTTTAAACAAAGAATTTTTCAACTCTTTCATTAGGCTAATTTAATAGTTTAAAGATTTAAACAATCGAATACTTTCTAAATCAATACATAGACAAAACATAACGGCTGCTCACCTTAAAAGCACCTTTTCTTTCAATACAGATATCAATGATCACTTATTTGCATTAAAATTAATAATTTGGTGAGAACTTGTAAATGAAAAATTATTACTTTATACATAATGTGCCATATTAATTTTGACTTACCTTTTTGTATATTACATTTAGGTTCAAACTCTACATTAAGCTGTCTTATTCTCCAACTATTTTCTCTCTCATGCGTTCCATTTTCTTTAGTTTTTCTAATACCTTCTGGTTTTATCCCTCCCCCTCCTCCTCCGCCTCCGCCGTTTTCCTATATACAGATATAAAATATATAATAATATCTTAAAAAACAAAGATGAACATTATTTTAATTGTACTTACCGGTCCAGAACTACTTCCCCCGCTCCCTGATCCCCCTGAATCATCGGGATCAAAGTTTGCTCCCTCTTGGGACACAGCCTCTTCAGCTGCTCTCTGTTGCGCCTTCGCTAGCTCTCGTTGCTCCCGTTCTAACCTCTCGTTTCTCTGTGAACAACAAGTTAATATAAAAGTGAAGCACAATCTTACACAGTGTCTACACTATATAACTTTACCAAACAATTATATACATATAACAATCTTAATCAAACTCTTTTAGTTCTACTAGCTTTGAAAGGATGATAGTAATAATTGTAAGTGACACAAATACGTACAATGCGTCTTTAACAAATTTACTTTAGCACATTAATTGGTTAAAAAATATACCTACAAAAGAATTTATATAGCGTAAAAGTAAAATAATATAAAATAATAATAATTGAATGTAATAGTCTTCTTCAAACGAATCGGTCCACATGACAGAGTAACGAAATACAATAAAAGTCTTTGTGTCTACCACGTACCCCGTAAGTAGTAAGGTTGAAATAAAGAAATCAATTACCTTAGTCTCAAGAGATATATTAAGCTATTGCTAAAATAGTTTGAAAAATTGTTGTAAAGGGACTTATATTTTCAATTATAATGGTCAAATATAAGTCTAAAAAGAAACTGAAGTAAACATAAGAAATAAGGTTATAAATTTTAATTTGTTTTAATACAAAAATAAGTAAATTTTTAAGAAATCGGTATCGAGAATTTATTGTTTACTAACTTATTGAAGATATTTTTAGAGAATAAATATTTTTAAACACAGTATTACTATATACTTATGTATTACTGAAAATAAAAAATATTTATGACACTTGAATATCTACATTTTCAAGAAAAAATTGATGCAATGAATACCCTGTTGTGTATCTTAAATAAAATTGAAATGTCGCGTGAAAACTGTGCAAAGTTTGCAGTATTTTTGTATCTTTATTGACATTACGTGTCTAAAATTTATGACGTGAGAGTGACTTTACTCAAAACACGTATTGAGAACATACTGCAAATATGTAAAACTTTTATTGGATACTGTTGCTTTACTTATTGTATTGTACTAATATATTTCGTTTAAACATGTAAGAAAAAAAAAAAAAAAAAAAAAAAACTTATAAAAATCATATTTTTATTCTTACCTCGGCAGAAAATCCCTCGACCAAGATAGCGACAAGCAGGTTGAAGAGCACGTAGTTGCCAAAAGTCATAAGGGCTACGAAGTAAAGGGCAGCCCAGTGGCTCGTCTTCTCCATACCGTTAAATAGCACCACGTTCCAGTCTTCCTGTGTGAGTATCTGCGCACGCGTGTCAGGAAGGTCTTAGACCAGGTGACCAAACCACACAGTGGTTCATGATCACGTGATCAACCATAGAGAGGTCTTGGACCACGTGAGCAACCACAGACACTAAATACCCCTTTCTTAACTTCATTTTTTTATGCATTTCTAATTTTTTTTTATAAGGACTGCTATTAAGTTAAGGTCTTCAGATCAGTAATTTTTAGATTTTTTTTTATATTTGTCTTACGTTTAATTGAAATGAGTTGAGTTACGATATTTAAGCAATAATTTTTACTACTTTATATAATTTTAAAAGTTGCAATAAGAAAAGCAGTTTTTTTAAAATCATGCCTATATAATGAAAGGGGTACAAATTTGAACTCATTCAACGATTCAAGCAAATAATGAAAAAAGTTTTGAACAATCGAGCTGATGAATTATATTTTATAAAAGCTAATTTGCTACTTTTGAATTTGAAATTTTCAGTTGTAAGTAATTCAAAATATATTATAGAACATCAACAGGTAATTTTTTTTATATAATAAATTTTCAAGGATTTTAATGCAAAAATAAAAAATTCTATTAAACATTTTCAAGATCTAACATATTTTTTAGTCATATATGGAGGTATATGTATGTTAACAAAATAATATAGTTTAAAGGGTATATTAGCACTGCATGCTTTAAAATATTTCTCATAAAAATTAATATGTATGTCATTATTACATCAATTAACAAATATAATTGAATTGAAATAAAATTATACGTGTAGAAGTAAATTTTGTAGATTTTGTTTCAATTAATTATTTTGTTTGTTTACATTGCATACACTATAGAGAATGTAAAAAAAAATAGAACATACTGTAAAATTAACAAAAAGTTGAAAATAACCAACAATGCAATCAAAGTTAACATCAGATAATTTTACAAGTGTAACAAAAACAAAATAACAGAACTTTTAATACTTTAAATTGGATGCGTGATAATAACCATACTATTACTTTATATAATTAAAGTTAATGGTATTTTATATTGAAATAATTGTTTTTATCGAGTTATACTTTTCACGTAAATGATCTGTTTGTATTTTGTTTCAATTACATTGCACTATACAAAACAAAAAATAATTGGATGCAAAATTTTCTTTTCTTACATGACAGATATATTAAATTTTATGATGTAAACAATAACATAAATGAGAACAATTATATATTTTACACTTTAAAAATAATTTTTATAAGTGTGTAGAAAGAATTTGAAATACAAAATAAACTTTTTATATTATGAGATTATTTCTTCATTTATGTTAATGATAAAAAAAAAAATGCATGGCACATAATCATACGTACTCTATACGAGAAAAAAAAATACAATTCAAAAATGCACACTATAAAGTAGAGTTGATATAATAGAAATTGTATAAAAATACACACCTGAAATACCGTGACGGTAGCCCACAGGATATTGTTAAAATGCTTGCGGTCACAAACACATTTTGGATCACGATTGACGATTTCATGACATGAGCATTCTCGCGTTCCATCATACCACATGCAAAACTTACCACCAAATAGGTACATTCCCAATATACTGAAACAAAGAGCAGACCAAGCGACGTGATTGATTGCAGCAGCAAGGAGCTAACAGCACACCTTTCTTTTCTTTTTTAAACTTTTTTTTTTTCTTGCTTTCTTTTTTATATTTCAAACCATAATAATATATTATTATTAAAGTTATAATAATAACATTAAAAGGTAATAGAAAGTAGTATAAAGTATAGTAGTATAAAATATAGCAAGTTGTTATAGTATTTGAGAGATTATAAGGAGGCAATACTCTGAATTTCTTATCACTTGTTGTTTCTAAAAATAAGCAGAAGTTCAAACAATTTTACAGCTCTACAATATCAGGCTTGTGTATTTTTTTCCCACCCATTTATGGATAATAGCATGAAATCATTAACATTAGTTGATAGGTATCTCTTTAGTAAATTTCTGAAAAATGCTACATACAACCAGTGTATTTTTTTTTATGTTTTAAACATTTACATTGTCTCCATTGAAATGTGTTTTAAAAGCAATAAAGCATAAAAATGTAATTTATTTTGTACTACTGAGAATCGTACATATATAAATAAAAAGACGATGATGGATTTTAAGCAGCATGATCGTATAATTAGTACGCAAAAAATTGAAGTAACGTTTATTTTTCCTTACTTTTTTAGCTTCTACAGTATGTATACGCATTTAAGCTAACACGTAGCAATATTTCAAAAATATAATTAAGAAAAATACAGCACCTAAATAAAACTGAGAACTGACAACCTAAAAGTAACGTAACAATTAATTGTTTATTTTGAACAATTTAATATCATTGTTATTATTATTATTCCTCATTAGTGTATAATGTAGCATGATAATAAAAACAAACGTTACCTTTTAAAAAGAATCATTTTGCACGCACATTAGAACTTTGTGACAGAGAGAGAGAGAGAGAGAGAGAGAGAGAGAGAGAGAGAGAGAGAGAGAGAGAGAGAGAGACAGACAGACAGAAAGACAGACAGAGAGAAGGATTGGTCGTCTTTAGTTTATAAATCTTGTAAATTGTGTCACAATAGAACTATAAAAACTAAAAACTTACGTGATGCTGTACATAAAAAAGTAGAAAACATGCAGTACCTTCATTATTTATTTTAATTACAATTTTAATTAAATTTAATTTTTTTCATCCTGTTTTATTGTTATATAAAAAGAATAACGAAGAAATTTGTGTATAGTGTGAATGAGATTCATTTTAATTTAAGTTACGTGGATTTACGTAAAGAGTTATAGGCTTAATGGATTCTATATTCAACGACAAAACATCATTAAAAAAAAAAAAAAAAACTAATTATACTACACAGATTATAAAAAAATCTAGTTTTTTTCCCATGGTTAAAACGTGGCTTATCGTAACCTTCTATTTAAATTAACAGTGAGTTAACTGAGTTTTTTAAAAATATAGATTATGCTGGTTTATTTATTTATCACGTAAATAATGAATTAAATAAATATTGCATAGAGGATTGATACTGATACTTTAAAGTCTCTTTTTAAATATAAAAAGAATCAATTAAAAAAAAATCACAAGCCTGATATCGGAATTAATAAGTCGCAAAGCGGATTAAATATACTTTACATTATCAAAAATTTCATACACTATCTAGTAAAAGCAGCAATAATAAAAAAAGTAAATTTCTTTGTGTAGGTTTTTTTTTTCTTTGAGAGAGGACGTTATATTAATTTTTTTACTGTTTCGAGGATTCGAGGACTACTGACACACAGACATAATAACTAAAAGTGGAAAAATTAAGGAGGGAAATTATTGGGTACACATTTTTGGTGGTATTTTCATGTTAAACAATTGGACAGACACAGTGTAATTGGTACACAAATAGGATTGTGATAGTATAATATTTAATTATATGTTTTTTTTATTGTTCTACAGTTTAGGTTAGTTTGATTTTACTGCCTCCTGAAAATAAAATACTTAAAAAAAATGAATGAAGATTTTTTTTTTATAAATATATATATATATATATATATTAATAAAAAAATAGATACTATAAAAAAATTGCATAGTATTTTTTTTAATACATTGTTTAATGTTTGTTAATAAAAATAAACAATGTATTAAAGTAATTAATAAGAATAAAATACTTTTGCATATGAAGAGCATAAGTATTAACATAAAGATATTTTATTTTGTAATTATTTTGAGACACATAAACACAGTAATGTAAAATTAAGTGAAACATGTATAAGAATAAAAAAAAAGACAATAACAATGTCGAACACACACAAACGAACAGAACGAGACACATCAACATATAAAAATAAAAATTAATAGGTTAATTTATTATAGGACGATGTCATGATCACTGTCAGGCTATATATAGGAAAAATATAATTATATATATAACTTTTCTCCTCTAAGTTGTACACATGTTAATACCCTCATAAAGAATCCCCTTTCAGAAATAAATTGGTCCTAATATATAATAATTTTGAAGTATATTTTTTTTTTAGTCTATAGCTCTAAATATTTTCCTCTCTTCTCTGATTTTGTTTTTTGTTTATATTAAGGGCAAAAATAATTCTTCTTCTCAACGTTATCTGGCTTAAGTTACCCATATGGTATTTTGTTTTTGAAAAGGGAGACACAGAAAGAAAGAGAAAGAGAGAAAATTGGGTAAGAATAAAAGAAAACATAAGAAAACTTGGGTAAAAAAGGAAGAAAATTAAAATATTGGACGTCACAATATCACAAAACGAGTAAAAGAAATGAAACTGAAATGACGAACTGAATTAGATTATTTCGATGACTGTGGAGGAGAAGTTGGTGAATGAAATAGATTTAAATTATCATAAGTTCCTTGATAATGATGGCATAGAAAATAAGACACAAAATTTCATATGATAGTATAATTTTTATTTTATGCTGATGATTTTGCGTGTGTTTGTTGACACATTACTTAATGATATTATGACTATTTTATTTCTATTAGAATTTATTTATATCTAAACAATTAAAATTAAAGTTCTAAACAAACTTTGTTTTTCGTTTTAAATATCGTGAAATACCAAATAAAGAGAGTTTACAAGAATATAATCACATGTAATTTATAATATTTTGTTATTTTACAAAGTAAATTCATACAAAATATACTTTTTTAATTACGGCTGAGAACGATGGTTTGAATTTCTCCAGGTGTTTATGAACCTATGAGACTTTAGCATCAGACTAGGCTAACTAGGTGGAATTATTTAAGCTTTTTCATAAAAATTACTCCCTGAAGTAAAAATATTGATTATTTTGTGCTAGATATTCTATGCCGTATTTTCTAGGATTACATGACAATTCAAACATCTTGAGCAACTGGTCATAGTAAAATATGTCAGTTAGGTGTGAAGAAAGTGATGAGTGCAAAAAATGCAAGCTAGTAAGTAAAGTAAGTAAAAGCAGTGACAATTTTTTATAGCAAGCTAAAAACTTTATTTCATGCAAAGTGAAATATACGTTTTTGTATTAGTTATTATTTGAATTGTGAGACTGATTCAGGCAGCAATGTGCACGCGAGTGCTAAGAGCGCAAAATTTATCAGTCCCAATTCTAATAAATGAAACCAAAGATGGATATCTCCAAACGTTATAAATAAATATGTATTATATTTATGTTTTTTTTTCTTTGTTTTTTTAAAATTCAAATTCCATCTTTGGTTGTTTCTTTCATTTTAATAAGTTGAGTTGTTACTTTGTTGTTCTATATTAATTAATTAGATTGTGTCTAATTATTTCTCCAAAAAAAATGATGAAAAGAAACATACATTACCTTTGAAGAGGCACGTGGGGATCAGATCACAGGGTTTAATATTATGAAGAAGCAATAATAATAATAATAATAAAAACAATCGTAATTAAAACTCTTTCAAAAAAATCAAAAAATCAAAAAAAGTTGGAAAAAATTGTTATGATTTTGTTTTTTTGCATAGGGTAGAGAAAGATATTATGTCTATACCTGAAACACAGTGACTATGGCCCAGAGAAGCGAGTCAAAATTTTTCCTGTCACAAGTCACGGAGCCGTCGTCCGCTTTATTGCAGAACTTACAACCAAATAGGTTCATCCCCAGTATACTATAGGAAACAAAAAAATAACAAAATATTTTTTTTTTACATAAATTAGATGTATTTATGTGCTGTAAATATTTCTTGTAAAAACCGTGTTTTCCTTTTTTTTTTTTAATTTGTTATTTAAGCGTAAAGTAGAAAAATAAAAAACTTTGTGAATGCATATGAACACAATATTTTTTTATTTAAATCATTATATGAGGTTTGCTTGTTTAAAAAAAAAAATAGTAATATGTATGCAAATCCTGAACTTACTGTGTACTATACTACTTTTAATGTCCATTATCTAGTGGCTTTACAACAGAAACTCTTTGTAAAAAATAGAACAAATTATATAATTTTATAAGCCCTAAGTTGACACACAAGAAGAAAAACAAATACTTTTTGCATAATATATTTTTTAATACCTTATTTTTTTAATGAATAAATGGAAACAATAAAGTAAACTAATTTAAATAAACATTTACCATATTTAAATTAATAAAAAATGTAATAATAAGAATAACGGATAAATAAATTAATATTTCTTCAATTAAAATATTAGGCCCATTTACCACAGAACACTTTTTAGCACTTAATACACTTTTAAAAATTCTAAAAAAACTTAATAATTGAAAAAAAATATTGCGTTCCAATAGTTATGCACGATTGTGATATTTAAAAAATATATATGTGGGACAAAAATCTCAATTTCATAAGCAGTTTTTTGTATGCGTGTGTGCGACATAAAGTAGCGTGTGAATCACAAATAAAATGTGTACTTTAGCAAAAATATTTCAACTGCAGTGTCAAATAAAATATGTAAGAGAAGAACATGCGGTTTTGTTTTATTGTTGTTAAAATCAAATTTTTAATTTTTTTTTTAAAGTTCATTATAAAGGGATTTATATTATATATGCTACAGGATAAATTTATTTGTGTTTATTTTATTTGTATTTTCAGGAATAAATATTCCTACCTTTTTATGTAAATTGTTTTTGAAAATTGATGTTCTTCATGAGGGTTAAAAAGAAAGAAAATAATAATAATAACAAAAACTATGAAAAGAAATAAACCAACCTTATATACTAGAGATTTTTATTGTAACAATTGTTTTAATAAAATGTTTATTAATTATTTATAAAAATATTGGCCCACTCGATTCAAATATGTACAAACACTATAGAAATATATTTTATATAGGTTTTATTTTCTTGGTTGTTCATTTTAGATGGATGATTAAAGCTGTAGGCAGTGAGTTTTATTTACACTGTTCTGTCCTTAATTTTTTTTTTTTTTTTTTTTTTTGCTATGGGATTTTAGGGTGTAATATGGAAAAATAAATATTAGGGTGTTTAATTAATTTTTTTCAAGTTTGAAAAATAGAAAATAGAAGATTAGCATCATAGAATTTATCGTAATTACAAGAAAAAGATTTAGAGCAAAAAAAAGTTTAATCCTTTTCGTTTTAACTATACATAATATAACTTTTTATTTATATCACATGTTGATCAGTATTTTAAACGATTACTAAGTTGTTGTTTTTTATTTTCTAACATAAATATAGTTACCATATTAATCAACCTTAACATGCATTATATTATAGTTGTGTTTTCTTAATGCTACATAATAGTATATACTACTTCAAACTACTGTATCTGTATAATAATACTTTCTAAAGTATATAGGAATAAACTTTTTATCTTGCTCTGTAATACAGGTTATACACAATAATTAAAATACAGTTACTATTATACAGTGTATTATATAATGTTGGAAATATAAATCAAACACGAGTTTTAAATTTAAATTTTGGGTTGAAAAAGAACACATTGGTTTTAAATTAATTTTGAAATTTAACACGTGGAGTAAATATTCATATACGAAAAAAAAAATGGTTAACGGATATTATATGTAAATATATAATATATCAATTAATTCATTTGTTTTAGATACTGCTAATACTCTTTAAATCTTAGATATACAAATCTTATGCCATAGAGTCTAGAGTTTTTAAGCTTACCGTAGTTAAAAAAAAGAGTTAAAAACTATAGATCTTTTGGAATAAAATTTTCTTTCTTAATCTTAAATACTTGTTCAAATTCAATGAGAATTTCAACTCATTCAATCATATATTATTAGTAAGAATAACTAATTTTAAACTAAAATTTTCATTAAAACAAGAATGACGATATTATAAATTATTAAGTTTGACAACGCACGTTTTGCAAAAGCTTTTAAATAATTGATGACTTTATTAAAGCTCTTTAGGTGGTAGTAGATCAATTAAATAGCGCATTGCGCGGTTTATAATCAAACAAATTATTAATACTTGTTTATATTCTTCAAAATAATGTTATATAAACAAGGAAGGATAATTTGTCTGGTTAAAGCATTGTTAAGTTTTAGAGCGATAAAGCAAGAACTGCCATGCTTATAAACCACACACAAAAAGGTCCATATCCTGCAACTCCAAAATGTTCTTGTAACGACATTTAAATGCCAAAAAATTTATCACAAAATATTTTTAACACATGAGACAAAAAGTGCAAATTTTAAAGCAAAAATCAAACTCGTGTTTATTTTATTATTTTTGTGTTCACAAAGATCATTAACACTGAAGTAATGATCGTTTGTCAAATACAAACATTCAACGTCGTATCTTATTTAACTTGCTGTAAATACAACGCTGTGAAATCTAATTTGTCGAGGTTTATTTAACAAACCACAAAGTTTGGCCATATTAAGTTTCCAATTAAAAAACTTTTTTAAAAGTTATTAATTATTAAAAAAAAAAAAAAAAAAAAGACAAATGGTTCAAAAACTGTGGCTTGTATTGCGAGTGTATTTTTAAAACTTTATTTTTCCGTTAATGGTGAATGAATAAGATTATTTGTTGTCCACAGTATTTGAATTCAATTGAATATTAAAGCGAGAAAAGTTGTATATTAAAATAATAATTATTACCAATTACTAACAGTATTTTGTTGCTTACTAGTTTTGATTAATTTCTTATGCATTTCCAACATTAACTTGCACTAATTTGTTTACTGTCAAATACTTTTCTCGCAATGTTAGAAATTAATTGGTACATTTTCTTTCATAAAAAATTGAATTCTATTGGCATATGGAAATAACATGTATTTATTTAAATAGATCGAGTTTTGCATCAACTGAAATCTCCGTTTGATCGCTTTGTAAGGCCATAAGCCAATAGAAACAAATTTTTTTATGAAAGAGGCTATACGTAATAGTTATATAGTTAAATTACTGCAAAGGTTAAAAAATATAAAAGATGTACATACCTGAATATAAAAATGAAGAGAATGAGAAGCGCAAAGAAGACCGCGACGTTATCCATGGTGCGCAACATGACGAACAGCTGTCGGCGCAAGTTTGGCATGAAGCGCACCAACTTGAGGATGCGCAACAGGCGGAATGTTCTCAGCACAGAGAGACCGGAGCTGCCCTCACGCTCCCCCAGGAATGTTTGGCAAAGTTCCACCACGCTGAATATCATACATAAGTGTCACCCCACCGACCACCAACTTAATTTGTGTTTAAAATTATTATCAAGTTGACAAATTTTCAACCAAAACCAACCATAATTTATAACATTATCAGCATCTGCTTACTTTAAGTTTGAAACAACTTTCTTAATCGATAGATCAAAACCTAAAGTGTTGTCATTCTAACACAAATGTGAAATTTGTTTAGGTTGACGTATACGTACAAGAACTTGTCTTAATATAGACTTTAATATTTTTAAATATGAAAAACTAAGATTTCATGAATGTAGCATAATAAATAAAATTTATAAAAAGTTAAAATTTCGTCATTATGTTTTCATCCAATAACTACAAATGGAGAATGAAAATTGCTACAAAAAAGCTAAAAATGCCCACTTTGTAAACTTTTTTGCTTCTTTTCTGATTTTAATTAATGATACCCGTTCATTTTTTTTTACCTCAATACTACAATAATGCCATCAAAGACATTAAATCCATTACTGATGTAAGCAAAAGGTCCCTCAGCTGTGATCTTGAGCAACATTTCCACTGCAAAAATACCAGAGAATACGACGTTGCTGTACTCCACGATCACCGTCAGTTCCTCAGGCTGTAACATTAAATATTATCATGTTGTTAAGTATTCATTGAAGATATAATTGAAATATTCTTACTTGATTATGATATTCAATTCCCATGCTAAGGGTGTTTACAAGAATGGCAAGTAAAATGCCTTGTTGGAAATATTTATGTTCCACAAGTGACTTGATGACTTTGCGTACGCTTGTTAGACACCGTGAACAGCATCCACGAGGAGCGTTCTGACGTGCTTGTTGATGGAAAATAGCTTGTTCATGAAGCCATTCAGCTTCACATTCAGATGAACATTCACCAAGTTCATCCAATTCAGAGTCCCAGTCTCCCTGTGGGGTATATTAAAAGTTTGGAATTAGCGTGAAAAAAAGTATGAATTATGATATTGATATTCTCTAAAAGAGGAAGTTCAGGGGTTACAACATGGCTTCTTCAATGCTAGATAATGAGAAGAACTGTTTATAAACTCACATGATGACCCAAAGCCCTTTCATAGCCCAACAAACTCGTGATCATCCTGCGAGATATGCAACCTGTCTCGTATCTTTTACGTTATAGATACGGATTTACTATAGAAAATGTAGTAGCGGGTTACATATCTCGCAGGATGAGTGCAAGTTTGCAAGGCTACCATGGGCCATGGGGCTACGGAAGGGTTTTGGGGTATCATTTGTGAGTCAATGAACACTTCATCTCATAATCTAACATTGAAAAAGCCACTTTGTAACCCCTGAACTTCCCCTTTAAAGAACTTAAAGACAATAACATAATTAAGTATTTATTTTATACAATATGAATTTCTGACCTCTTCAGCTTGTAAAGCAGCTGGTGCAGACACGTGTCGTCTCTCTCCTTTGCTAAGTGATGAGAAGAATGAATGCACGTGTCGGGAGTCGAGCGCAAGCTGAGTAGGTAGCGCGGCACTTAGTGCACCACTCAATGCTAGTAACTCCTGACAGGTCATAGGTGCAGGAGCAGAGATGGTGCTCTGTCGGTGACCAGGGTCATATACGTACGGTGGACTGCACGCGTCTAGAGAGCTTTGCTGTGGAACACACCAAAATTTGTCGTTCAATAAGGCATTATTAGGAAAGAAAACTATGGTAGAGACTCAGTTGTTGGCAGGTCTCAATTGTTGGCAGATGGGTTAATGAAAACTTAAAACAATTAATATCTCCTCAACCAATAAAGCTAGAGACTTGAAACTTTAAAATTTGGATACCCAGGGTATAGGATTGGACTCAATGGTGCCATCAAAAATACTCTCAAGTAAATATTTCTTTAAGTGCCAACAACTGAAAATCGACCTTTTCCATTTAAATAACATGTAAAAAGCCGTTAGCATGCCAACAACTGAGTCTCTACCATATATGAGTGTGTATAATATTTACATGTAAACACTGCCTCATCAGTATTTTGTAGCAAAGGAAGTGTTAAGTATAAAGTTTAAAACTGTAAGCAGCGATCACTTTTTGATAAAAATTATAAAGTTACGAAATACTGCTGTTGTACTTAAAAAAAACTATGAAAAACTACAAAATATTATTAACTATACATAACTAAAAACTCAATAAAACTGAAATAACAAAATCATTTTATATAGATAAAACATGAATTAATTGAAAATTGAATATTATTTATTTATATGCATTGTTATTTTAATGAGATATCATGTTGGAGTTTGCCCATATTCATTGATTTTCATGACGTCCAGGCAAAGCAAATACATATACCTAGCATTAAATTAATTTGGAACCGTAAACTCAGCACATTGAACTTATAACAATAAAAAGTTTCCATCTTTACAGTTAAACCTAAATGATTGTGAGCAAAAAAAAAAAAAAAAAAAAAAAAAAACTTCGATGATATAGAACTTTTTTTAACATCTTGACCTTTAACAGTTTGTCTTTCAAGCTCAAGCTGCTTTAACTTACTTTTCTATTATTTTATATCTGTTTTTCTGTCCTTCTTTCACGACTGCGAAAAATTTATCTCAGGCTAGTTTGAAACTTTTATTTGCAACAGACAACTTCACATAACCAGGACACAGCACTGGCAAGGGTCATTAGGTCGATCACTGGCCAGAGCTATATCATTAGTTTTATGTTAATTTTGGCCTGGTATAGGGCTTACCATGTTAAATTGAGGGTTTCAATTTTTAGTATTTCTCGCGTTAGAATTATTAAAACACGTTAAATCACACATCATCATAAAGTAAAAAGCACAACTCAAAAAGTGTTTAGGACGTAAAAAAGCTCCAGTGAAAGCTACGAGATGAAAAATGTGCTCAAAGTGACTCCAAATGAAGGTCTGGGTTCCACTATAGAAATTACAGTTTCTTATTGTCAATCTTTTAAATATGGTATTAAAATGTCATTTTGATCCGTATTTTAGAAATTTAGCTTTCAGACATTGAAATGTCTGGCAACAGCCAGACACTAATTTTGTGCTATTACAGTTCTTGCTTGTATGAATGATCCAAAACAATATATTTGTCTTTTTCTTGAAGAAAATATATTTGCATTATTTGAAATTGTTATATCTATCTTTGTTCATAATATCATTTCAATTTCCGGTACGCGGAGTATTTTTTTCTCCTTTTTTTTGTTCTTCAATTGAATGTATATTTTCATATCACGCATTTAAATTTTGGTTTGCAAGAAAAAGTTAAGAGGAAACTCGAGCAATTTCCTTGTTATTAAAACAAGGTAGTTACTTTCATAATAAAGTTGTCACAAAAGCTAACGTAAAAATGATTCGTGTAATATATTTTCACCTTTTTGTTTTCTAAGTTATACAATGAAGTAAACTTTATATTGCCTTGTATATATTCTATAGTCTGAAACGATTATCGGTTTTCTTTCTTTATTATTATAAATTTTCAACACACAAATTAAAATTTTAGAATAAAAATTCTAGGGAATTTTTTTAAATGTTGTAATAGAATTTTATAATAGCTTGTTGGATATTAATTTTGGTTTTTATTTAAATAAATTCTATATATTTTTTTAGGAAGCTAAGTTACAGCTATTTTTCCTGTCTAAAATTGATCTAAATTTAAATAGTTTATTTATTGAATAAACTTGGTTGCAAAACTGAATCAATGGAGTGTATAAAGCAAAAAAATATAGATAAAATTGCCACTGTTATTCGAACAAAAAAAAGTATAATTTTTTATATACATTTTTTTTAATTATACTATGAAAATAGTATTTTCCACGTTGCAAAAAAAGGCAAAATTTAATTTTGTTTTTATCACTATATTCGCATGAAATAAATTCTCATTCAAAACCCTAAAATCTTATAATACATTTTAAGTGACTTAAAAATAATAACTCAAAAGATATTAAGCTAAGCTAAATTAACTTCATTTAAATAATAATTTTTATTTTTAACACACATACACACGCACGCAAAAATTTACATATTATATATGTATGTAATTACTAACAAAGAGTGATATGCAAATTTTCAAGGACTTTAAGAGTAAGTTAAATTTTATAATACAAAACTATATAAAATATGAATTTTTTATTTTATTTGTCAAGTTTAAACAAGAAATTGTAAGTGATGTTAGTTTAAAGATGGTTATAATATTTTATAACGAGTATGACCTTTTTGTTGACACACAGAATGTCATTACTCTCATTACTTTGCATGACATGTATTTTTCTTGTTTATTTTTAACTATTTAATTAATTTCAATTGCACAATTTACACCTGTCGTAGGAAAATATTATGTTCTTTCAACATGTCGACTTTGACGAGAGTTTTGAACACACAATAGTGAATGTCTTTTTCTGAATCTAATTAATTTATAAAATATTCAATATAATAATCACAATTATTTTGAATTCTTTAGAGTTCTTGATTGAAAATGTTTACAATGTTACATTTTATTTTCAGTAAAATTGATTTTTTTTCCTTTCATTTCTTCTCATGTATAAAGATATTGTGTAAAACCTTCAAAATTTCCCTTTTTTTCCCCCAACATATCTTTTGAATAATTGATTTTTATTTAATAGAAATATTAAAGTAAGAATAATGTGGATGAAAATATATCAAATGATAAAAACGTTTAAAAATATCCGCATTCTTAATATTTGAAAACATCGTATAATGTGACTTGTGAGAAATTGAAAATTGAATGTTTTTATGGTTAACAATAACATATTGAAATGATTTATAAATGTGTTTTTTTCCCGAATCAATTCCGTTTCGAATCAAGTACTGTGCCCCGATATAATACATTATAGAAAGAAAATAATATGCGCGTGTCATTAATGCAAAATTTTAAAACATTTTATCATTACGTAATATAAGCGAGCAGTCGATAAATTATACATTACTTTTCGTATACGACAAAACATTTTGTTGAAGTAGCACATTATAAAGTTGGGCGTAGCCACTTAGCAAAAACTTTTAAATTTCAAAGTTTTAAATTATTATATGAAGATTTAAAAGTTTGTAAACTACTGTTTGGCATAACGTTTTTTTTTTTTTTTTAAGAGAATTGGAAAATAAATACTTTTATATCTGCAAAAGAAGGAGCTGTATTAAATTATAATAATATAAACAGAAAATATAAGCTAACCTGTATATTTTATAATATATGAATGCCGTAGCTTACTTATTACATTGGCTTATTTTTCTTTTAAGAGAGGATTTGATTATTTTAGATACATTTTTTTTTATACAAATTCATACACATATATGTGTTACTCGCAAGCAATATTATATAGATGCATTACATTGCTAAATACTTTAGGGTAACTTGCCACCAGTTTTTGTTGTATTTTGTTAAGTTAGTTTTATTGAATTTTCAAAGCAAGGGTGACTGTTATTTTTGCTTGAGGCTGTACATTACAATATTAAGCCTGCATGTTTAACAAGTATAAGTAAATATATAATTAAACAGATTAAAAGCTAAAGAGAATAGAGCTTCTTGTGTGTGTATAAAAATTATATATATTTTTGTTTATTTCAGTAGAAAGTTTTCTCTAGAACCAACTGTTGAAAATTAAGTTAAAATTTACAGAAAGCTGTTTGTGCATTCAAGTATCAGATTCATGCTCATGGTTGTCATGAAATGTGCTAAATCTAATTAAATTACAGCAAGTAAAAAGGTACGTTTGAAGTTTGGAAAGAGTGCTCTCATCATACAGTGATACAAGTTTTAAAAAATAATTTATTATTTTCTTGTCCTTTCTTTTTTTTTTTTTTTTTTTTTTTTTTTTCATTCATTGTGAGGTCTATATTTTTATGACAGTACATATCTTTCCAACGTAAAATGTACCTTTTTAAAAGGGTTAAATGTTAGTACTCACCGCCGAGAGGCCCCGACCCCCGCCCCCTCGCCAGGCATGCACATGACCATCTCCCGCCTGGGTCATTTTCTCGCTGGAGCAAACGTTCTTGGCACCTGGACCTGGCGCACTGCTCGTGCTGCCTCCCTCATCGTGAAGCATCACAACATCACTGAACATAACGCTGCTGCGGCGACGTGAGTTGCCGTTGCCAGGGGTCAGCAAACCTCCACCTCCACCCTGCACACGTCAACATGACACGTGTCGTAACATCAAAATTACTCACCTCCTAAACTTATCTCATAACATGCAAAAGAAAACTCCCTGCGTTCGTCCGACCTTTCTATATGGCATTCTCTTCAGGAACAAAATTTATCATTTTTTTTTACACTAAAAGGTTTAATTTAAGGTGCTGTGCTTTTCGTATAATTGAGAAAGGGAGCTAGACAATCAAGTCATCAAACTAAATGTGGTAAATTTAATGGAATGTATTTAATTTTATTTTATTTGGTATTTACAGTATTTATGGGTATTATTGTTATAGCTTTAATAGCTTATTTAGTGATATATTTATCATACAGCTGTAGTAATATCCAATATTCCAATAATCAAAAGAATTTATAATAGCAAAAATAAAAAATATAGTACACTATACCAACCACAATAAAAGAACAAAATATTGTTTGATCTTTTAGCTCGGTGAACAGTAACAATTTTAACAAAATATGATTGATAGATTTGAAGAAATTACATTTTTCAATACTTTTAAAAATACTTTTTTTTTTAAATTAAAATAAACTATTTAATAAATTTGATGAGAACTATAATATAGTATAATATGTATATCATATAAATGTTAAAGGTCACAATAAAATAGCCAACCTTTGTTGTATTCTATAAAATAATATTGAATAAATTAATAATAAAAGGTTCCTAGGTATTATTATGCACCAAGTCAACCAATCTGATATTAATGTAATCGAGGTCAACAAAATTTTATTTATTTATTTGTTTATTTTATCGATAATGGTTAATGGCATATATTTACTATTGATTTTCTATTGTTATAGATATCTGATAAGTGTTCAATTTTGTATTGTAAGAAATACGATATTGCTATTATTATTATCTTCAAGTACTCTAAAGTAATATTACGTACATTTATATTGTACTGTAAGCGGGCAGTGAAATTGATTTTCATGAGCAAAACTCTCTCGCTTTCTCTATCTTTCTCTCTATGCTTTGTGTAATTTAAGGATAACAACATTCATTTTATCGATGTTTTAAACCACTTCAGTTTATAACGGATTAAAAATTCATAGTATATAATGTTATGAGAAACTCTATTTATAATATAAACGTTTATTCTAAGGAAGTTTTATTTTATATATTATAAAAAAAAAATAATAAATAGCGCTAAGAAAATATAATAATAAACAAAAAGAAAAAGAAAAGAAGAGATAGGTATGGATTTTTAAAATCAATATATAGTTCTATATAATAAATTTATTTATCAGTATAAATTGTTTGACAACGATAGAGAGAAAGATGAGAAAATTGGAGCTGTTTACTTATTCCAATAATCATGTTGTTGAAATAAGAAAGTTGATACTCAAAACGGGGGTGGAGAATACAGTATATCTGAGAGTGGAGACAACCTGATTTGTCTTGCATTTATTGATTTGCAAAAGAAGAAGAAGAAAAGAAAAAAAAAAACTGATGTTGATACCCTTTGTATAAACAATACGACGTCCATATTACAAACAAAGATTATTTGATTATAAACATCTTTTTACGACAATACGTTAATCCGTATTGATCTTCCATTAAAACAATATCTCTATTATGTTATTTGAGACTTTTAGTATATAAGAGAATTTTCAAGAAAGTGTATAACAAAATTGTAAGAAATGTCTTTTTTATTTTTATTTATTTTTTTTTTTTTTGCGAGCATCATAATTTATTACATGAATTAGATGTAATGTTAATTACACACTGAACATGCACGTTTTAAGTATGACGTATTGTAGTACTAAATTAATGAGTATACGAGACTTGCTAAAATACAAAGTTATTTCATGCAGCGAAAATAATATTTTATCATAACCGATAAGACCAAGCCTTGACAAGTCACTTTGTTACTCTTATAATGTACAATATTGTAGCAAAAATATAATACATTATATTTATATAACACTATACAAAGGGAAATATTTAAATAATATAGCCTATTTGCATAAAATATTATAGTTCATTTTTTTCCCTCGGTTTACTTGAGAAAGAAATATTTAAATTATGATAACAGAGAGCAATAAAAATAAATTACTAATGCTAACAATAATAAATATTTAGGTTTTTCCACTAAAATAAAAACACGTTGCACTTAATTAAGAAAACATGGTTATATGTATAGTGTTTTCATTTTTTTTAAAATATTTTTTAATGTTGTTTACTTGGTGTAATAAATTTAAAATGTTATTGTTATTATTTACACATGCTGAAAATACACAATAAAATGCTTTAATGTAAGAATAAAGTGCGTGGTAATAAGACAAATGGAATATAAAGTTATAATTAATATGTTGACATACCTCTCCGTCCCAAGCACCGTTAAACGAGGGCACACGCAATAAACCCCCGCCTCCCCCTGCGTGTTTATTACGAGGACTTGAGAGTGGGTCCACGTCCGAGACTTCTGGACTAGCACGAGGTGCGTGTATTGAAGGTGGTGAACTAAGTTCTGCATCGTCAGGAGGTCTTGGACCAACAGGGCTTCCAGGGGGACCACGTCCACCTTCTGCGTGCTCAGGTATTCGTGGAGGTGGAGGACCTGGACCAGAGTGTGCTTTTCTGCCTAGTCCGTGTCTGCAACTGAAATAACAACGTGGCATTAAGACCTGTTCACAAGGACGCGTAAATTCACGTAACTTTCACGTAAGAATACAAATACAAAATAACATTAATTCTTGTATCTTCAAGTAAGAGTTATGTGAATTTACGCTTCATTGTGAACAGACCCTTAGAGGTAGATGTAAGTACACACGATTGTGATACTATTTTATCATTTTAATTTATCTTTTTTTATTTATTTATTTTTTTTTTATTATTATTATTATTTTTTTTAACATAAGCACATTTAACACCATTTTTGAATGGTTTGAATGTATACAAAGTATACAAACGTGTGTGTAGGAGTATTTGCGTAAATGTTAAGAACAAAATAGCACAATCTTCGTTTAATGATACGCAACTTTAAATACTGTATGAGCATACACACAATTGTTTTATTTTGCCTAATTAGCTTTAAAAAAAAGTTTTTTTTTTAATAAGATATGGCATAAATCAATACTTATAATTCAAAGCTTATTGAATATAAATGAATTATGTATTATATAATATAAATTATCCTATTTAAAAATTAACAACAATAATTAGTGCTATAAAAGTAAAAGTGCGCGCTTATTTCAATACTTGTTGAAACAATAATGTCTTTTTAAAACAAATTTAGAAATTTCTGGTTAGAAAATTATCTCATTTTTGGAGTTAAATAATATTTTAACAGTTTCAAATAAATGATTTACTCACACATCATTCAACTTGCTTATAAGATGCTTTATTATTAGAAAAATATTTTAAAATTATGGTTTATACTTTATACTTAATTTATTAGTAAAGTAATATTGATCATAAAAGACATAATTTTAACTTTAATGCAGGTATTTTACTGTAAGTAATAAACATAAAATCATAAATTGTAGTATACACGCACTTGAAGAAAGTTTGAAAGATTTATGCTGCGGCTTTACTACCTTTTCGTATACCACAGTTATTATGCATTATAACATATTATTGATTTTTATAGTACCTTACGAGAATATTGTAAAACTCATTATTATAACGAGCAAAATTATATGAACATATTTTCAATATATACGTAACTTGATAAAATTAATAAAAACATTATTAAAATATTTCTCACTTGGAAAAGAAAATCATTACAGTGTCATAATTACAATACGCTACAATAGATTTTTTTTTTTTTTTTTTTTTTTTTTTTTTTGAAAACTCATTATTAAGGAAGAAGGTGACCGACTGATATCTCACAAACGGAACGGTCGTGAAAAATATAAAATTAACAGGAGTCAGGAAGTAAAGATGAAATGTGACTTAAAAGTTTAGTTATGTCAAACACATGCAAACACCAGCAAATATTCAAGTTATTCCACTTAAAAGATAGCACGTAAATGTGAAAATCAAACTTTAGCATCAACTTTTAAAATCAAGTTAGAAACCTTTTTAAAATTAAAAAATCAAGAAAACTTGTTTCAGACTAAAAAAACATTTTTTTTTTAAATTCATTCAAATTTATTTTAGTATTTTGTTTTGTTCGATAACGGAGAAAATAAAGTTCCTCTTTTGACTATTTGCGCTCCAAGTCGGTCATCGCCTGCCTTAAATAAAACTAAATTACAATGCAATAATGGCATTTGTCTCACCTAAATTCTGCGTGCCTGGTACATGTTATTTGTGCTGTGGGTGGTAAATGACGATGTCTCTGCTGACGTCGACATTGATATAGACGATAACGATTGATAATTCTACGTTTGGCTCGTCGCCATAGATG
This sequence comes from Ecdyonurus torrentis, assembly GCA_949318235.1. Lineage (NCBI taxonomy): Eukaryota > Metazoa > Arthropoda > Insecta > Ephemeroptera > Heptageniidae > Ecdyonurus > Ecdyonurus torrentis. Next base: position 10,993,046 of record OX439129.1, read on the forward strand.
AGCAGCATATCTGACAAGTTCAGCATAACACGTGGTTGGCTCCGAGGCCGCAGTACTGGCGAGGGTTGAGGACGAGTGAAATCGCGCACGTTCCAGCCGCATGCGTTCCATCTCTCGCTTCTTAGTCTCAGAGAACTGTGTGGCTATCACGACGAGGCACAGGTTTATCATGAAGAACGAGCCGATCTAACAACAAATGACAATCATATTTGAATCTCAGAGATCATTTAAATACAAATAAATACTTTACGTCTGAGCTAAAAACTGGAAATAGGATTTCACTGATTCTAATGTTGTTGTTTTTCCTTTATAGTAAGGATAATAGCTAAATATCTATAAAAATAGAATATAATGTGTTATTGGAAAACCTTTATCAGTTCTTCATCATTATAAAAAACAACAACTAGGAATACTAAATATAAACTTTTGCTCTGATCATGACCACTTGATTACACTTTAGGTAGTTGAACTATTGCATGATAAGTAAACCTCACTAGAAATATTAATTCCTTCTATTTATTGCTTTTTTTATCTATATATATTTATACCAATAATTTAAACAAAACATTATATTTAAACAAAACATTGATGTAATAATATTACTATTATTTTGAAAATAAAATTTAAATGAAATAAAACAAACAAACTACATATTAAAAATAGTTATAAAGATTTTTTATTATTTGTTAATGTATATTATAAAACTATTTAGGTTTTGATTATATCGAGCTTACGTGATTGCACTTGGCGTGTTCAAGGTTAGTTGAAGGTCAATCAAATACTCACCACAATGAGAAGGACGAAGTAAATCCAGTCCCAGAAGGAATGCGCGTCCTGCACGTAATACATGATATCTGTCCAACCTTCCAGACTGATAACCTGGAATCATACAAAATATAATCATTCCCTTAATATTTTTCGACTGCTTTTTTGAAACATTAAACTTATTTTTATTTTATAACGTGGCTTCATGATATTAAAATAATATGTATGTATCAGTCGTCTACTATTGTATGTGTTTCATTATTATTATTAAAACAGAAATTTAAACTCACGATGTGTATTTGGAGAAGAATCAAAACATACGTCTTATATTGTTGGCAAATAATATTGCTGTATTTGTATTTTATTTCCATACTATAAACATAAAATTACATGCATTGAATCTCTGTACATTGTTAAGCCAACAACCTTTAGTTCATTTTGATCATATTCTAATTTTATTTTTGTTAATCAAATTTTAATTTATCACAAATTTATTATAAAAATTGTGTACATGAAATTTATATTATTTCTCTGTAAAACTCTCATATATAAATATATATTTATATAATACTATGATAGAGATATTTAATTACAATTTAAGTATAATTAAATCACTAAATATTATATACTGATATGTAAACATCAAATATTAGTTTATAATTCTATTAGTTTTCAGTGAAACCTCAATCGTTTGATACAGTCATGTTCGCATGTATCACATATATATAAATAAAAAAAATAATGTTATGTAATTACTAATAAACACGATGTTACGAATGTGAATCACATACGTGAACGTGACGTATTGATTCACATATCACATCAGCACACACATGAGATCTGTATTCAAAATTATTTACCATATTATACTCTGTATATAGTGAGAAATGAATCGTGCATCAAGAATTTTTGGCACGTCACGTCACGCTTTTTTTTTTTTTTTTTTAAATATTAATAATATTTTCTTTTTGAAAATATTTTTTTCTATATTCACTCAAAATATCATGCTGAGAAGCAAAAAGTTTTGTTAACTTTTTTTTAAACATTATATGTCAGATATTTACATGATGATATAGCGTGCCAAAATAATAGATTCTATTACTAGGGAAAAAAAGTCAAAACTTTTGTGTCTGTCTGTCTGGTTGCTTGCTTGTTTTATATGAAGAAGTTTAACCTGAACTATCCAAAGTATTTGTAAAGTTCGTCTATTAAACAGAATTTGAATTACTTTTGGATCTACTCAGTAATGTATACTATACTGTACCGTGTATATGTATATGGCTATAAATAACGTTTTGTTTTTTGAAGTTATAATTTTTCTCTCATGATACTGGAACTATTTTTTCTATGCAAACTAATAAAAAGAAAGAATTTTGAAGCAAAAATTTACAGTTAATTCTCTAATATGGGAACAATCTTTGGAAGAGCATACAATGTTTTGGCAATAAAAGTTATATATATAAAAAACATCAGATAATAATTTTTACAAAAACAGATAGAAAAACTAAAATAATACTTACGAGAAAAATTGCGACCCACGCCAGGCCGATATTGTCAAATGAAATAGCACCCTGGAATGGGTTGTTTCCTTGTGACTTGCACTCGGTGTAATATTGGTTCCAGTTGACACACGAGCTGTTAGTGGGTATGTTGGAACTAAAGGGCAAAGCCGTAGCATTGCATTCAACCCCGTTGTGACGATATGGTGGTAAGTTTGCACACAGATGCATCCCATTATCATCTGGTTTGGAGCAGATGTAGTCACGGTCTTGCTCTAAATATCGGTAGTATGATGATAAAGGCCTAAATGTAAAATAATGTAAATTAATAATTTATACAAATTAACTTGTATATAGTTTGGAGGATAGTACATAAAAATGTAAAAAAAAAAAAAAAATGCTAGAAATGTGGCATTCTCTTTCTAATTGAAAATAAAGTACACATTTAGTCTACGCACGTAAAATTTTTCACTCCATTCATCCCCTAAACCAACTCGCAGTTTGAATGGAACTCACGTCTATATTTTTTCTTATTTAAGACTAAAGATAAACAAAGAAACAAAAGAAAGATAGCGCAAAGGGACCACGTCGATCAGACTATCTTTTTATTTGTTTCGTAACTTAAGCTTTTAAAATGACAGAATTGTGGATTTAAAACAGAGATCTTTGAAGCGAAAACAATTTTGTTGATTTTTTCAAATGTTTTTTTAATACAAGCATTTCTATAAAATAAATGTATTAATAGTTGTTGTTTTTTAATCAAGTTAATCATAGCTCACAATTAATAACAAAATGACAGGTGATGTACTGTACTATCAACGTGTTCAAATAACAATGATTGAATAAGAACAAAAACTATTTTTTAATATAACATTTAAAAGTTAGTAAATACAATATTTGTTTTTGATACACAGTATTGCGCAGTTTTTTTTAACTGTAGCATCTGTTTCGTTTTTTTTTATTTTTTTTTTTAATTATTTATTGCAAAAACTTGAAGTATTACATAAAAATATCCCTTTTACATTTGCGTTCTTAGAAAAAGTGAGACACTCAAATTGTTTTCTTATAAACTTTTTTTTTATGCAACTAAAGTAACTTAATGTATTTATTATGTAGTTTAAAATTGGTTTATTTTACAAATAAAAAATGAAAATATTATTATTTTAAGTACATAAAACTAAAGTATTGTGTATTTTGTGTTGGTAAATTATAATTGCTTTGTAAATTATATAAAATATCGTACTGCTAAAACTTTCTAGTTTACTTTATATTATTTAAATTGAGTAAAAAAAATCAACCGATGCTGTAAAAATATTTACAATTTGATATAGGAAAACAAATTTCATAATACTGTATAATAAATACGTATATGCACGTACACACGATTTTGATAATATATTTTACCATTTAAATTCAGCGTGCGTTTTTGTCATAAGAATAACATTGCAAATTTAGCGGAAATTTTTGAATAGTAAAATATATTTGCATAATTATGTGTACATAGATAATGAGATATAAATTTGTATTGTATTGCCTTAAAGAAAATAACATAATGTATATTTATGGAGCATTGCCTTAAGGGAGTAGGGGACCGACGTCGGCCATTAGACTCACACATTTCTCGTCAAATTGTTTTGAAATTTTGCACAATGGTAGTTCAGCTTGAGACAATTTCAAATATAAAAAAAATTGGGGGTCACGGTGCAAATTAATTTTATATGATTTTTTGAAATTTTAAGCCCATAAGGCCCAATGTCAAAATTCAATAATTTTTTTCTTTTTTTCGGGACGGTCAAACATCATGAAATTTTTATGACAGCTAGGTGTAACCCTACACAATAACACCTAATTTAGACCTAAAAAACTTCTAGTTTTTGAGATATAAGGTCGGTACCCTACTCCCTTAATTCAAGTCTCCAAATACTAATGTCATATTATAAGTTAATAAAATAAAATTTTACATCACAGTACTTGTACCAAATCAAGTTGATTATATGAAGTGAGTACTATATATTATAAAATATATATTAAAGTTCAACTAATAAAAAATAAAATTTTGATTGAATATTAAATTTCATCAATGTGTAAAATGGTATTGACAGCAATATTGGAATATTGATTGATGTAATTTAAATCAATCTTGCGTGACTTTCATGTTTTCAAAATAAAATTATAAGCTATATAATCAGAGACGATGTAATAATAATAATAAAAAAAGTTATTTATACAATATTTTATATAATAATGGTTTTTAGCAGCACTAGAAAAGTAATAATATCAATTATTGAAAAAAAATCTTTAAATTTAAATACTTATAATAATATTTACATAAAACAATAGTTAAACATTCAAAATAAGCTTGAGATAATTAACAATAAAGTTAATTAATGACTAAAAGGTTAAAATTATCCTGTGCTTAATATTCAGTATATTATTATATTATATAGTGACAATGAATGCCGTAGGGTATTAATTATTATCTACATTGCCACCAAAATCTGATACTGTCAATATTGATGAAATATTAAAATAAAAGATTATTTTGTATATTTATATAATATCCAAAATTATTTATAAATGCATACTTAAAATTTATAACCGTGTAGTGAACATTATATAATGTATTGTACACTACAGAATTATTTTTTAATAATAAACACTTTATTAAAACTAGCATTGTTTCTCGTTTTAATATAGCTGATAAAATTGACATTTATGTAATTTTAATGGACCATTTCATGCTATATATTAAAGGTTATTGTTCATACCTTGAAAAAAAAGTATTATTTTTCTTGTATTGCATTTCTAAATTCCATATATCATAATGTATACTTAATAAAAAAAATATGTGAGCCAGTTACGCTTAATTTTTTCAATTTTAAATATAAATAAAATTTGTTTAGGAAACATATTAAAAGAAAAATACAAAGTAAAATTCTTTTTCAAGGTATTCATTAAAAAAAAGTTTTATTAACACACAGATAACGTCACATTAAAGCTGGAAAGAAATTATTAATTGACAAAAACACAAAAGGCATTAGATTAGTAAGTATTAGAGAAAACATAACAAAAATAAGAGGGGTTAAAATATGAAAGCAAACAACACATGACACAATTAAGAAATATAAAGCTGTATCTCTCATTAGTATATTTATAACACACTTCGTTAACTAAACGTCATTATTTTTACGTCGCTACATGAACCATAAGCCACAAATTTTAACAAGCAAAACCATCGATAAAAAAAATTTGTACCAACAAAATATTACTTCTTAAAGTAGGAGAAAAAAAAGAGAAGTTCTTGAAACCAATTTAAATATTCTACATGATTACAAATTTACAATTTCATAAAATATTTCATTATAATAATATTTAAAAAAAAAAAAAAAAAAAAAAAAAAAAAAACTTTTTCTATACAATATAGTAACTGAAAATGATACAGATAAAAAAATACGAAGTTATGAAAGTTTTAGGAGAAAGAGCGTTTTTTTTTAAGTATAAATAGCAAGGGGTTACTGGTCAAATGTTAAATGTGAATATTTGAAGTGACATTTTCACAGACTCAGCTGTAATGTTAATTCTCTCTCTCTCTCTCTCTCTCTCTCTCTCTCTCTCTCTCTCTCTCTCTCTCTCTCCTCTCATTTAAAAGTAATGTATGTTTTGTAACTATGCATGAATTTGACATTTCCACATGACAAAACTTTGAAAATTTCACCAATGTAAATTTCGTGATAAATAAGCTAAATTTGGCTTATATATTAATAGTGGTATGGAAAAGTTAGTTTTGAACATATTCATACGAACTCAACAATAGTAGATTTTGTTCGCAAAGTCGTGACATGACAACAATACTAGAAAATGGATGGGAAAATATTTATTAAAGTACGTAAGTAAGTAAGTCTGTGAGACGTATTAAGTTCTACAAACTTAACTCTTGACACTTTGTTATATTTATAAACTGTAATGGTATAAAATTTACTACAGTATATCTAATAAAAATGAGTTCAAATGTATTGAGTAAAAAAAAAAAAAAAAAAAAAAAAAAAAAACTCCAGAATTAATTTTTACTTTTAATCTATATATATATTTTTTTTCTTTAAGCTATGCCCTTTATTTATCGAATTTATTTATTTTTAGGGATAAAACTACTAGTGCAATTTTGTTACTTCTTTTTCACATATATAAGTGATTTTTTTGTCTGTTAGAAAGTAAATTTATTATAAAATTACATCAACTGCACTTGGTTCATAAACTGTTGTTTATTTTTATAATATAAATAAAATAACATTTTATTATCACAATCTTTTTTTGACCTAATTTTTCTACACTTCATGCAGTACATAAAAAAGATTAAGATTATTATTTAAAAAGATTTATTTAACCTGTTTTCCTGTAAAAGAAATATGGTATTTAGATTTCAAGTTAAGATATATTGCACTTATGAAAAGTATAATAATATAATAAATTTATTGATGATAATAATATATAAGTAAAAGCAATAACATAAAACAGTACTCAAATGAGCTGCAGTTTATGTATACTGTTACTAATATCATTACTATTTAGTATTTACGAAACTTCAGTATAGTAAAATTATATAAAATATAACTTACTTTCGTTTTATATTATAATATTATATTACAGTATATTTATTTAATAGAAAGGTTAAAAAAAATGCACAGCAAAAATGAAACACAGTTTTTGTACTTACAGTTATGGCTACCAAACAGCATTTTTGTATTATTGTCCAATTTTCAAATATTTTGTATAAAATATTATGGGAAATATAGATTTGATATGGATTTAATTTGAAATGGAATTGATTCTACAAAATGAAGGTAGTAGAGATGACGACAGTGTGGTTAAATGCGTAGAACACCTCGAAAAAAAAAAAAAAAAAAAAAGTGTCATATTCTAACATAACTAAATATCAATGTTGATTTGGCCGGAGTCATAGATTTCTAAATTATTTTCCAATTACAAAATGACATCTGCGGGTCTATGACGTCACAGCTTACTAGTCTACGTGCTCGGAAACAGGCAAGCTGTGACATCATATACCCGCAGCCGTCATTTTGTACATGGAAAATAAATTAGAAATCAATGACTCCGGCCAAATCAACATTGATATTTAGGTCTATATGCTAGGATATTAGCCAAGTTTTTTGTTCAAGGTGTTTTACACATTTAATTAGCTGCATGATAATTTACTAGTTTTTCTTTATGGAGATTGCACGGAATCAAATTTATTTCACATTGAAAATATTGCGCGGTGTGAACATATCTTATAGAAATGAATTATTAGTTTATTATTTGAGTATAGCCAACATAGTATTATGTCTACACACTATGTCAAGTTTGGAAGTAAAAATGTAGCAAACCGAAAGAAAAACTTTCTGAGTAAAAAATCAATACGTGATAAGAAAATATTTTGCAATGATATAAATCAACTCGGCAGTTAAAGAAGATCTGTGCAAGTTTTTTTTTTTTTTTTTTTTTTTTTTTTACAATTTTGAGATATTTATTAAAGCCAAACATTTTTGTGTGATTGATATATATATATATATATATATATATATATATATATATATATATATATATATATATATATATATATATATATATAATATATATATATATATATATGTGTGTGTATATGTATATATATATAAAGGCGTGTATATACATAATATAAATGAAAAAGTACTGTACCTTCCCATGCAAAATTTAATATTTTATTGTATGGATATAAACATTGAAATTTTAAATATATCCCTAACAATATCCGTACAAAAAATAATTAAAAATATTGCGGGAGTGATAAGATTTAATAATATTTAGTTCTCTTTTTTCAACATAAAATGTATAAAATTTTAATGAAAAACATGGCTGTATTGCAATTTCTAAAATTTCACTTTTTACACTGACAAAATGACAGCTACATGACCGCGAAGTTTATAAATAATTAAAGTTTTTAAGTATAGAAATATTAATAAATATTTTGGCATTTGTCTAATACAACAAATGAATTTTTTTTGTACTTTTCTTAATTCTTTTGGTAGACAATATTGCATTACGCAAAGAAGTACAATCTTGTTTCTTATTTGTATATTTATGAAACTAACATTTCTCTCTAATTCAAGTATCAAGACCACAAAACGACTCAGTGGGGAATCAACTTATATTTAAGACTTAAGTGAAACCCCTGTAATTTAAAGGCAAAGTAATATTATGATGGTATAATAAAGATAAAGGTGGCACAAATCATGCTTGAAGATGATTTAAACAGACCGAGATGGTAATTAATTAGTGCGGGGGAGTCAGTGAATGATATCAAATGAGCAGCTACTAAATCAAAGTCAAGTTTAATATACAATGCAAAAGAGGGAACGATGCTTTTTTACTAATGACAAAGATGATCTTGATTATTGTATATATAAAAAGTTAATGAGTCTCATTTACTATACTGTCATTTCAAATGTTAGCCGCACGTTTTTCGTTTGCATTCATTTTTTATAAGTGATTTATTGAATAAAGTATATTACCCAATGTAACGAGAATTTTTTGTTATGCATTTATTTAACAAATGTACATTTTTTTAGCGGAAGATTAATTAAATTGAATTATGTTTCATCGGGAATTCGTTGTTATTTTATAATTGTTTTTATAATGGATTAGTTTTTAATTAGATATTATTGTAACCACTGAATTTTCTCTTCCCTTTATATACAAATTCAGTAATGATGTTTTGAAACGAGATTTATTTCTACTATTGTAAGAAAACTGGGATTCAATTGACCTCTTTTTCTTTCGATATACATATTTTCATTTATAAATACCAATATTATTTAAATCTGAACGAGTTTTTTTAAAGATAATTAAATATGTTCTCCATTTTAATGTATATAATAAATTTTCTCTTGAAAACCTTTCTATTAAAATAAATTAAATTAAAGGATAGATTCCAAAGATATTTACACAACAGAAAGACCAAAAAATATACTATATTATATTTACTTACATATTCATGGAGTTAAGTTTAATTAAAGTTTGTACACTGGTTTTGTTAAAAGTTGCATTACAGTTTCTTGAGCAAAACATATGGAATAGGGCACTTTCAAATGTTGAACAAAAAGGTACAAAATAGCTTGAAGGAAAATAGGCAAGAGAGAGAGAGAGAGAGAGAGAGAGAGAGAGAGAGAGAGAGAAAGAAAGAGAGAGAGAGAGAGAGAGAGAGAGAGAGAGAGAGAGAGAGAGAGAGAGAGAGAGAGAGAGAGAGAGAGAGAGATTGAAACAAAACACGCTGCTGTAGAAACGAATTATCTCAGATTGTAGCAAACATTTTGGGTTACATAAAAGCTCTGTTAGATCTTGTACTTTATACACAAAACAACTGTATCAAACTTAAAGCAAAAAAAAAAAAAAAAAAAAAAAAAAATGTAGCGCTAATTTGAAGCAACGTTCTATAATGTATATATTTTATGTAAACTATAACAAGTTGCACTTTTCAAATGTGCTATAATAGTTATTGTGAAATAAAATATTAAATTAATTATGTATCTTATTATTGATATTAAATAATAGAAACATAAATGTTTTATCATGATAAAGTTATTATTTTTACAATAAATATTGCTGTGAAGATAATGTTAAAAAATAATAAGATTTTCAATAATCATATTATGACATTTTTCAATATACTGGGGTTATAAATTTTTTATAACTTGTAAGAATTTATAGTAATAATTTTTTATCACATTATTAGTATCAATAATATATTAAGATACGATTTTATATTATGAAATAATATAATGATTTTATTTGAAGCTTTTTTTATATTACGTACGGAACTTTTTTTTATTCCTTTTTGCAACTGGAAAAAAAAATCTAACAGCTTTAATGTAAAGTGTATTAGAAGGAAGTATAATGCTGTTGCACCATTTTTCTAACTTAATATCACGATTTGTAACACACATTAAGAGATTGTTATGAAATAACGATTAAAGCAATGAAAATTATCACATAATAGCTGAAAATTGCAGTTACACAAGACACAGAACATTAAAAATACGGTCACAGTTTTGAGTATAAGATTAAAATAATATAAAATGTATAGTTCTATTTAAAAAAATAAATTATTATGTAACAAAAAATAAAAATAAATAAAATTCAAATATCGGATAATGAAACAAGGAGGGGAGGCAAATGAAAATGAACATGTACTTTATGGATTGACGATCCATCCTGGACTTTTTCCATTCTCCTGATTTTAATTAACATACAAATTATGTAAATTCAAGTTACGTTTTAGACTTAAATTTACATAAAAATCAGGAGAAAAGAAAAAGGCCAGGATGGATTGTCAATCCATAGAGTAAGTGTTAGTTCTAAACCTTCTCCTAAATGTAAGTTCATTACACTAAAAATAATGATCTTTTATTGGCTGGGGAATAACTAAGGAAGAAGAAAAAAAAACTGTGACTGTATTAAACAGTACAGGAACACACACGTTGTTGCATGCCTAAAGTAATTAGAATATTAGAATAAAAATAATGCAGTCAGTTAATTAGATATTTTATTTTTAGAGACTTGTAATGAAGTAAAAGTTGCTTACAAGGTGACCTTCACTCTCATGGTATAGTAGTCTGGCAATCCACTGAAACACGGTATCAAAAAAACAAGTTATTAATTTTATTCATTAATATTCATCCTATTAAATAATATCTGAAAAACATATTATTATTATTTTATCCATTTACATACTTCAGATAAATTTACATAATTCTCTTTATATGTATAATATGTACTGCGTGTATTATTATTATTTTATGTATTTAATTAATGATAATATATACAGCATCAATATATATATTTAAAAAAAGTTACGGTTTAACGTACGTACAAGGTTAAACTAACATCCTGCAGTATTCCTCTGCTGCATCATATAAAAATTATTCAAAATAATAAAATTAATTATTCATTTTTTTTATCAAGTCTAGTATTATAAATTTTTCTCTATGGTGTCTTAATAATTAGTAGCTCATAAGTAACAATTAAAAAAGTCTGTATTTGTTGTAGAAATTATTTTGGATCGCCCCCTATTTAACCAGAAATTTAATAAAACTTCAATGATATTCAAATTCTTATAACTTATTTTTAATATTTAATTTTAACTACTGCTTTGAATTATACAGTAACGACTTCCTAAGTTTTAAAAGTCATCCTGTTCATAAAATTTGTATAGTTTGTAATAAAAAATAAATATTTATATATTATACAGTACATATAATTTTTAAAATCATATAGAGGAAAAGATATATATATATATATATATATATATATATATATATATATATATATATATATATATATATATATATATATATATATATATATATATATATATATATATATATATATATATATATATATATACATATAAAATATACATTACGTAATATCAAGCAGAGATTTTTTTCTTCATATATGCAAACTTTATATTTATGATTATGATAGCGTAATAAATTGATCATCTTACATACACAGCTCAGCATGTATAGTACAAAAGTACTATACGTCGATTTTATACTTATTATCAAACCAAAGTTAGTGTGGGTTCTTGTTGATATTTTACACCCAGTATTTCAATAAACATTTCAAGACTTTACGATGTTCACTTCAGCTTTAGATTTTTTTATTTTTTATTATATGATGTATCCTCTCTTTCTCAAAAAGATTTTGCATAAGCTTATTGGAATTTAAAGATAAAATTTTGGTATACTGTAGAGCTTTAAAGTTAATATTGCTACCATACTATACAATGTATAACGAAACGAGTCTAGATTTAATAACACTTTAATATATAATAAAGTATTATCATCTTTGTAAATAGTGTATGTTTGGATAGAAAAGTGTTATTTTGCAAAAAGAAAAATACAATTGATACATAAAAAATAATGTTGCTTTTTTATGTGCAAAATAGGAAAAAATGTTATTTATGGTTGTTAAAACCTTAAATAATAATAATAAAAAATGCAATCAATTTATCAAAGTCAAATTGCACACTGGATGCTAGAAAAATTGGATTATATTCTGTAGATTATCAGCCATTCAGCTACAGTGATGTGCTCTATTAAATCTGTTATACCATGTTGAATAAAAAACAGATAATCCAGAGGAAATCAAAATATAAATAAACAAACTTTCTATAATACATCGGTTGAGTAATCAATGATATCCTGAATCTAAAATCCTAGAAAAAAAAAAAAAAGACACGTCATAATTATTTTAGATATTTTATGCATAATGTTGTTGGGTGGGATGCAAGTGAATGAAAAAAGGTACTCACTGTGGGTAGCTGATGTTTGGCAGCTGTTTTAGGAAGCACCGCTGACGTAGAATACCCTCCCACAACTGCACACCGACAATGCCAAAGATGAAGAACACGAAGAAACACAGCAACAACACGTTGCCCAGCATAGGTAGAGTATCGAGCAGAAGCATCACTAGAATTCGCATACCTGTCAATCATAACACACAAATCTCGTTACCAAGTGTTCACAGTTCAATACAAATCAGGATTTAGGACAGAACTTGGCATAGATACCAAATCCATTGAGTGTATAATAATCTTCTTTAATCTTATAAAAAAACACATTTAGATTTGAGTATAAAGTTTGTAAAAAGCATTGAAAGATAAGATACGTAAATTTAAAATCATAGAAAAATATCAAAAGTCAGAATTGAAAGTCTTTTTTGGTGTATATATAAAACATAGAGCTGAAAAATAAATATAAAAAGTTCAAAAGTTCACAGGTTGTTCTGATACCAACATACCTATTTTATTGCAAAAATGATTTATTATAACGAAGTATAAGCTACATTGTTGTTGTTTTTATTGTATATCAATATTGCATCACATACCAAAGAAAAAAATCAACTGCATCTAGAGCAGAGAATAGTATAAAAACAAAATTAGATTTTTAACGTAATCGTAATAGACAATAAGAAAGTCAGCTCATCAGTAATTGATAGATTAATAACAGAACATGAATAAATAAATAGTAGAGTATAATAATAATATAGAAAAGTGTAATCAAATAATCATTTTCTAGTTAAACAATTTTTACGTGTGTTATGGGGGAAAAAATAGTAAAAATATAAAAGGAAGAAAAAAGTGAAAAGTTACAAATTTATAGTTTGTTTTTTAAACAATGTGTAATAATAAAATTATATTACCCACCACAATGTAAATCTCATAAAGAACATCCTTGATTTTTTTTAATGGATCAAGCGGTTGTTAAATTGCTGATCACATTGTTTACAATATATTCGTATTTTGTTTATTTGAAACCCAACTAACCGTAGTTCAAACAATACGAGTATTCATTCTCTCTTTTGGGGTCTGGATGGTGGATAAATGTTATGTGTTAGTGAAAATAATTCTCTCTCTCTCTCTCTCTCTCTCTCTCGACGAGCAGGCAAGCAAGAACACAGTTCAGTACGGGTACAGAGTGAGTTATGAAAATAGTTGAAACAAAACTCGAATGTTACAAGTCGAACGCTCTGGGACATGTTTTGCTATTGACGTCATCGCTGCTACAGTTTAAAGATTTTAAATTAACTTCAACGCTCTTTATATACATATACGTACGCTTGAATGTTTATTTCAATACAATATTTAAATTTATTTTGTTAAATTTTAATAACAATAAAAAAAACTAATCTTGAGTATAACATTAAAGTTCTGACTTGAAAATATTTAAAATAGTAAGAAGTAAAACTTACGTATCTACTAGAATTTCACTTTATAAATTGAAATGCATTAAACGTACAGCTTTCAATCTTGTAATTCGAAAAGACTTGAAGGATTTGATTTCTATTTTGTGTCAAAATAGATTTAGTGTTTTAATGTGTTGTCCAGAATACAAAATTAAATACACATTTATCTTATACATCTAAAATGCAGTTCTATTGAAATACAGATCTATCAAATAAATAATTTAAAATAAGTAATTAGAAGTTTGCAACTAATATAATCTTAACGTTAGGCTACAAATTTGTAACTTCTAACTTAAAGCTTTTAATTAAAGTATAGAATATACACACATTGATATATTTAAACTGAAACACTCACTACTAATTAAAGAGAAGTTTATTATTCTGTAATAGAATCTGAATAACTTTCCAATTAGAAATAATTTGTAAATATCTAAACTCTCGTATAAACATATACTCTCTATTTACTGCGGTGTATAACAGTATTTTTATGTTCTATTTTACTATCTATAGGTTCAAAAACCTATTTAACATTTAACTGCTTGTATATAGCAAATTAAAGTACAACAAGTAAGAAATATAAAAAAAACTAACATCTTGTATAAATAAAGCAGAACTTTTCAATACTTAAAGGAATAGACCAGAGAAAAACATAAGCATTTATATATAAAAACACTTGATGGGATTTACATAACTAACTTTAGTTTGTCTAAAAAACCCAACAGTAGCCCCGTAGCAGTGATCAGAAAATTCGATTTATGCAACCCGTACAACATTTTCATACTAATTTTTGCATGTTTCTGACGTCATAAACATGAATTTTCACGCAAATTGCTTACTTGACAGTATTTTCACGCTCTCTTGTGGGGCAACATTTACATTCTAGTAAAAATTGTCATCAGTTTTGAAGATCCCATTTCGTGTTTATTCATTAAAAAGCACATGTTGTTTTATGTGGTCTATGGCTTTAATTTTTTTTATATTAATGTAATATGGGATTATTATTGTATTGATTTATTAATTTGTACATTCCTCCAGTAAAAAAAAAAACTATATTAAGAACTAACGAGTTGTAGCCTCATACAATGTTATTTTCACGCTGAACACTAACAGTTAATTATTATAAATGACAGTTGAATGACAATGTTATTGAAAAATATTTTTCAAACAGTGAGATAAAATTAAGTTGTTATTTTTTCCCGGCAAAAATCAATAACTTTGTCTGCCATGTTCCTCTTTTTTCAATTATTTTTTAACACAGAACAAAAAAAAATAAAAATAAAAACTCTTTGTGCATTATAAAAGAGAATAAAATTGAACTTTTTTTTTCTTTTGATTGTAAATATAAGCTATTTTATACTTTAAATTTTTATGCTTGGTTTGAAAAGTTTTTCAATCCAATGTTATTTTTATACTTTTTTTTTTAATGTCGATGTTTAGTATTTTACTCTTTATTGTCTTTTTAATTAGTATGCCAATTAAAAATTGCTCTTTTATTTTTAATCTTTTGTCCAGCACGGTGTTACAAATATACACAAAAGAAGGTTGGAAAAAAAATTGTACGCGTTTTAATCTTATTACAAGCTGATTCATAGCAAAATAATAATAAAAAAAATTCTAATTAAAATATTCTATTTATAATTTTAATAATTAGGTTAAAACCATCTTAGTAATTAACTAGTGTTTTTTTAATACAACGTTGAGAATTTATCTATTAAATATCAAAATTATAGCACGTTCTTTAGATTATCTCAGATTAATATTTAATAAGGACAAAAATAATAATTAGAGATTTTTTTTCATTATACAAAGAATAAGTTTCATTTTTATAGTAAAACATAAAAATGAGATAAAAGCTTTTTAACAGAGAGATAGAGATAGAGATAGATAGAGAGAGAGAGAGAGAGAGAGAGAGAGAGAGAGAGAGAGAGAGAGAGAGAGAGAGAGAGAGGATGAGGATGAGATGGAAACTTTAAGAAGCTCGTACACAGAATTTATTTGATCTGAATGATTCATTACTGATCAATTATTAATCATCATTAATGATCATTCTTTATTATTTTAAATAAGTAAATATTGTTGCAATAACTTATTATTGTCGTTGAATAATATTTGAAATACAGTATCTTTATGAATGATATTTCAGATAATGAATTAAAAATAATGAAAATATATTATATTGATCAAATTATTATATGTAATACTTTCTATATAATAGTTTGGACTTGACAAAAATCAAAGTTAAGTAAAGATTCTGGTCTCTGTTTCACTGTGTGATTGACTAAATGGTAGAGAAAACAGTTTGTGTGTTCAATGAAAAGTGACAGCAGAAGAGAGGGTGGGGGATGATTGAACGATGTAAAGGGAACTTGAGACCCAAGTTAAAGGCTGATAAAAAAAAAGTTAAAATGAAAGAAAAAAACCCGATACAGATCAAGATAAACGAATGATTAAATACTCAAAAGAGTTGTGAGCAACAATTTCATTTTCACTTTGATTGTTAAATAATAAATCTTAATTTAAATGATTTATTATTAAATAAGTTTAGAATCAGATAAGTCTAAGTACACTGAATATAAAAAAATATCAATGCTTAAAAGTATTTTAAAATTAATACAATTCTTTAACTGTTTAAAAATTTAAGAAAATAAATGGAAGAAAACTTATTTTAATTGGGATTTTAATGGCTCGCTTCCGTTTTATATATTATTACAATTTAACATTTGTAATATTATTTTCTTTTTGTAACAAATTTATAACAAAAATGCATTTATTTAATTGAAATGAAATGGAAGAAAAAAAAGTTTTAAATTAAAATGGTTAGTTTTATTGTACTGAAACTATATGGAGTTATAAAATTTCTAACAGAATATGAGTTTTAAAATACATTCATAACTTTTTGTGTTTATATTGTAATAAAAACCTTTTAGTTTTTCATGTTTTTTAGTAAAAAAATGCTTTTTACTATGACACGTTGATTATTTTTTCTATTATATATTTATATTGTATTTTCAATTATATATAAGTTGTTTTTTTTAAAGCAAATAAATTGATATAGAAATAGTTTGCAATATGGGTGACTAACATTTGACCAAATTTCATGCGTCATTGGAGCTCTGTTCCATTCTATTCTCTACGTAGTGGACAAATACAAAGGCAATTTAATTAATGATAGCAAGACTGGTATGTGTATCATTGTACCAAACGAAGCAGTAAAATGGGTACATGTCAACATTGATTTAAAATTAGTCTGTACAAAAATTTAACGATTAATCTACCAATGTAAAAAATAAAAGTGATGATCCTTTTGGAAGAATTAATGATTTGTAAACTATAAAATCAAGAATTTGAGCTACAAAAATTACGCTGAATTTTAATTGCTGTCTGATGTATAAAATAATAATAATTCATTTCATTTAAAATTGATGTAAGTAATTAAATACTTTATGAAGAATACCGTATAAGAATAACGAAGTTTCATGTTAAATATTTGAAGTAATGCCATATTGCATTTTTTTTTATTTAAACAAGTGTTTATGTTAACATTTGCTTTTGCATTCTTCCAAAATATTATCTTAAATTCTTTCATCATTTTGCATCAAAGCAAGACCAGTAAAACCTTGATTTGTTTATACACTTGTAGTTAAATCAAATGAAAATGAGATTTAGAATAAACTGCTTTGTCTCGTACGAAAATTTGTTTACATGTGACTGCTATATGGTCGGTACTTACTTGGTATGCGGTTGATTGCTCGAAGTGGTCGAAGGACGCGAATCGTACGAATGGCAGACAGATTCATGTTTTCCACATTCAAGCAGTATTCCAAAGCTCTGTAATCATAAATTAAAAATGTTTATAAATATATATATATTTTTTAAGTTTGGGGTAATTTAAATAACATTTACTTTGCATAGTCAAATATATTTCGATGTTCTTTTTAATAAAATACAATTTGCGTAGATTTTTTTTTTTAAATAAGGATTTATGTCATGAACTAAAAATTGAAATAATATTATATATCTATTTATTCCGTATTCATGGTTAAAATCCAATTATCTTATTTGAAAGTAAAATTTATATAATATGTTAAATTAATTGAAAATTAAATAAGTTATTGTTATTATATATAATTTATTAAAAAAAGTAGCTTCATAAGAAATTAAATTAAATTGATTTTGTTTTTAAATATTTGAATACATGTATCAAAGGCAAAGTCTGAAAATCTCTCTCTCTCTCTCTCTCTCTGCAGAAAAAGACACTCAATGTTTTCAATTCTATTTTTACTTGGATTTCTCTAAAAAATTTACGACTTAATTTTATAGCAAAGTCTCCGCCGCATACATTATTATTATTTACTCTTTTTCTCAGATAAAATTTAAAACGACAACGATATGAAACTTCTCAATATCATAAATTTTATGTGCAAATGTTTATAATCTTTATTATGATTTTTTTTTTTTTACAGGAAACAATGATAGTAACATACTTTAGAAAATCATTTTGAAGCTCATATCAATTTGTATAGCACTTATAATTATTGCACTTAAATGTTGCTAGTAAAACTACATGAAATTCAGATAAAGAGAATAATATAACCTAGTTTGCTCTTTTTTTTTTTTTTTTTTTTTTTTGAAAGTTGAAAACAAAAAACAAAAATTGGGAGGAAGGTGGGGATACTTTGAATTTTAGTACTTTATTTTGCTGAGAAATACAACTAACGTTACGATTGATATAATATAGGGTGTATGCGGATGACGTCATATTTATTGCGCTTGGAGGCCATACTGGAGTAGTGAATAACATTGCTCAGCATAGGACAAACTTCATTTAAACCAATTTTCATTGGGAAATCGGTTCATTTTTTTGTTATTGTTATTTTTCTCACATACTTGAGATACTAATTCAACATATTTACAGCATCAATGCTCTAAAAAATATTGCATAGTGGTTTTAAACTGGCAAAATGATTTATTTTCCTATGCCACCCATGTTATTCAGTTATCGAACATGTCGTCGACTTTAACATGAATGCATACACCCTATACTAATGATAAAAATTTATGAACAATTATGAAAGTGTGTCCATGTTATTTCATACAACATTTACTTCATTTTATATGCTTTAATTTCATTTACCAACGCTGTAAAATAACGTTAAATTTGCTATTGAAACTCGTTTATTTCTCTGCCAGGCTAAAAATAATACTATTTTAAATTTACAGTTCAGAAAATCTGGAATTATATTCTTTAATATTTTGTGTAACAGTTTTAAATTTTATGCTTATTTACCCCTTTTTAAATATTCAAAAACTTAACATAGAATGAATATTTTTTTAATGTAAACAACATTAAATTTTTATTTCACTCTACCGTAAATAAAAGTCAACATACAGGAATTTATATTAAATAAAGAAAAAAAAAAAAAAAAAGCTTTACCCCTTTTTTTTTGTTTTTTAACCATGCTAAATAATTTATGTTGGATATTGTTTGCGACAAAAATTTGAATTACTTATTTATCATGTAATTATTATTTTTTGCTAATAAATTACTAAAACCACATTTTATTATTATTATTATATTTTTATTGTTAAAACAGAAATCAATAAAGGTAAAATAAACATGGTTTGCGAAGTTGATATGAAAATTTATTGCATATATGATAACATGCATTTTAATTTCAACTCTCTTCAAACTTGTAATTTTTTTTACTAGCTAACAAAGGGTATCATTATTATTCCCTTCTTATGCATGTATAATATCGTAAACATGATACTCGTCATAGCAATATAATTAGGATATTTCCCTGATTTCACAAACGTAAAACATTTATAACTATATACAAGAGACGCAATATTTTATTGTACGAAGAAACGTGACGAGAGTAGCGTGATGACAGATTGGTTCGACATAAGCTTATTAGTGAAGTGGAGAGAGATATGTCAGACTCACCCAGCCATCACGATGAAGAAGTCGAGACGATTCCACGTGTCAGCTAAGTACGTGCCCTTGCCATACACACCCATCGCGAGCATCTTGATACTCATTTCTATAGCGAAGAATGCAAAGATGAAGTCGTCAAAAATCTGTCAAATAAAAAATAAAAGCAAATTATCAAAAATGTATTTTGTTTTTCTCTACGTATGTTTCTGAAAAAAGGTGATTATTTAAATTGATTATACAGGGTGTTTTTTTAAAAGCGCGCATTTTAAAACGCAAAATAAAATATGAAGAAATAAAATAAAATTAATTTTTTATATATCATTTTGTAGCCAAAGGTTAGACATTTTTAAAACTGTTCTTAGAAATAAAATTGAGTAACTAGTTTTCTTGCACTGAGCGTCAACGTCAAAATGTGCTATTTTTTTTTTCCAAACGTCTTTTTTTTTCTGTAAAAATGATCAGAAATTTGCTTTTTTAACTATCCTTTATTGCCAATTAAGGGAGTCTGTTGGCATAAATAAGGTACCTATAGCACTCTAAACATGTTCTGTGATACAAATGGAAGGATGGGGCCACATTGGTATCAGGGTTAAGGTGAAAACTTTTGCGTTAAACATTGCTAAATTTGGCAACATTTTCTCTAATTCGAGACTTTTTCTTAATGATTTAATGAAATTTTTAGTTTCTCTATAATGGCTTTGCACTCACAGTTTTCTTTCAAATATCTGAGTAATGTTTGGTTTAATTATTTAAAAAAAACAATTCCATATGAAGACTTCGATAAATTCAAGATTCAAAGGATTAATGAATACAGCAAAAACCAAATGAAATGTGTGGATTTGAATATGGACCAACTTTTAAAGAAAGATATGCAAATTAAAAATTTCCGTTCTTTTAAATGAAATGCCTAAAGTTTTAATTATCAACCCAAACAAGTTTGTAAGTATTGATAGAAAATTAAAGTTACAAACAATGTTATGAAAATTAAAATTCATACAAAATCGGCAAAAAAAAAAATATATATATATTGATTTAAGAGAATTTTTTAAATAAAATTTAGCAATGTTTAACGCAAACGTTTTCACCTTAACCCTGATACCAATGTGGCCCCGTCCTTTCATTTTTATCACAGAACATGTTTCGAGTGCTATAGGTACCTTATTTATGCCAACAGACTCCATTAATTGGCAATAAAGGATACTTAAAAAAGCAAATTTCTGATCATTTTTGCAGAAAAAAAGACGTTTGGAAAAAAAAATTGCACATTTTTACGTTGACGCTCGGTGCAAGAAAACCAGTTACTCAATTTTATTTCTAAGAACAGTTTTAAAAATGTCTAATCCTTGGCTACAAAATGATATATAAAAAGTTAATTTTATTTTATTTCTTCCTATTTTATTTTGCGTTTTAAAATGCGCGCTTTTAAAAAAACACCCTGTATATATATATATATATATATATATATATATATATATATATATATATATATATATATATATATATATATATATATATATATATATATATATATATATATAGGAAACTGTTTAAGGTTTAGAATATTATAGGTTTTATTATTATCATTATATACATATATATATATATATATATATATATATATATATATATATATATATATATAATATTTAATTTAGTCCCAATTCAATTGGAAAAGTTTATATAAATTTTATTGTATACAACAATTAAATATATTTAATCTTGTTTCAACAGAGTTAAAAAAACTTAAAAATAAAAATGAAATGAAAGTTAGTATGAAAAAATTCTTCTTTAATAATTTATAAATATTTAGTAATTTTGTTTCCATTATATTATGATCTTATTCTCTGTATTTTGAAAAGAACTTAGTGTGTTTTTGTGTTGATACTTTATTTTTATTTGTTTAGAAATATAAGCATAATTCAGGATTAATTTACTAATTACTTAATACTATGACATTCTGTGAAAAAATATAATGAACCAACCCATAAGGCTATGCCTTGGTTGGATTTTGTATAAATTGTGTGTTTAAAAAAAAAAAAAAATAATAATAATAATTAATTTAAAAATCTACGAATATTTTTATAACAGTATAAGACTTATATAATATACAATACACAAAGAAGTTCGTGATTAAGTTTCAGTTTCTTACAAATTAAGCAACAGAAAAAAAATTGTTGTTATACATTTAATCAATGTTGTAAGAAGAGAAGCAAAAGACGCTGCGGCAGCGCAACACAACTCTAGTGTTCTTCTATATAACCACTTTACTTTAATTAAAATGTATTTTATTAAAAAATAATAATCACAATGTTTATCTTCCTTTTGTTTATGTCTTAAGTTCTGTACACAAAAGTGACATACTTTAACTACTAAGCAAAGTATTACCTAATATTGAAGTGCGTTATATATACATAATTCCCAAGGACAAACAGTATATCTATACTTATATACAGTACGTCATACACAATATAAAATTTAAGTACTCTTTAATTAAATTATAACTCTTAGCTTTTAATTATTTTAAGATCATGTCAAGTAGTGAAACTTATATAAAATCCTGACCTAAAAGTTTTGTATAAGAAAATAATAACGACATTTGATGTTTCGTTTGACCTTCAGTTTTATCAAACTTCAAAGACGTTTGCAAAAACATCACGAGATGTTTTCTAGATTCTTTTGTCAAAGTTAATCATGATGAAAAACAAAAATATAAAAGTTTCATTAAAAACTAAGTACTAAAATAAAAATAATTATATGGGTAATTATAATGAAAAACAATATTGTAATAAAAATTTACTCAAAAAGGTTTGGACACTAAAATTTAAATGTATATATTAATTGTAAGTTAAATATTTACCTGTAATATTTTACACCTGCTGGTTGTACAGTCATCATCAACGCAAGGTCGGTACATCCCCAAAGTAACACAGTTGAGTAAGATGATCATCATGCTGACTCGCTCGAACCACGTGAATCTTAGTTAAGGTAATCACCATACATATAGTTTCATGAACTAACAAAATAGTACAAACAACAATCTAGTTTTCAAGAATGGATATATTAATTAGTACACAAATATAAACACAAATATTGAGCCAGCTTTGATATTTTTCATTTGTTAAGAACACCTGATCATGACGTCACTACTTGTTTACGACGTTTGTATGTATGGTTGATCATTGTTATTTCTTCGTTTAGAACTTTAAACCTGATAAGAATGAATAGAACTTTACCCCAAAAAAATATCCATGCTCAACAGCAACTTATTTTTATCGGTTCAAAAAACAAGGTCCACCAATGAATGTGTCTAATCTTTTTGAGCAGACAATCATTGTTGAAGAGTCTCACAATACTTTACAGAACAAACTAGAATCATGATAAAAGTTGAGGTTGTGTAAATGTTTCAAGTTTATTTTGTTTTTAAATTTATAATACTGGTATATAGGTAAGAAAAATATTGGCGTTACTGTGTATTAAAAACAGAAAAGAAAGAAGCATTGGTGGTTATTAAAAAGAATGTTCGTGTCATTAAAATATTTTGTGTGTTTTATTTAAGAGGATGAGTTACATTATGATTATTTCTATAAAATATTTTTTTTTTTATTATAACTTTTTTTGCGTTGTTTTTGGTTTGAGTTAAACAAAATAATTAAAATGTTGGTATAAAAACAAAGTAAATTATTGCAGTAAAGCCAAGACAAAGTATAAAATAAATTTAAGGTATTAAATTATACACCACGTTTATTATATTTTTTATAATTCTTAAAAATTTTAATCTTGCATAAATTTTTAAATATTATCTGAGGCGTTACATTTGTTTAAGCTTTTTAATATTACAACCTTGAATTTCAATTTTTGTAAATTACTACAAAAAAAAAAAAAAAAAAAATCACTTTGCACTTATAAAACTTTTAAAATAGTCCCCGCAAATCTAAAAAATTGCATCTTTAATGAAACCCATTATAATTCACACATAAAAACAACATACAATACATGCAGCAACACAAAATTAAACAAATTATAGTTGAATTATTTTTGTTGTTAAAATTTAATTTGTAATGGGGAAAAAAGCTGCCAGTCAAATCACTTGAACTGTTAAAATTCTTCTCTTAATTATCTATTATAAACAAACTTTAATAATCTCATTAAGATTGAAGCAATAAAAAAAACTCAAGCAATCTACCAAAAACTTGTTTAAGATACAGAGAAAAAAACAAAATCTTAATTGTAATGAAGAAGTTCTACGTAAAATAATTAAGATATGAAATAAAATATTAAAACAAGATTGATAATAATAAAAAAATGTTCCAAGTGAATGGTTTTCCTCATTAAAATGTAAATTTAATAATAAATGTAATTAAAATCAATTTAAAAGATAATACACTTAAAATTAAGACTTTTTTTAAAAGTATAAAAGGTAATATAAAATAATCGAATCAACTCCTCTTGTAATAGAAGAGAGAGAGAGAGGGAGAGAGAGAGAGAGAGATGACATTAAGAAAGAACAAAATGCATGGTTTTATTTAAGTAAATTTTTTATCCTACGTTATGTTTCATTGTTTAATGATAAGCGGCTTATGACGTCATTTCAGTAATCCGGTGCTCGCAATACTCTCTCCTATTTGGACCATACATGCCCTTATTTCAGTCTCTCTCTCTCTCTCTTTCTAACTCGCTCGCTCTCCCTCCTTCCTATTTTCAGTCATTATAGACTCTAATATCGCTCACGGAGTTTTCATAGTTTTCTCGCTCACTGATTTACGATCCACTTGTTACAAAGTAGCTTATTGTTTCAGAGTAATAGAGAGAATCACTTTTTTTTTTTATCTACTTTCATACATGGTATTTAAAAAATTCTATGAAATTAGTGTGCTACAGTAAAATTTTGAATTTACAATTGAATTTATTATAATTACAACTTAAATAGTTACATTTTTTTAATTTTAAGCAAGTAAGATTTAAGTTAAGCAAAGTTAACTAAATAAATTATCTGCATATTTGAAAATTGATATGAGTTGCTCGTTTATTAAAGAGTTTTTTTTGTGTACTGTTAATTGTTTAAAAATCAGAGTTTACTGATAACCATTCACTTGACATGCTGCAGAATAATGAAAATATTAAAAATGAACATTTAAATTCTTGCCATTATTATATTTTAAAAAAATGAATATATACAAACGACACACGGTTAAAGTGCACAGATGATATTTTTTTTCAATACTCTAACGTAAGAAAAACTAAGACAAAACGGTTAGTGAGGTGTTCTGCTCTGAATACTCTATTCCAAATTTGACATAATGAAGTATTAATAAAAAAATAAAAATAATTCTTAAAAACTTGTGCTCACTTTAAAATTCAATAAACTACTAAAGAAAAAAAAAGTGAATATATTAAAATGTATAATAAAGAACTGTAAGAAAGAATTTATAATATTTGTAAGAAGAAGGTTTTTTATTATAACTTTTATATCTTATAAATCATGTTATAAAAATTTTAATAAAAGAATACAAGTACTATTTTATAAAAGAGTCAATTTATTAAAACAATGTTTTTGCAAGATGAAAAATATCATCAATCCAAACCTTCATTTACATTCGTATTTTTTTATTTGTAATTTGCTGACGAGTAAAAATAAGATACTTTACAAAGACGAAAATAAATGTACAGTACGTGTTGTTTAATGTATGTAAATTTATCTGTTACGTAACTCAATTCACAATTCAGTCAATACTTTCGTCTAAACAATACACAAATTTTTATTGATTTGTTTCTTTTATCTTGGTATGAAACTACCCTTGCATTTAGTATATAAATCGAGGGAAATGACGTCTATGTAAGTAGCTTTATGTAAGTAATATTTATGTGCAAGTATTTAACAGAATAATTTAAAAATTGTATCCTTTATATACGAGGTTTCCAGTTCTTAAGTTGAATTTGTTGTTAAGAAAAAAGTTTTTTTTTTTTTTTTTTTTTTTTTTTTTTCCCAACGCAAACAAAATTATCAGTGGTACTTTTGCAATATCTTTGCTATGAGTAGAATTTTAATGTCAGCTTTATAGCCATCATAATAGGAAATATTAAAAGTAATGGTACGAAGTTAATTGGATAGTATTAATTTATTCATTTTTATTTTACAGTATTTAATGTGTTTTTTGATGAACGTATCATAACGTAAAAAAGTACTGTGCTTAAGCGCTGTATGCTCCATTTAAAAAATAAAATAATATATCTAATAAAGTGATTAATTATTTTCCTTTTTTTTAAATGACACAACACTTTTTCGCCTGAAAATATTTGAAGTTATGCAACCTGGACAACATATATGTCCACAAATTTGCCTAACCTACAGGATATAACATTCAATTCAGAAAATAATATTTTTATATAATACATTTTTTTAATTTACATATTTTAATCGAGTTTAAGCAATATATTTGTATTATTTTGTTACGTTGCCCCTACACATTTAAGCTTTACTTTATCTTTTCTAGGAGTGCCACTGGCCACGTTCTTTTTGTCATATTTTTGTGTTAATATCAAGTCAAATAAGTGAAGATATTTTAGAAACACACATTATAATAATTTTAAATATTCAGGAAGCATATTACACACAGTTACGTGAAAAAATAAAACACATGAAGTAAAATAATAATAATAAAATCTATTGATGTTAGTAGTCACACGAGATATCTAAAATTTTATATTCAAATGAATACGTTTTAAGTCATTGCTACATTTTTCAAAAATAAAAAACAATAATCATATAGGAATCACATCATAATAAATGTAAGTGCAACCAATATTTTTATATTGTTGCCATTTTATTTTATCTCTTTTAAAAACCATCACATCTCTATCTCTCTCTTTTTGTACCTGGGAAACCAAAGTGTATGGAGAATAATATGTGAGAAAAAAAGGCGAGATTTTGCACGGCTCGTCTTATATTGACTATGTAATGTAGCCACGAGAGCTTCACCGCCTGCAGCTTTTTTTCTTTCTTTTCTATGTCTCTCCCCTGGGATGTAGAGAGAGAGAGAGAGAGAGCGAGAGAGAGAGAGAGAGAGAGAGAGAGAGAGAGAGAGAGAGAGAAGTGGCACTGTTAGTGAGAAAAAAAATAATACTAGCCAAAAGACATCCCCCAGAATACGTATAAAATACACAAAAGTAAAGGATCAACGAAACAACATCAATTCTCGTCTTCACGTCGTGTCACACTAACAGTAAGAACGCAAAGATAGATTTTAGGCCTAGTCTATCGCTTGTTGTCTACGTGAAAATTTAAAAGTTATTGCTTTAGTTAAATATACATTGAAGGCGAAATATTTTAAGACATTTAGGGTATAAAAGAGGGAAAAAATATTATAGTTAAGAAAATCTAACCTTAAACAAATTTACAATTAAATACACATTATAATATTTATAGTAAACTGTACAATATATATTATGGGGCAATAGAAAGTTGGTAACAAAGTGAAAATAAAAGTTAACTACATTTTAGAGCTTACTCTAATAGTTTTTGTTACGCTTGGAGTGTGCTTATAGTTTCTTTTTATTGGCACACGTCTTGTAGTAAGCATTCCACTGAGAATTACTTACGTACTACGATGACCTCAAGTAGGTGGTCATTTACTGACCAGCCACGTGATCATATTATTGTGACCTCGTGAAGACGTGATGGACTCAACTAGCAATAACTTTAAAAACATCATAGCTATCGTAGTAAGATATAGAAGAAGAATATGCCTTCAGCATTCTTTTAAGATAATATTAGAAAGGGGAATTTTAATATGATAATATTAAAAAGAAGTGTAAACAGTTGAAAGTGAATAAATTTTTAGCATTTCAATCAAATGTAAATATGTGTTATATACATTATATATATATATATATATATATATATATATATATATATATATATATATATATATATATATATATATATATATATATATATATATATATATTGTATCATCATTTTATAATATATTATGTATAGAAATAAGAGTACTGTTTAATCGTTTACATTTTAAAAATATAGACAATTTAATATAAAAATAAATAAAATACATCAAAGTTAGTGAGTTTAAAAAAAATACTGATACATATACCTATCTACATAAAGTTTGACATTTATTTCAAATATAAAAACAAAGTTAAAAGTATATATAACATAGGAGATGATTTTGTACAACTCTCACACATATGTAAGTATATAAAATATTTATATATCCCAACTTGTATTTGATCAAATAAAATATAATATTGGAAAAATAAATAAAATATATCTTGTGTTGAACAGAAATATCATACACGAGAGCCAAGATCTCAATTCGATACGATTTATTTTTCTAGGGCGATTTTTTTTTCTTCAGTATTTCTAGTCAAAAGTGTTCTTTATTTATAATGTTGCCTGTACTAAAGGATGTTCATTAAAGGAAAAAAGGTGTCAGCAGATGTTTTGATTTGACCCGACAAATGATACTTCAAAAAGTTTCAATATATAAGCTCTCATGATGCACAGAGTCTTTGTTGTACAGACAACAATAGACACAAGTACAACTCATCAAGTTATCTAGGTTACGACACATTGAAAAAGGTCATTCAAGGTTTTTAGTAGATTTTTAGTATAAAAAAAAAAAATCTGAAAACAATATATAAATATATAATAATATATTTGAACAAATTATTTAACTTGACGCGTGATTTCAAGATTCTCAAAAGCACGCCTACTGATACCGAGTAATTGAGAGATATACGTATAAATTTCAGACTTAAGATTTAATAAGACACATTACGGTGTGTTTATGTTATGGGAGATAATGTTAATTACAAGGTTAAGAGGGACATTATAATTAAAGCGTTTAAAGTCACAAAATAATACCATAATAATGGATTTAGGATTTAAATTCTTTACATATTACAATAAAGTCAGATATACAGTATTTTACGTTTTGCGTTCTTAATTAGATATTAATTTATTGCAATTTTTTTTTTTTTTTTTTTTTTTTAACAGAAACAAGTTTTTTTTTTATCACGATAATTAGATTTAATGAAATGCTTGTAAATTATGCTTACATTTTTTTTATTGTAAATATTTATTGATTATTATTCTAATTACATCATTTAAATACTTTAACTGATACATTTTATCACATAGTGTTAAAATAATTTAATAATTTTCTATCTATATAATGATGATATTGATGATCCTTCATAATTATTCTGTTTACAATATTTTGATTTTGAAAAATCATAATATATTTTTATTTTATGTGACTAAAAATAAAGTACACATACAGGACACTTTCATTGAAAATACCAATGGAATATTTTACGAATATTGTTAATTATTCAAGTTTATTAAACAAATAAAAAAGAGTGTATTTTTAAGAGGTGTAAAAACACTTCAGTTATTTTATCTTCCTGAATATACAATGAATATCAAATAACAATATGTAAATCTCTCATACTATATTATTTAAATCAAAGTTACGTGTTTATATTTGCACTTTTAAATAGACTGATAGTACATTACATATTTTATCTTTATTTTACATTATGCATTTTTAAACATGGTATGTGATATACCATCTTTTTTATTTATAACTTTACTATAAGTCAGTAATATTGCCATACGCTATATTATGATATATAAAAGCAAAGTTTTACTGTGACAGACCATATTTATACTCGAGGTAAAGATAGATATGAATATAACTTTTAGTACGATGTTACTATATAGCCCGTGCTTTTACCAAGATGGCACAATCAATATAAGAAACATCTTTTTTATATGAACCAAAAAATATATATATATGTTTATTTTCTGCTTTCTTCTTCGCGTATTTATTCTATCACGCACTATCAATATCCTACATCTTGTATATAACTTCAGGATTTTTGTAGCACTGATGATGTACACGGAAAAAAGTATCTAAAGAGTTACTATTTAGACTTTTTTTATAATATTTTTTTTATATATATTATACAAAGTTGTTTTTTAGATCTAAAGAGCTAACTATTTACCGCTATAGAAATTACGTTTATACTAACGAGTTAATGTTTAAACTTTTTTCAACCTAGTTATTGGTTTGTACTGAAGAAGTATATCTATGTAACTGAATATTTCTTAAATTTATGTTTTCGGTGTACAATTTTTTTTATTAAACAAAAGGTATTGCTTTTTGTTAAGCTATTCCTTCCTTTTGATTAATTAAGATTTTGCTATGCAAGAAAAGGTTATACGTACATCTTGTTTCCAAAAGCTTCTCATTAAAATACTGTATTATATATTGAAAGGGAGGAGGGTGGTGAGAGAAGAAAGCTTAAAAAAATACAAAATCTAACAATACAATCATTATTTAAAAAGCTAAAGTATATTTCCTGTTTACAGTAAATATTTTCATTCTTGTTGTAAATATATGTTTTAATCTTTTTAAATGCAATATCTTTCATGTCTAATTACATTTTTTTCAGCACTTTTTGTAATTATAAAATTACATTCTGTAGATTTTAGTATTCTTTGATACAATTATTCTATTTAAAGTACATTTACAAACATAATAAATCAACTTATTACAGGTGTTTTTAATCTACTTTAATGGATACTGTTGCATTTCATTATAATGATAGAGTAAAAATTTCAATATTTTTAATTTAAAATCTTTAATTTTGTTAAGTAGCACTTCACAATATTTATACGTTAAAAAAAAACTTACAATGTTAAAAAAAAAACATCATTATAATTATATTTACCGTCGGTAAAAGTGTTTGGTAAATATTATAGAGGTATACTTTTTTTACATCTTATTTGAAACGGTTTCAATTTTTCTGACTGAATGAATTTATCTACTGGGGGAAAAACTCTAACACTTTTTCTGCATGATAAATATTTTAGCATTTTTGTATAAAAACAGAATTGATTTTGTGCATAGTTTTAATAGTATTATAAATTTATTTTAATCGTTTTATTTCCCTCCAAACAAT
The DNA here is from genome assembly GCA_949318235.1 of Ecdyonurus torrentis. NCBI lineage: Eukaryota > Metazoa > Arthropoda > Insecta > Ephemeroptera > Heptageniidae > Ecdyonurus > Ecdyonurus torrentis. The sequence goes on from OX439129.1 coordinate 11,024,015, forward strand.
TAAATTTATGTAAAAATTAGAGCTTTATATTTTTTAACAAAACAGATGTTTGTTTTGTTTTTTCATTGTCAATTTAAAATCCTCTGTTAATTCTATTATATTTTAAATAAATATTGTTTTTGGCGTATTTAAATACTGATATATGTGAAATATATTGATAAAAATTGTTTGTATGTAATCAATGTTTGTGTGTGAACAATATAGATTCATTTTTATTTTAAAATGCTTTATCTCACAAATATACTTCATTTAAAGTAAATAATTAATATTTGCGCTGTTTGTATCCCCTTCTATTTTTATATTGATACTGTATATAAGAAGAACTGTATTCAAACAAGGCACAAAAAGTTATTAATAATTCACTCATTTTTTAGTGAATGACTTTTCTCCCTATCCTTACATTTACGCTTAATATTGTTCAATCCTAAACAAATACTTTATTAAAACTCGGTCTGAAGGCAAACGACGTCATCATATTTTGCCATGTTGTTGCATTAGTTGCCATATGTTGCTCTATGCAACTGGGCATGTTTTCAGTCAAATACAAAAAAATCATGACTTTTGCATACTTGATAACAAATTCCATAGAATAAGTTCATTTTGTGGATAAAAAAAAGCGTAATACATATTTTAGATTGATTTGCTAAAAATTTATGTTAATTTAACATTATTTATATATTGATTATCTTTCATAATAACTATAAAATATTTAAAATTTTGTGAAAAAGTTTCCGGATTATATAGAGTGGTAAATAAATAACATAAAGTTGTGAAGTTAAATATTGATTTTTATCTCTCAATATAATATCTCTTACCTATGTATATGTTTACAAAACCACCATGTTCATGGTAAAAAAATATTCTTATATATTATACACATTTATATAAACAATAATAAATAATACAACAAACAGTATTCGTGTAGTGAATATTGAAAATATTGATACTTAAATAACAGAAATATAACAATTCTCTCTCTCTCTCTCTCTCTCTCTCTCTCTCTCTCTCTCTCTCTCTCTCTCTCTCTCTCTCTCTCTCTCTCTCTCTCTCTCTCTCTCTCTCTCTCTCTCTTGTTAGACTTGTGTAGTGCATTTGTACGTATATATATATGTACAATAAAATTTATAGATTTGTTTATAAACTTGACAATTTTATCATACATAAATAACCATGAATAAAAGCATAAACGCTAAAATGTATTGTTAAAAAAATATTAGTCAGGTACTTTTAATGCAAACTTTAAACAATTTAAAAAATCGTTAAAATGTTTTTTATGATTTAAAAGTAATCATAACACTAACTGAATAAATAAAATAGATTTTATAGATTATTCTTTATGTTATTGTAACGCTGATTACTAATTTCATATCTTTGGAAATAATAATAATATAAATTTCTGAGTAATACTTTTAATTAAAGTTTTTAATCGCTTTTGCACCCCAAAAGAAATAATAAATATGAAAATAATTACAACCAAATAAAATTTATATTTGAAAAGCAAATTCAATTATCTTTATTATAATCCTTAAAATATGAGATGGAAATATTTTAATCATTATAATTATAAAAGTAGATACAGAGAATAATAATAATAATAATAAAAGAAAATATATTATACCTATAGCTTCTATAAATCAGTAAAGAATTGAAGCATCTATACATAAATTTGTTTTTTTATTATTATTATTTTAATATATTGAAATTTAAGAAAAATAATCACAAAAATAATAAATTTTAGAATCTTTTTAAAATTGATCAAAAAATAAAAACTTGCTCCTACCTATATTTCAAGAAAAGCATGTCTCTCTTTTGTTTTATTATTTGAGAAATAAAGAATAAGAAATAGGGGCTAAGAGTAGAATGAGAGAGAGAGAGAGAGAGAGAGAGAGAGAGAGAAGGACAGAGAGAAAAAATTTCTGACGCGGAGGGTTTAGATTTCAAGTGGAGAGAGAGAGAGAGAGAGAGGGAGAGAGAGAGAGACACTTGAAGCAAAGTTTTAGGTGACTCAAAGTAAAGTTACGCTGAGATTTTGACATAATAATCTTCATGACATCTCTTCTCGTAATGAACAGAGAGAGAGAGAGAGAGAGAGAGAGAGAGAGAGAGAGAGAGAGAGAGAGAGAGAGAGAGAGAGAGAGAGAGAGAGAGAGAGAGAGAGAGAGAGAGAGAGAGAGAGAAAATCAGAAAGCAAAGCTCTAGTATCACATTTACGTGACTTAACATTACCACTAAAACAAAACCAATATTTTGATTTTACAAACTTAAGTTCAATATGGTTTTGGCGTTATACATTTTCTTGTTATCTGAATTTATAAACATAATCAAGAAATGGAGCATTGAAAAGATAATTGAACTGTCACTCTATTTTACTTCCAATGACAAATAAGTTTTTAAACAACATTTCACCTTGCTGCCATCTAGTTATTTATACATTTTTTTTTTCAAAAAACTTTAATTAATTCATTAATAAATAACAATATTAAATAAAGTAATTAAAAAGTTTTAATTAAAAATTTTCAAAAGCTGATATTTTTATAATAATAATACAATTATAAATTAGTTTTCTTTTCATTTACCTTCAGTTTACTTTAAACCTAATTTATATCGTTTATTTTATATTTCATATTTTTATACGAAGGAATTTTTTTTAGGTAATTAGAATAATAATATTAATTTTTAATATCTTTTATAATAAACTTTCAACTTTTTTTTATTCATTTTTAGTTTAAATGTTGCATTTAAAATTTTTTTACAAGAATTAAAATAAAAAATATGTTTTAAATTTAAAGGAATTTTAATTTCCTTTTATAATATAAAATGGTGTTTTTATTTAATATATTTTTTTTATAAAAAGCAAGAATGTTTTTAAATAGCATCAACGCAAAGTAGTATCGTTGTCTTTAGGCTCGTTATAATGTATGAGAGAGACGATCTTCAAGTGAGACTTGTGGTCTCAACAGAATTACTTGTTTATATTATAAGTGGTCGCGTAGCAACGCATCATTACAACAATTATCTTTACATCAATCAAGCTGACTTGAGAGTGTGAATAACAAAGACAAAATAGAAGGAGGTATGAATAGCAAGGCTTACGTAAAATAATTATTTAATTTAGTAGATTAACTTCATTTACTTTCAAATTTTACCCTTTTTTAAATTAAAGTTGTTGTTTTTTTACGTTTTTTAATAAAGTCAAAGACGATTATATAATTTAATTTTTCAAGTTTAATTAATAAAAGAAAATATTTTATTTTTAATCCTTAAGCATTAAGTAAATGAAAAATGTTATTACTTTTACTTATTGATTTCATTTTAATGTTAAAAAAGTATTAAAAATGTTAACTTTTTTTCAACTTTGTATCCTGCAGGTTATGCAGCCCGTTGAACTCTCATGTCAACATTGGAAGTGCTCGTGAAAGTGAAAGTCGGTTGTCATCAATTTAAATTTGAAAATTGAAGAGTGTTAGCTTTTACTTATGTTATTTGCATAACAAATTCAAAAGAATTCATTTCTTAGGATATCTTTTGATGTCATTTCATTTGAAATTGGGACCTTAATTTTTTTACTTTTAAGTTGACATTGTTTTCTAACGTGGTGCTTTAAGTGAAAATATATCGAATTTAAATGGTAAAATTGTTTAACTATTGTACTCTTATGCTGATATGTAAATAATTTGTTTGTAAATTTTTAGTAATAAAAGTTCTAGTTTTATCTTACCTCTATCGAGTTTTTATTTGATAAGACACAAGAAAAAATATATGTGCATTTGTATTAAGAGAGGTCTAAAGAATTTTATTCAAATAATAATAACACAAAAGTTAAATTTTGTTGTTTGTGTACGTGAAGTTATTGCATTTTTTTTTGTCTTCTCAAGCACTGTACTATTCTGTTAACATCAACCACGAAGAACAAGTTTTATTTTTCCTTGGGGTTTAAACTCACTGCGCATAATATACATATATGACGTCAAACTGAAAAAAATATACACGTATTCAGTGGAACATTCGTTCTTGAATAGATTGTATTATTGTCTTAATCTATTTATACAATAAAAAAAGGTTTTCAAAAAATCTTAATAGTTTATTATGATTTAATGTTAAATTTACATTTCTAGAAAAAAAAAAAAAAAAAAAAAAAAAGAGGCTAGATTTATCTCTAAGAAATAAAATATCAAGAGGAACGAGGAAAAAGATTGTTTTATATATTTTAGAAATATAACGTTATAAAAATCTTAATAATATTTAATGAATTTTTATTTTTTTTATTATACTGTAGATATATACATTTACAAAATTTTAACGAAGAAAAATATATATTGGACAAACTTTTAGTGGTATACATTCTATTACTGGGAAATTTTCAATACTATATAAAATATACCATAAAAATACTTTTCAACATGTTGAGCTATATTCATTTCTATACATTTGCAAATACAATGAAATATATAAATTGCAAACTAAGTGAATTACAGGCATTGTTAAAACTGAGTATCTTACTTATGTGTGTTTTAAAAGAAATATTTTCACGTATATTATGTTTAAAATACAATAAACTCTTCTTTATGTAAAATTTGTGTTAAAATTTAAAGTCTGTAAAAAAAAAAAAAAAAAAAAAAAAAAAAAACTAAACACTAAGTTTAAAAATACTTTACGAAGAAAAAATATTCTGCTCTATCCTTTTGAACTCAATTTGCTGTTCTTTAATTTTTAAAATTCATACAAGATCAGAGAAAATTTTTTGTATCTGCTGGACATTTCAAAAAAAAAAAAAAAAAAAAAAAAAAAAAAAAAAAAAAACTTTTCATCAAAGTTGTATAATAAAAAGCAACTACACAAAAATACACGGCTAAGCAAGAAAAAATGTATTATAATACCCTATTCTGTAGATTTTTATATTCCCTCCACACTCACACACAGAAAAAAGAAAAGAAAAGAAAATTGAGAACACAAGAGTAAAAAATAAAAATATATTTTTTACTACCTCATAAAGCAGAGGAGTATATAAAAAAAAAGAAAAAGATGACTTCAACCTCAAAATATCAACAATGATCAAGATACATCATAAAATTACAAATATATGAGAAGTAATAAATGTAAAAATATTAATATTTAAGTTCTGACATTGATAGTTACAGAACACAATAAAATTGTAAGTTTATTTCTTACCAATAATTATTGATTAATATTGAAGTTTCACTGTTATTGGTAATTAAATATTATATAGCCCCTTAAGAATATTTTTATATATTCATTTTTAAACGTTTATTTGATGATAAAACAAAAATTAATTTTCAATTTAATAATTTGAATATTTTTGCCTAATAGTTGCACATATTTAATATTTTATAATTTCAACTTTTTTAATTTTTAGCAAGAAAATTTATCAAGAACTTAGAGGTTGAGAGCAAAATTTAGAGGCACCCTTTTTTTTTTTTTTTTTTTTTTTTTATAAAAAAGAAGAAATAAGTCATAAATTTATAACAAAATGACTAAAAATGTAACGTACTGTAGACTTTATGAAAGTCCTGTACATTACAGCAGGTTGCTAGAACCCATGTAGGTGATGTATTGTGAACCTTGCTAACTTTAGAAGTACTATAGCATAGGTAACATAATGCACGTTCCTTAAGGCATAAAACCTTCAAATATTAAAAAATTCTAGCGTTAAGTAAAAATATGATTTTTTTTTATATAAATCTTAAAAAAGAGATATACTGAAGATATTTTTATATGATAGTCTTGCTTTAACGTATTTTTACTTTCTTTTTCTTCCTTTTTTTTCTTCTCCCGGTTGTATTAAAGCAAGTTGCAAGTTTATTACTACATTTTGTGGTTGTAGTAGTTCACTGTAGTGGAACTAATGACTCTCTCCCTCGCTGCATCCATTGCTTTAAACTATCAGTATTTATGCAACTACATTGTTACAATATATATATGGTGCTCATACAAGCATGCATCATTATACTATATAACTTTACAACGTTTTTTTTTTACCACATTAGTAGATATAAAAATCTAATAAAAAATAGTACCATCTTATTTTTTTGTCAGTATACTATTTTATCAAAAGTCGTATAATGAAAGTAAACAATAATAATATGTGCTATTTTTTATTTATTTATTAAATTTTTTTTTGTAGTTTACGATTCATACGATACAGATTTAAAAAAGCAAAATATTCATATAAATGAAAATATGTGTGACATTTTTTCATTATTAAATATATACGTAGATTGATGTATAAAATATTTAAATTTCCTCAACTTGAAATCGCATACAAAATTCAGAATAATCAACATCTTTTTGTTCATAAATACTTTTCCATAACATTGTGTATTAAATATTAACATGTCAAAGTAAATTGTTAAACTCAATTAAATAAGTTTCTTCTCTCTCATAATATCTACACTCACTAAATATATATATATATATATATATATATATATATATATATATATATATATATATATATATATATATATATATATATATATATAAAATATATATATATATATATATAGAAAATAAAATAATATTACGTATGTTAAATGTATGTTAATCGTATTATATAGAAATAGAGGATATTAATATGAAAGGGACTTTACTTTATAATATGAAATCATCACTAGTTAGGTCAGTTCAAGTTTCAACATGGTTGAACATAACATCGTGATTGTGTTTTACTTGAGAATCTTGCCCGCTTTGCCTATGTAATACCTACAATAGAGTTTGTACGAACTCTTGTAACACAAAACCTCATTGTTATTATAACTGCAAGATTTTACCCATATATATATATATATATATATATATATATATATATATATATATATATATATATATATATATATATATATATATATATATATATATATATATATATATATATATATATATATATATATATATATATATATATATATATATATATATATATATATATATATATATATATAGTATGTGTCACATCTACTTCAAAAGTTATTTTAATTAATTGCCATCCATCTTAATTAAATTTATTCCTAATATTATATACTATTATAGTTTAACATATTGACGATGTAGTTTAAATTTTACATAATATTTGCATAAATCTGAATAATAGTAGATAAAGTATACCTGTGCTTGTGGTATAATTATTGCAGTAAAAATGTGCATATAATTATTGGAGTTAGTTCCGTGTTTTATTATTCTTATTATGAGTTCTTTTCTTTCTTCTTCTGTAACACCAACACCGGAATCCTACTTAATTCAAGGTGAAAATGAGAATAATCCAGTACCAATTATGTCAGAAACTGCAGATTGTATACAGAGGGGTCACAAACTAAGCACTTTGCGCACGATGTTAGCTGTGCCAAGAACTATTATTAGAATTATTATTATTATTGTTTTCTTTTTTTTCTTCTTCTATAACACCAACACTGGAATTATTATTATTATTATTATTATTATTATTATTATTATATATATATATATATATATATATATATATATATATATATATATATATATATATATATATATATATATATATATATATATATATATATATATATATATATATGAGGGAGAAGAAAGTTAAAAAATTAATTTTAAATTTCGTTATTCACAAATATAAATTACAATTTAAAATCCTTTAATAATGTGCGATGATTGAATTTAATTATAGTGTATTATATAATAAAAAAAATACAACATTTGCACTGTAATAAAGCTCTAAATTGGATCCAATTATATATTTAAAACTTTTTAATTGTTTTTCAATATAAAAACATTGTGTAAAATAAGCATGCTTTACAATATTACAGTTCATTAAGGGTTACATATAAAGCAAAACTTTATTGGTAAAACACTAAATGAACCGATTAAATAACTAGCGGAAAATATATATTAGCTATGAATGGGTAGTTTTTAAGTGGCTGATATTTCAAGATTTGCAAAACTTTAATAAATGATTTTAAATTTATATTAAGTTAATGTATTTTTAATGAAATTTGCAAATATTTTTAAAACTTGTAAAAGGTTTGAAATTTTTAAATACCTCAGGTAATTGCCAGTGTAATTTAGAGTATTAGTGCAATGGTTACAAGTCAATATAATAGATTATCAACAGTCATTAGTTTAGTCAAAATTAACAGATAAACAATAAACTACTCATTACTTGATATCAGGTATAATTAACAAATATTAAATAAAAATTCAAATATATATATTTTTTTCTATTAGAAAATCACCTACTTTACATAATTCCCAGCTTCCGTCTATGTTAAAAATTTAGCTGATAATTTACTCACAAAGTTGCTAACCTTTCCCTTAAAACGTTATTGTTATTATTATGAACTTTTCAGTATTACTTTTTTCTAACAGTAAACACATATTATAATCTAGATTAATGTTATATTTTAATAAATATGTTTTAATGTTAAAGGCATAGAAAACAATTGCATTTATATCACACAACACTTGATGGGACTTACATAAATAACGTTAATTGGTCGCAAAACCCAACTGTAGCGCCGTAGCAGTGATCAGAAATTTTCAATATTATGTAACCCGCACAATATTTTCATACTAGTTTTTGCCTTTTTCTGACGTCATAAACAGGAATATTCACTCAAATTGCATACTTTACAGTTTTTTCACGCTCTTGTGGGGCCACATTTACATTCTGGTAAAAATTATCATCATTATAATCCCATTTTGTGATTCATGATTAAAAAAAAACATGTTGTAACATGTTTTCTATGCCTTTAAGTCTATACATACACATAGACTTCTTTATTCATATGATTTTTAAATTTTTAAATATGAAAATAAATTCAGATAGAACAAAATATAGTTATAAAAAATAATATTAAATGATGCTTAGATGCAAATTAATTGAAAAAAACAACAACCTAATCTTAATCTCTTTGTCTTTGTAAGTAGAACTTGTTGTTCATTATATTTTGTAATTATTTATAGAGGAAATGTTTTACAAATACGATTGTAATTAGTAATTAGTTTGTAATTGAAAACAGGAGATTGGACTGAAATTGATGTCTATAATTGAGAAACTATTTCATTTCAACAAATTGTGTGATTGCGAGGAAATAATGCAATTAAAACTCCAGACAATCGGCAGTCGATGTAATTTACAGGGAACGAGGAGATTTTTCTACCGTAAATCAGAGTGATTTCAAGCGTAAAACTTGTGGGAGTTGAGTTGAAATTAATTTTTATAGTGGTTAAGGTAAAAAAAATCTTGCTTTTATATGTATTTTTTATACTAATTCATTTATTATTATCACTATTATATTATTTATTTACACAGTATTGAGTAAAAGCTATAGACATTGAAGTAATGCTGTTAATTTTATTATGATTTTTACTTTGTTGGTCAAAATACTTTCATTTAAAAATTATAAACAAATTTCCATGATTAATTGTTAGTAAAAATGTTCATTAGTACTTTTTATTTCATGAATTGATTCAAATTTAACTCCAAGAGATTTACAGCAATTACTTTTAAAAAAGCAATACAATTACATATTCAAACTCTTCAGTTCGTTCTGCAAACTACACACAAATATTGAGCCAGCTTCGATATTTTTCCTTTCTTAAAGGAATAGACGAGAGAAAAACATAAGTATTTATATCACAAAACACTTGATGGGACTTACATAAATAACATTACATTGTCTCAAAACCCAACAGTAGCCCCGTAGCAGTGATAAGAAAATTCGAATTATGCAACCCGCACAACATTTTCATACTAATTTTTGCATGTTTCTGACGTCATGAACATGAATTTTCACGAAAATTGCATACTTTACAGATGTTTCACGCTCTCTTGTGGGGCTACATTAGCATTCTGGTAAAAATTGTCATCAGTTTTGAAGATCCCATTTTGTGTGTATTCATTAAAAAGCACATGTTGTTTTATGTGGTCTATGGCTTTAAGAACATCTGACGTCACTACCTGTTTACAACGTTTATATGTATGGTTAATCATTGTTATTTCTTCTTCTAGAACTTTAGACTTAATAAAAAAATAAATAAAAAAAAAAAAAAAATAAATCCATGCACAATAGCAGTTGATTTTTATTGGCTCAAAAAACAAGATCAACCAATGAATGTGTCTATTTATTTTTGGCCAACCAATCATTTTTAAAGAAACTCACCATACTTTACAGAACAAACTCTACGTGTTCACTTTCTTAAATATGACAATTACATAAAGTGCTCATTACAATTAAATGTTCATCAAATTTAAATCTCATTTTAAAGCAGATACTATAAGGAGTGTTTGTGGTAATTTAGTGACCGAAGGAGAAGGTTGGCTGAGTAAGAAGTTTTTAAGGTTACGTGATGCAACAGGTGCAGTTCAAAAACAGACGTTTCTTGTCTTCTTGAATATCTAGCGTGGGGAGGCTACACGACATTTAGTACGTAACTTAAGATGTTAAGTATAACTTTGGCATCACTTTGCCAGAAAGGAAAAATACAGATAGCTAAATACGCAACTTCTAAACTGTAAAATTTTACCACCATGATTATGAAATTATTATTTATTTATGCATAGTGTAGATTTTTTTTATTCTTTATGTTTTCTTCTTTACTTAAAAGCTATTGGTTCCATTACGGAGGATATACTAATGCTCAAAGAAACGTTTAAATTCCTATACATATTTTTTTACCCATTTTTTACCACTGTAAAACTTTGACTATTATTTAATATTTTAGAGCTCATAAACTTAAATGAGCTTCATTAAACTTAATTCTCTCTATATATATACAAATATATATTTGTGTATATACAAAAGTTGCGTGACCCTTAACGATCTTCCTGCCCCCTAAATAAAAATAACGTAGTGTTAAAATACTAATTCTACTTAAGTTTTTTTTTATGTAATTGAAAAATGGTAAATTTGGGCGCAGAAAGAATAATTGTAAGTTGACCAGAGGGGTGTCTGTATGTTGGGCACACGACGCGCACGCTCGTGCCCATAGCTCGCCTGTTTTGCCAGCCTATCTCAACCGAAGCCGTGACCAGAAAGAGAAAGAGAGAAAGAGAGAGAGAGAGAGAGAGAGAGAGAGAGAGAGAGAGAGAGAGAGAGAGAGAGAGGAAAATATCAATATGTGGAGCCGTGCGCGTGACGTCACAAACGCTAAAACAAAGTAAAGTTTGTAACACATGAGAGCGTATTATTATAAACCACACACACACTCTCTCTATCTCTCTCCCTCTCTCTCTTTCCATCAGCAACCCAGACTATTGTATAAATTGTGTAAATATATAAAGATAATCAATACTCTGTGCTCCTCATACAAGATTTTACCATTATTTTTCTTATTAAAAAAATTACATGTTAAAAATAAAAATGTTCAAAATAATAATTACGTAAGCTCAAGCAAGATCCCGGTGTTGGTGTTATAACAAAAAGAAAAAGAAAGTATATTGTTATCAAACATTATTTTACAATCAAGAAAGCCTTGCATAAATTTTAATTCAATCTTAAAAGTTCTGTGGTTCATAACTGAGAATTGCGATGATTTCTGGCATCATGACAACATCTTAGTAATTTATATAACATTATATTCTTACTTCATTTATTTGTCACGCATTTGCGCTTTTTGTACTTACACTATACAAATAGTATAATACATGACATTAACATGTGAAGTTTCTTTTTGAACTAATTTCCAAGAAGTTTTTTTTTATATATACAATATAGAACATTTAAAAGTAAAGTCTCGTAAAAATTCTATTGTCTAGTGATGAAATAAAATAAAAGCATTATACGATGAAACGTATTATTATCACGTAAGTCCTCACACGTGCTGAGGGGAATACTTTATCTATCTGTTTTATATTCCAAGATTTAAGGAAGCGGTAGTGGCTTTCTTAAACCCTCTAGAATTCAACTGGGAGTTAGAGAAAGATGGAAACAAGGGAACCATTTATAACAAAATTTTCATTTTTATATGATATAGAAATATCGTGTTAAAAATACAAAAGTAAATTTCGATTTTATTCCTTACTATAATAAATAATGATTGATGTACAGAGTTTTTTTTTTTTTGTTTTTTTTTTGAGTAACATACGAGTATGATACTGTTTGATATACGCGCAAGTGAAAGATGATTGAAAAGTGATGAGTAAAGACAAGAAGGGGAGGAATGAATATTTGAGTAAGATGATGAGAGGTTTGGTTATTCAAAGATAAACATATAAATCTACAGATAAACTTGAAATATTCAGAAATCTCACATTTTAAAAACAACTTAAATAATATGTATTTAAAGCATTTAATTTATTAATACTGTATCATTTTCATATATAAATATTTGTTTTGAAACATTTTAAAAAAATTTAACAAATAATATAATTTTAGGGTATTTAAAAATATAAATAAGATTGCAAAGAAAAATACAATATTACGTAAAAGAAAGATGGGTACAAATACCTATGTTAAAAAATAAACAAACAAAATTTTGAGCTTCAAAATTAGTAATAAAAATAAACAACACCTTTATAATTGTAACGTAATCCTAACATAGATCTATGAAAAAGTGATTACACATGTTGCAATTTTAAATAATAATAATTTATTATAAAAATAAGTATTATGATTAAAAGAAAAAAAAATTGAAAACATTGATGAAATTGCTTTCTTCTTATATTTGAATCGTTTTGCATTAGATAAATTTTACTTTTAAACGAGTTTAAAAATATCAATATTTTTTCATTAAATTAGTTAAAACATACTATGTTAAGAAATTGTTGAGTTAGAGTTGAAATGCGTTTCTCATTGTTATTTGAAACTTAAGATTTGCATTATGTAATGCACTAGCATCTGTTTTAATTATTATATATACATGATTATCAGCTTCATCTTGTAATTGAAACCTTCTCATGTATGAGAATGTCAGATAAAACGTAGTTAAAGTTAATTATATTTTGTTGTATAAGTTAACCAACTTTCAGTAATTATAAAAACAAACCAAAAGAAAATCAACTTTAACTTTTATTTTAATGATTTAGCTTTTCTTTGAGAAAGAATTTTTATTTGATATAATTTTTTTTTTATTAAAAATCTTTCTTTAAATAAATATAATTGAAAATTTAATTGGAAAAAAGTTTTCAATATTTGTTAAACTTAGTAAAAATTTACACACAATTTGGTAAAATTTAAAGAAAACTAAAAGCAAAATAAGGGGAAGAATATTATACTGTTTTCATTCACAGTTACTAGAAAATAAGATATTAACTAACATTGATTTTCTTCTCTCTTTTTTTTTAATCTATTTTCAACCTACTTTCATTCATTAACGAAATGAAAATTTAAGACCTAACTCAAAGTCAGTTGTTCAGTAATTTATGTAATTTCCAGGTTAAAACTGAAGCAAAAGGTTTCATTGATTTTTGTTGTTTTAACACAGACATTTTAGCACACGCCTAATACTGATTTACGTTTGATGCTTCTGTCAGATTTGATCAAAAACTTCTATAATATAGTGTATTTTTTTTCATGCATTTATATACCATAAAGTATGCAACAAGTCTTGACTGCTTTATTTCCAACCTGTTAAAATTAGTTCAGTAAGAAAACGTACTCTTTGGATTTTTGATCAATATAAAAATAAGAAGGAAAAAGGCGGAGTATTGAATAAAGAATTATTATTAACCCAATATTGGAACGCAAAGAATAAGAGAGAGAGAGAGAGAGAGAGAGAGAGAGAGAGAGAGAGAGAGAATTCCTGGGTTCAAGTTATATTGATCCTATTTTCTTATTTGGTGTAGTAGCTATTAAAATTGCCTCTATTTAATGTGTATTGGTACTGGTGTCGGTAGTGGGGAAAAGAGAAAGAGAGAGAGAGAGAGAGAAAGATAGAGAGAGGCGGTGAAATCAATAACCGTGTGTTTGTGGAGTAGAGAACTGACCTGAGGTTGGCGAGAGAGAGAGAGAGAGAATAAGTTAAAAGAGAGAAGACGAAGTTGAAAGAATCGACTTGAGCTATAGTAGTAGAAGAAATGACTGGGTTCTTACTCAAGACCTTTCTCTTGCTTTAAGACGCCAGAAAGCAGGCAAGCAGCGACCGCAAACTAATCGCTTCACAAACATGGCCCATTTCCGCAGCATCTTTCTCTCCAGTAAAGCACTATACCCACTAACTGTGCTGTTGCTTTTTTTTTCTAACTTTATTCTATTGTCCTTTAAAAACTTTTTAATGTCTATATATATATATATATATATATATATATATATATATATATATATATATATATATATATATATATATATATGTATATATATATATATATATATATATATATATATATATATATATATATATATATATATATATATATATATATATATATATATATATATATATATATATATATATATATATATATATATATATATATATATATATATATATATACACACATATATATATATATATATATATATATATATATATATATATATATATATATATATATATATATATATATATATATATATATACATATATATATATATATATATACATATATATTTCTATATAATATATATGTACATAAGACTCTTATGCAAATTGTTTATTTTTTCTCAATTTACTCAATATCATGCTTATAAAATTAATTAAACTTTTAAATGAAATTTGATTGAAGCCAACATTTCTCAACTCCTTAGATTTCAAGCTTTCTTTTTCTATAAAAATTTACATATATACTTTAACAAAGATCATGTTTTCTTCCTTTTCCCTTTTTTCAATTTTCAAAACATGCACGTTTAACCACAAAAGTTTGTAAAAAATTTTCATGAAGATTTATCAAAACCTTGATTTTACAAAACGACAATGAATATTGAAATTTTACAAAACGTATATCTAATAAAAATACAAACCAATAATATTACCAAGAAGATCAATAATAACAGCAATATTTAACTGAAGAGTTCCAAATCTTGAAATACCAATAGAAAAACAATCTTAAAAAAAATTTAAAAGAATAATCAATGGAGATTCAGTTAATAGGATATTTGATTTGGTCCTAGTTTATTTGGAAGCGTCTTTAAGTGTGTATATATTGAATGTAACATAGGAGATTTGTAAGAAACACCCAATTATCCAAAGACTGTATGTTAGAGCAGTAATCTGCTATGTAGTTAAAACGTTGACAGAAAATTTATTGCTGCCTTTGAGACCACGTAGCAATTACCAAACTCTATTGTAATAATTTTAATTTTAATACTTAAACAGCTTTAGTCTTAATAATTACCTTTCAAAACAATAGCTTAACAAATTTTAAGTAATATTCATGAGAATTAACATTTGAACAAAAGGTTCTCAATGTATTTATTATAATATAGTTTAAATATTATATATGGTTTCAACGTATTTATAATAATTTAATTGTCTTATTATTATAATAATATTATTAATGTGCACGTTATAATATTATGCTATGGTATTATTTCAATTGTTGAAATAGTGACGAATTATATATTATTAAATATTTAATTAAGTAATTATATTTAGTATTATGATGAATGATTTTCTTAAATTTTAAAGTTTTAAAGGCGTACAACACCTTGAGCAAAAAAAGTTGTGTAATATCATAAAAAAAACTGAAAATCAACGTTGATTTGGCCGGAGTCATTGATTTCTAATTTTTAATAAACACTCACTAAAAACAAAAATAGAGCTACGTTTGATGATTATCAAGAGTGGCAAAATCGTAACATTAAATGTAAAAAGTTTCGTTTATTTTCAATTCATTCGAAGTCCAACAGCGTTCGAAGTGTGGCTAGCTGACCATATTGCAAAAAAATTAAAAAGCTGAATGCTATGAATAACTCTTATTATATGAATGATGTATATCATAATTGCCAGCAAAATTTTACGCATAGAGAGCTTGCTGTTTTTACTAAAGTCAAAAAATAATTTTAATTTTTAAGCTAAGATACTCTCTTGCCAAGAATAAATATGATATTATACAGTAAGCTCTTGAATATTATTATTACAAAAAGAATAGTTCAAAATTATGCATTCTCTCTCTCTCTCTCTCTCTCTCTCTCTCTCTCTCTCTCTCTCTCTCTCTTAATCAACAGTTAACATCTGCGACAAGGTACCTCGACGTTTGGCTTGACATTCGTCGCCTTGACAGGAAATGAAAGCTCCGTCCTGTCTGTCCAGTTTTAGTAAAACTAACAGCTCACCTTCGTGCTAATCAATACTTTTAGTATTAAATATAACAACTTTTGTCATCATAACATACAAAAGAGCACAAAAACGCCTCTCTTATTAGTACTGGCTTGTCTGTAATAAGATTTTTAGAAATTAATAATAATTAGATGTGTTAAAAAAAAAAAACCAAACCCTTGCTCATTTCAAGAACGTTAGTATTTTTTTATACTTTAACTTTTGCAATTTAATTTAATATAAACAAATGTCAGCCTCATGATCAAAGCATTCATGAATATTTATTTTTTATAATATTTTGTTCAATTTTTTCAACTTCTTACCTAAATAATAGCCTTTGTATTAAAAATAATCTACTTGAAATATATACATTAATTTTATTATTTTTGCATACGTCCCATTAACCCAAATAATTTATTAAATTTTTATAGACAGGATACACGGAAAATTTATTTTTTCTGTCTCATTAATATCTGCAAATTTAAACTACTTTTTTTAATATCTTAACGACGAGTAGTACATCTGATTACTTTCATTCAAGCTATTTCGTGATAGTAAATATAGCTATGAATATCTTTTAGCAAAGTATGAACAACTATATAATAAAGATTTCTTGTGCAACAACAATACTAAACCATGAGTTTTTAAGTTTATTATTAAAAATATTTTTTATTTAAAATAGATTTATTTAAAGATTACTGTATACAAATCTTTGCCTTTAATCATGTCTCAAAGTCAAAAGTTCTGCTGTGTAAATCTCACGTCTGTTGAAGGTTGAAGTGTAATTAAGGTAAAAGCAGACGAATAGTTTTTACATTCTTTATATTTTCGATTAATCTCTGCAAAATCTTTTTAAATATAAAACATTTTCTTTTCAAAATTTGCATGAAAAATAGAATTATTTAAAAATATTTTCTACACGTTTTAATAATTTTTGAATACGTATCTAATGAAATTTAATGTATAATAGAATTTATATACCTATATAGTTATATATCTATACCTATGGAAGTATATTCCAAGTTTTTGTCTATAATAGATATCATTATATACGTATACGTGAGAAATTGTTTTCAACACTGATCTGTCAGTGACTGGAGGTGACGACAAATGTCTTATACGCAGAACATATGAAGTATACATACATATACGTAATACATACAGTACGTGTTATGATTGCTAGCTTTTACTCATGGTGTACGCAAACAGAGAGAAATAAAAAAGAGACGAAGATCGCCATACACGATGGAGTGAAGCCAACAATCCAAGTAAGTGACAGTGAATGATGGATTATTCTCTCTCTCTCTCTCTCTCTCTCTCTCTCTCTCTCTCTCTCTCTCTCTCTCTCTCTCTCTCTTCAGTTTTTCAAGCTTATATTTCCTAAAACATAATTTTCCCCTACTTCATTTAAAAAGTTTATTTAAAATTTTTTTTACGTATAAAAATTCTGTCATCATAATTCTTTAGAAAGAAAAAAAAATGATTAATATTATATTAAATATTATATATAATAATATGATGTTAATATGAGATTCATAATAATAAAAAATGATAACTAATACTTTATTATATATATATATATATATTATATATATATATTATATATATATATTATATATATATATATATATATATATATATATATATATATATATATATATATATATATATATATATATATAATAATAATATTATAGTACGTTGTTTATTTTGTGTTATATTTCGTACAATTTTAGAGTAGAATTTTATTGATTGACGAGTAGCTCGCTCGCAGTTGTGTAGAAATTTCTATTGTTATTCAAAACTCGTGCTTCAACTTCACAACATTCTATTGTAAAACTGAAAACCCATGTTATTGTTATTTATACATACATACAACATAATACTGTATACACAAATATAAATATACTCAATTGAAAAAAATGAAAAAAATTGTCATAAAATGTTCAAAACAACAAATTTCATAACTTTATTTTATTATTTACAATTATTTTAAATATTATTGTGTGGTAATTTGTTATCATTTTATTTATCTAAAACACTTGTAGGATTACTTGTAGATTCTCGAGTTTAAGGTTTTTATTATGGTTTCCTTTATAGTTTTGGATTTTAATTTTGCATTTATTGAAAATGGAAAATAAGAAGTTGAAGAATTTACTACTAATTATGTTTGTTCAACTTTATTGCACAGCAGAACTTCTTGTCAACATTATAGAAGTAACTTCGAGTATACAATAGCTCTGATCTACCAAATATTAACTCTTTAAATGTTACAACAATTATTTTATTTATTAATAATTTATTTATCTATATTTATGTTAAAATTCCTTGTTTTCCGTAGCACAGTTTTATAATTACAATATTTGTTCAATTTTATTACGCATTAAGAACCTTTATTTATTACGTATCTTAAAAATATTTTACTTGCAATATATTTGTGCTATTGAAGAATCAGCTGATGTTCAATTTGAATGAATGGAGGTTATCGGAAATGTAAAATTTGCTATTAGTTAAAATACGTATAAGTGTGTCTAGTATTTCTCAACTATTTCCAGTTTTAAATAAATGCTAAATATGGTCCTGGCCGCT
This sequence comes from Ecdyonurus torrentis, assembly GCA_949318235.1. Taxonomy (NCBI): domain Eukaryota; kingdom Metazoa; phylum Arthropoda; class Insecta; order Ephemeroptera; family Heptageniidae; genus Ecdyonurus; species Ecdyonurus torrentis. The sequence goes on from OX439129.1 coordinate 11,042,804, forward strand.
TTGCTGAAGGATAGAAAATTAGTGAAACCCTAAGATTTTTCCGCGTTCCTCACCAATAATATTTATTAAAAATATATAGTCATAGGCGTAAGAAATTGATGTGCTTTATTGGGATGATTTTTTTTATTCGATTCCATTGGTATTATTATTTTTTTAAGCTCTGTAGCAAAAGTAAAATGTCTACCTAGTTAATGTTATTAATATATTCAAAGTCACTATATTAAATCATTTATAAATGTAGCATTCCGAGTTGATAATGCACTAAGGGCTGTAAGCTGCAACCTCTAGTTAAACCTTAGTTATCTTTTTTTAATTGTTGCAACAATCAAAATAACAACTTAACTACGGTTTAACTAGTTAGTTAGCGTCGCAGCTTACGGGGGTACATTTATTAAATTTATTTTAAATAGACCTTTCCCAAAAGTCGCTTTTCAGAAAAGTAAACAAACTTTTACCCCTAAATTTGGCCGCCATCTTGATTTTGGTGCAAAAATGTAAACAAAGGGTGAATTAACATGTAAACAAATGGGGCATTGAGGCACTTTTTAAGGTCAAATTTTAATTATTTCTAGTAAAATATTGCAAAATTTAACTGCGCAAAAACATTTTGCCACATCTTGTTTTGAATCGAGCAAGAGCTTAAAAAAAAGTGGTTTAAAATAAAAAAAATTTCCCGCCTGAGAAAAAAACATATGCTATCCGTAATCGTAGTCGCGTATCACAATAAAAACTCAAAAATATTTCGTTCTGGACGTCAATTTATGTGATAAAATTAAAGTTTGACATATTGTGATGTCGCAAATACCATTTTTTCCACGTAAATGCGTAAAATAGTACTCTAATTATGTAATTAACGGCAAAGTACCTTGGTTTTCTGCAACAGTGATCAAAAAGTAAACAAACTCGCTGCCGCAGAGAAAACGTCATGCACCTGTATTGAACTACAAATACGGGAAGTATTCATATTTTATACACAGATATGTTAAGAAAAAAGGGCAATTTACTTTGTGGAACCTTTTTTTGTTTCAGATGCAGGGAATTTATAAGCGTAGCAGCCATAATAGCAAATTAATCGTAAGTAAACGAGGTCATGTTTACATACATGAAAATTTCATGATTTTTTTTTTTTTTTTTTTTTTTTTTTTTTCAAGTTTATTTTGCGTTTTGCATTATCATGATATGCGATTATTATAACATAAAAAGTACAAAATTTCTCCCCTCTATTAAATATATCAACTTCCCCCTTGAAGTTATAAAAAAAAAAAAAAAAAAAGATACACCTTATATCGATCAGGTCACCCACTATTAATTTTCCCTTCTACCTTGCAGTATAATGTACAAAGGTATTTACACTATACAGTATGTACATTATGTACATTATGTACATATAGTAATATACACATGTACATAGTACACTCCTCCACAATAAATCTGACTGATTGCGTTAAAGTTTCCCCATATATTTAACATTTTGAGAGATTAACGCTTTGGTCAGATTTATTGTGGAGGAGTGTACAGTACATACAGTAAAGTGTATGTGTATACATGCATTTTGTATGCATACATTACATGCAGTGATATTATATACATATCTGTACAGTACGTATAGTATGACATATACGATGCTTACCCGTCGAAGTGAACGAACTGCACTTTACAAATTTTGTGAAAAATGACAGTTCTACCGCACTTTACAAATTCCAAGTTCCCCCATCTAGTTCTCATGTTAAAACGCGTAGAAGCACCAAACGCAGATCGTTCATTTTGAGTGAAATTTGTGAAGTGCACTTCGTTCACTTCGACAGGTAAACATCAAATGTGCATCTATAATTCAGTATATAATGTTACGTATGTGTGTACATAGAGTAACGTACAGCTCTGGCCAAAAGTTCCCAAACGATTTGCATAGGCAACCCACCACAACACTATGTTATCTTTATGAGATAATGCTGCGGCCGCCGCTGCCCCGTTCGGTAACTTTTGACCAGAGCTGTACATAATATAGTACATACAATGTTACATATGTACAGTCCTGGCCAAAAGTTTAAGAAAGGGGGAAGCCGCTGCTGCAGCGTTTTCCTATAAAGATAACATAACATAACGTGGTTGCGGGTTGCCTATACAAATCATTCCCAAATCAACGCATTGTGCCTGCAGTGTGTCAGTGCAGCTGGAGTCTATGCCCATCGACTCCTCCTGCACTCACTGAAGTAAGTTCTGCAGGCACAATGAAATCAACGCATTGTGCCTTCAGTGTGTCAGTGCAGCTGGAATCTATGCCCATCAACTCCTCCTGAACACTCGTTGACATAACTGTTAAATCCTTAATGTCACTGAAAATCTCTCTCTATCTCTCTTTCTCTTGCAGACAATGTCATCACATGAAACTACTGTGTAAATCGATGTTGTTGCGTTGTTGCGAGCTAAATGTGTAACTAGTTTTTTGTCTGGCAAAGCAAAATGTGTAAGTCGTTATTTGTTACGCGTAGCAATATGTGTAAGCTGTTTTTTTGTCAAGCTAAGCAAAATGTGTAAGTCGTTCTCGAACGTAATGGAGATGGCGCTTGACTTACACATATTGCTCCGCCTGACAAAATATGACTTACACATTTATAGCTTCGCCTGACAAAATACGAGTTACACATTTTGCTCGCAACAACGTCAATATGGAATTATGACAGAAAATTTTTAACATGACAACTTGTTTTCTTCCCCCCACTTATTTATTGTTCTTATTTTTTTTTTAATCTCACTATTTGCCCCTATTTGTTATTATCATATGTAGGATTTGTGCAAGTGTAGCTATTTGACAAGTCCTTGATAGTAAAACCTGTGCAGTTCCAAACAAGGTCAATGCAGAGTAATGGCAATATAGTCTCTTTCTCTCTCTCTCTCTCTCTCTCTCTCTCTCTCTCTCTCTATATGGTGATTATTGCATGCTGCTCAGAGATATAATGTACCATACCCATGGAAAATTAAATTCCATATTCCATAATTCCATAATTCCATATTGACGTTGTTGCGAGCAAAATGTGTAACTCGTATTTTGTCAGGCGAAGCTATAAATGTGTAAGTCATATTTTGTCAGGCGGAGCAATATGTGTAAGTCAAGCGCCATCTCCATTACGTTCGAGAACGACTTACACATTTTGCTTAGCTTGACAAAAAAACAGCTTACACATATTGCTACGCGTAACAAATAACGACTTACACATTTTGCTTTGCCAGACAAAAAACTAGTTACACATTTAGCTCGCAACAACGCAACAACATCGATTTACACAGTAGTTTCATGTGATGACATTGTCTGCAAGAGAAAGAGAGATAGAGAGAGATTTTCAGTGACATTAAGGATTTAACAGTTATGTCAACGAGTGTTCAGGAGGAGTTGATGGGCATAGATTCCAGCTGCACTGACACACTGAAGGCACAATGCGTTGATTTCATTGTGCCTGCAGAACTTACTTCAGTGAGTGCAGGAGGAGTCGATGGGCATAGACTCCAGCTGCACTGACACACTGCAGGCACAATGCGTTGATTTGGGAATGATTTGTATAGGCAACCCGCAACCACGTTATGTTATGTTATCTTTATAGGAAAACGCTGCAGCAGCGGCTTCCCCCTTTCTTAAACTTTTGGCCAGGACTGTACATATGTAACATTGTATGTACTATATTATGTACAGCTCTGGTCAAAAGTTACCGAACGGGGCAGCGGCGGCCGCAGCATTATCTCATAAAGATAACATAGTGTTGTGGTGGGTTGCCTATGCAAATCGTTTGGGAACTTTTGGCCAGAGCTGTACGTTACTCTATGTACACACATACGTAACATTATATACTGAATTATAGATGCACATTTGATGTTTACCTGTCGAAGTGAACGAAGTGCACTTCACAAATTTCACTCAAAATGAACGATCTGCGTTTGGTGCTTCTACGCGTTTTAACATGAGAACTAGATGGGGGAACTTGGAATTTGTAAAGTGCGGTAGAACTGTCATTTTTCACAAAATTTGTAAAGTGCAGTTCGTTCACTTCGACGGGTAAGCATCGTATATGTCATACTATACGTACTGTACAGATATGTATATAATATCACTGCATGTAATGTATGCATACAAAATGCATGTATACACATACACTTTACTGTATGTACTGTACACTCCTCCACAATAAATCTGACCAAAGCGTTAATCTCTCAAAATGTTAAATATATGGGGAAACTTTAACGCAATCAGTCAGATTTATTGTGGAGGAGTGTACTATGTACATGTGTATATTACTATATGTACATAATGTACATAATGTACATACTGTATAGTGTAAATACCTTTGTACATTATACTGCAAGGTAGAAGGGAAAATTAATAGTGGGTGACCTGATCGATATAAGGTGTATCTTTTTTTTTTTTTTTTTTTATAACTTCAAGGGGGAAGTTGATATATTTAATAGAGGGGAGAAATTTTGTACTTTTTATGTTATAATAATCGCATATCATGATAATGCAAAACGCAAAATAAACTTGAAAAAAAAAAAAAAAAAAAAAAAAAAAAAATCATGAAATTTTCATGTATGTAAACATGACCTCGTTTACTTACGATTAATTTGCTATTATGGCTGCTACGCTTATAAATTCCCTGCATCTGAAACAAAAAAAGGTTCCACAAAGTAAATTGCCCTTTTTTCTTAACATATCTGTGTATAAAATATGAATACTTCCCGTATTTGTAGTTCAATACAGGTGCATGACGTTTTCTCTGCGGCAGCGAGTTTGTTTACTTTTTGATCACTGTTGCAGAAAACCAAGGTACTTTGCCGTTAATTACATAATTAGAGTACTATTTTACGCATTTACGTGGAAAAAATGGTATTTGCGACATCACAATATGTCAAACTTTAATTTTATCACATAAATTGACGTCCAGAACGAAATATTTTTGAGTTTTTATTGTGATACGCGACTACGATTACGGATAGCATATGTTTTTTTCTCAGGCGGGAAATTTTTTTTATTTTAAACCACTTTTTTTTAAGCTCTTGCTCGATTCAAAACAAGATGTGGCAAAATGTTTTTGCGCAGTTAAATTTTGCAATATTTTACTAGAAATAATTAAAATTTGACCTTAAAAAGTGCCTCAATGCCCCATTTGTTTACATGTTAATTCACCCTTTGTTTACATTTTTGCACCAAAATCAAGATGGCGGCCAAATTTAGGGGTAAAAGTTTGTTTACTTTTCTGAAAAGCGACTTTTGGGAAAGGTCTATTGCAATAAAATACAAAAGTAAAATGTAAATTACATTAGCATTCACATTCTCTGGTATTTGTCATATGAAAAAAATGTTTTGCCAACACTATTAGTCGTGTTCTAAGAATACACATATTTGAACACTTGAAATATTTTCCACACCTCTTCCTAATATCTCATAATTAAGTAAGTTATGAATAAGTTTTCAAGTGTGATGAATAACGAACAAAGAATGTATGTTAGTAAATGATGCAAGTTTCTATATCTACATCATAACGGTGTCATATTTTAAACGTCTAGAACAACTAATTCAAAGTGGCCTTTGAAAACAACATATGGACATGGACGCTACCCAGTAAACCACACTTTACACGGAAAGTACTTTTCCAGTACATTTCTTGATTTCCTGCAAGTACTTTTCTGGCTCTTGCTACAAGTACTTGACCCATGTAAGAGTGTCACTCTGGGTCATGTACTTGGCAAGTACTTTCTGCTTTGCAAGCACTTTTCCTTCACTTATGATTTTTTATTATATATAAAAAGTTTATTCCCCTCAATTGCCAACCTAGCCGACACTCGGGATCGAACCTCTGACCATCCGATCATGAGACCTAGACTCTACCACTGAGCCATAGTCGCATGATATAGAAGATAGAGATAAAACATATATTTATCTTTCTCTTTATTTTTTACTCGCTTCTGATTGGTTGGCACTGCATGTACTTGTGAAGTGCATGCAAGTAAAAATAAAAAAACACTTTGCAAGCACTTTCTTAAAAGCTCTGTTCATGTACATGTCAAATACATTTCAGTTACATTTTTGTAAACTACATGAAAAGCACATGCAGAAATCTGAGGGCATGTACTTTTCACGTAGTTTTATAATAAAAAGTACTTGCCATGTATATTTCCGTATAATATGGTTTACTGGGTACATTATCGTTTGAAATATTCTTTGTGACAAAAGTCAACTTACATAAGTTTAATATTGATGGACTTGAGTGTTTCTTTTGAATGATGTATTTTGTTTTTATTAACAAAAGTTCTAATATTTTTTAATATAGTGTTAAAGATAGATAGTTTTTTTTGTATAATATTTTACTATTTCTCTTTCAAAATTTAGGATTTATCAAATTATTCAATTACCACATTCTTGAGTTTATTACTTTTAAATCGAACCATTAAAATTAGATTACTATTACTTTTTTTTACCTACATTTTTCTTGTTTTCATTGCAATGAAAATCATTGCTGAAAATACACATAATATTGCAATGTATTTCTTAAAAAAAAATTATAACGCTAATAATAATTATTAGAATAATATCTAGTACTAAAACAATAATAAAACAATATCAATAAAGTACCAATATTTTCATATTCATATATTTACAAAATTTTATTCTCAATTAACTAAGTGCAAAATAAAGTAAAACCACACATAAAGAATTGTTCACACAAAATAAAAATGTTAATACTAAAAATATATAAAATCTATTAAAAAGTTTGGCGATAAAATTTAGCTTTCATACAAAACCTTTCGTTCGTATATTTTAAAGTATATAGTTTTTATATTATACTGTATATAAAATATATAAAAATACAATTGTTGATAGCATCAGTTTTTTATATGAATATTTACAGCTTTATAACCAAGATTTGATTAAAAAAAAAAAACTAACCAAAACTAACATTAATATCTAAAAATTAAGGACCATAGGTAAAATATGTTCAATTATCGTCCATTGGAATTGAAACCCTTATTCTATAATTATTTCTTTATTCCTGTATGTATGGAATAATACAGTCTGAAAATATAAAATATCCATAAAAAAAAAAAAGAAAAAAAAAAAGTACGACTTTCATCTTAAGCACAAGTTACTTCTATTGTTGCATTAAAAATATTTTATTAATGTTTAATATCATTATGTAAATTATGGTTCTTGAATGACATGCACAGCACATATACATAAAGAATTAGGCAAGATAAGTGGATGCATGTTGCTAATATAATCTACCATGATTTCTTTATATATAAAAATAGTGTGCCAGAACTGAAGTGTGCGCAATAATATATAACATGTAAATGTAATAGTATATCAAAGAATTTGTATGTAAATATAATAATATAATATATATGTATGAACCAGAAAACGTTTAGAGATTTTTGTCTGCACGATATACTCGAAATGACGTCATTAGGTCACGCGAGACTTTACAATACGCATGCGTAGTAACAAGTACATTCATCACGTTCAGTTTGGTATTATGGATCTATCACGTAAAATAGACATTTCTAATAATTTCTACTAATACCCCAAGCTCAGTGGAACTGTCTTTCTCCTTTGCGATCAACAAATCTCATAAATTTATTTCATTCATATAAGAAAAAAAAAATCGATTGAGAACAGAAGGTACATTTTTTACATTAAAAGATGAATGGTTCTCATTTTCTAATCTTATTTTTTAACATTAGTATTTTTATTTAGTAAAATGAACATTATTACGTTAATCGAGTTAGAAGTTAACAATCTTGTATTTATACCCAATTTTTTTATTATTAGCAATCAGTGAGTTATTTTTTTGTTTTCATTGATTATTAATAAAAACTTTTGTGTATCTTTTTGTATTGTATTTTTCTTCGTGTAGAAAAAAAAAACGTGTTAAGGTTAAAGAACAATGGTTTTTTGTGATGAAAAATACAAGGAAATAAACAGACGTTAGACAAAGCGTATAATACATGAATTGTGTTATTGCTTTTCTTGCGTCATATTTTGTTTGGAAGAAACACTCATTCAAGTTGTTACCAGGAAAATTTTATTGTTTAGTTTCAGTTTCTTTGATTATTTTCAAAAACAAAACTATATATATAAAAATATTTGTTCGCGGGTTTAATTTAATTAAAAATATTACAATGAAATACTAATTTTTCTTCAAACCTGCTATTTCTTTACACGACAGTTAGATGAAAATGTTTTAAAGGTTTCAACTACAACATACTGTTCAGAACCTACCCCGTAAATAAAATTAAATAAATGGCTCTTAAATTTAATATCAACATTTTCAAAATATTTTAATTTAAAATAATGAAATTAATATGCAAATTTAAAATACAAAAACTTTTTTATCTTCTTATCTAAAATATGTCCGGTATTGTAATAAAGTAATAAATAACCATTAAATATAACCACTTTTTATTTTTTAATTATGCAAGGTAATAAAAGCATTAATATTATTAAGTATAATAAAAGCTGTACTGCATATTATTAATTTTATTATTATTGCAGCAAAAATCACGTAGTTTTTTTTTCCTAACTCTTATGTGGTAAAATTATTGTTATGATTTTATTAGCATTGATTAATTTTGTGGTAGAAAAAGTTACATTAATATTATTTATAAAGCTTTTCATTTGCACAATTAAATTCTAAACATTATGTGCAAGATATTGAACATAAATGTCATATTTTATTAAAGCAACTATATTAATTAAGTTTAAGTATACATAGTGGAGTTTTACAAGCAAAAGCAATCATTTGAAGAGGAAAAAACGAGAAAAGTGTGTCGCAAAAATTGCATAACGTGCAGGATGAAATCTTTGTTGAAATGGTTGGTATTGATTTTCTGTGTATCAGTAATATATATATTTTTTCTTCCAAATAATTAATTTCTTTATTATGCATTTTTTATTATTCTTATTTTATAAAAATGTGGTGTAAGTTATGGAAATCAATACAAATATTGATTAATCGTTGGTTTTATATAAATTTTCATTCGTTTTATGGAAAAGATTTCATTTCTTTTTACTTGCTTTACTAAATTTTCAATGTTAACTATTATTATATACATTAAATCTGAGTGACTATTTTAATATATTTCTCATAAAACTCAATATAATAATGATGCCACCATGTTATATATATATATATATATATATATATTATATATATATATATATATATATATATATATATATATATATATATATATATATATATATATATATATATATATATATACTGACCAAATTAGTATTGGTTTTAATAAATATTTAAAAGTTTCATTATCATAATCAACCACCATATAGCATAGTACCATGAAGAAAAATGGTCTCATTTTAATCTAAATTTTAAAGAACGTATAGCTTTAACTAGCAGTACGTGTGTGTGTTAGAAAGAGAGAGAGAGAGAGAGAGAGAGAGAGAGAGAGAGAGAGCATACATGTAAGGTAAAACAAGGTTGACACTGACACCACACAAAGCATCAAGCTGTTTAATTGATTGACTAAGGGAGAGTGTATCGCACCCTAGCCACGAAACCCACAAGCCACTCTGTATATATGTGACCTCATATCATCCCCATTCCCTCCCTTACTCTCTAAATTATTTATAACACCATTTTACCCAGCCAGATTAACAAAAAGTTAACATGTGTTATTTTATATTATATATAGTTAATTATTATTTTGTGAGATTAAATCAAAATTTTAATATTATATGATATAATGTTTATTTTTTCACAATGAAAATAAAAATAAAAATAAAAAAATCTATAATTTACATATTATTTAATAATTAATATAATTATATAGTATAGTTGTTATTATATTATGAATCAAAGAGGGGTAGGTAGGTTATTGTTAGACTTTATTCATAAAATATTGAATGAAGTTAATTGAAAAAATTGTTTGCTATAATCAAGCTATATAATTAATGATTTTATATGAGTAGTTAATTATAAATGTGAGATAAACACGTTACGAGGGAAAATATTTCTAATAGTAAATCAAATTGAAAGATTTTATGTATATTTATAAAGAAAATATTTGAAAATAAAATAATCATACACGTTTTGAGAATTTAATTGAATATTATCGTTTGACAAAAAAAAAAAAAAAAAAAAAAAAAAAACTATATATATATTATATTCATTATAATAAATTAAAGCAGATTTCTTTAAATAAGTGCTGTATGAAACAGCATATTTCCTTTCAAATAACAGTAACTTACAAAGTTGCTAAATTATTTATTGCTATAAATCAGTTAATTTAAAAGACAAACAGTAACTTAAAGATGACACTTGTGTAAAAAAGAATTCAAACAAGTTACATATCAACTTCTAACTTAAACTGATGAATATATATAAACAATTAGTTAGTAAAAGATTCTCAACTTCTTTTTTTTTTTTAATTTATCAGTTTTAAAAAACAAATGATTAAAGGTTAAAAAAAGAAAAGAATATATCTTAAAAAAAATTGTTGGCTGGTTTTGTTGAGGAACCTGTTGAATGGTTTGTTATGTAGGATCGCTTGGAACGTGTTAGCCAAACATTCCATTCACTTCCTTCACACGGCTTTGGCTTTAGTGAGCACGTCTTCTCTTCACCCTGGCTATGTGCCCAACACCAACATTCACCCAGTATAATACAAACTTCCTTGAGCAACCATTTTTTTCCCTCTTCTTCTCTCTCTCTCTCTCTCTCTCTCTCTCTCTCTCTCTCTTTTTATTCAACGTCACATCCTTCTATACTATGTGATATAATACAGATATATTTGTCATAATACACTAATTAGAGAGTTATATTTTCCAGGTTTTAAAGGCATAGACAACATGAAAACAAAAGCATTTACATTACAAAACACTTGATGGAACTCACATAAATAACATTAATTGGTCTCAAAACCCAACTGTAGCGCCGTAGCAGTGATCAGAAAATTTTGATTTATTCAACTCGCACAACATTTTCATGCTAGTTTTTGCCTGATTCTGACGTCATAAACAGAAATATTCACGCAAATTGCATACTTTACAGTTTTTTCACGCTCTCTTGTGGGGCCACATTTACATTCTGTAAAAATTATCATCAGTTTTGTAAATCCCAGTTTGTGTTTAATGATTAAAAAGAACATGTTGTTTCATGTTCTCTATGCCTTTAATATTTAAAATAAAATCTCTTTAAGGTGTTAGTAAAATTACTTTAATTTATACACTTACAAGTACATTTACGTTTGTACTTTAATTGTATTGTTTGTATATGAATATCGCATTACTAATGGTTTTTCTTGTAAATCAATAACCTTGACTGATACATTTTGTGTGTACAGTATTATGTTTGTAGGATGAAAGAAATGAATAAAGAAATTTATGTTATAATTTTATTAATCAGTTATTCACAGGTAAAAATTCCAACACCAGAAGAGAGTAATGTTTAATTAACATTTTAGTGTTTTAGAGCTAAGAGATAATAAGTGGTAGTTGAGTATCTGGTCCCATATTAAGTGATTCCTTTACCTTTACTAATTAATTAATTTCATAACTAATTGACAATTTTGATGACACAATTTATACAAATAGTTACTTTATTTCATTATAGCAATGTAGCATTAGTTGGTAAGGCACTCGTTGGTTTTCTCTATAGTCTTTGATTTTTCATCTTTTGATAATGAAACCGAAATGGTTTTAAATATCCTTTAAGTCAATTCAAATGATTAATTAAAATATTTGTGGTAGTCAAATGATATGAATTTAAAGTAAACTTTACAAGAAAATGTTGTAATGTAATTAAATTATATACTATTAGTTTTCTACATAGAAGAAACTCTTAAAAAATGCTATACCCAGAAACTTCATAATAAAATATATTAGCTGCGTAGTTTAAGTTTAACAGAGCTTAAGTCTATAACGAGTGTTTTTCATTGAAAAAAAAAAAAAGTATATTATATAAAAATTTAATAAACATGTCTTTAAAAATAGAAATATTACATTTACTAGGGAAGCTAGATTTTTTTCCTTTTCATCTTCTTGATACTATGTTTATAAGTTTACATTTCTCTGTGATGATATTATTTAATAAAAACAAGCATGTCGGTTAGTTTTTGTCATCAGCCTTAATATCTATCTCTACCTTACGTAGTTATCTGTAGAGGATGTCATGGACCAAAGTTTTGTGTGTGTTAGATGGTAAACATTTACGATCCGTTTATCCTCTCTTTTTCACCTGATACCATAACCTCACAATGTTAGACCATAGTAGAAACACACTCATCCGTGCGTGCTTGTCTTATTGGATCAACTACACCTTAATTCTAAATTTGAAGCTAAAATAGCGTGAAAATTTATTAAAACTTTTTAGGTCAAATTTTATTACCTTTTGTTATTAAAGCTAATTACTCATTCTCTTCTTTTTAGCAGTGAATATATATAATAGCGGGATTACAAAAATTGCATCTTATGCAACAGTTAATTTTAAAAGGGGTCTTATAGGATTTATAAGGTGTATTTCCTTTTTTTCATTGGAGTAGCTTAAAGCTAACATAACAAAATTATACTTTAAAAATTTATTACTATGAAAGGCAATTTAAATTTTAACAATAATACTTTTAAAGTTTCTGTCTTAATATTTTAATAAATATATATACATGTATGTTGCAACATGCCAAAACAAGGTCATTCTTGCCCAAAGCTGCATCCGGGGTGCTAAACCAATCAGAGAGCGTGTTATAAACCTACTAGCCAACCACAGTTGACTTTACATAGTTAATTACACTGCATCCTCTCAAACTAGTTTTGGGAGAATTGTAATTAATTGTAATATAATACATGTACTGTACCTAAAGATTCTTCCCATATTTACAAAACCACTTTTACTTATTACACTCCAAAAATGTTGCTGCTAATATTGATTGATTCTTTATTGTTTGAAAACAAATATGCTAATAATTAATATGAGTTTGGAATATCAATATCGTATGCTGGAAAAGAAATGAACTGAAAAAAAAATGCTGTACTGCTCTCCAATAATGAGTTTTACTTTACAGTAATACGCATAAGAATCAATATAATAATAAATATAAATAAAAAAAATTCTATGAATGGAGCAGATTTTAATCAAAGTTTCATTCTTTGATACGGAATACTTTTCATATACCGAGATGTTAGATCGTCATGCATGCGAGGTCTCTTAGTGACAAAGCTCTGTATAGAGAGCGTTTCCATGTCAAACCTCTACAAATCTGCTGTTCCTTGCTGAGAGATCAAATAATAATACATAACACTACACACATTCTCACAATACATGATGAAACGTACAAAAAAGTTCATTTTTATACATGAGTAAGCTGCTATTCATTGTAAATAGTGAAACAGTTTTTTTTCATCTATGTATATCTGACCGAACCTTATTTGGAACCAGGAAATATAAATTGTAAATTTATGATGTTGAGTTATGGTGACTATATTATGATGTATACTCATAGAAACGTAAGAAATTCTGTTGTTCAAATAACTTTTGAACAACAAGGAAAAAGTATAGAAATATCTGTATGATTTATTGTTTTGAAAATAAGTTGTGTTTATTTCTGAAAAATAATACTAAAAACCTATTTTAAATGACAGCCTTAAAAATGTTAGTAAAAAATGCAATGCAACGTATATTTAATGCAAAATAAATAATATGGGGCGATACTTTTTTTCTCTCGTTCTGTTTTTCAAATGTTATTTTATATGACACATTTTGTTATATAGGTTATCGATTTTAATTATTTACTTCTTATTATATCGAAGAAACATATCGATAAAAATATACAAGGGAAGATACAGAGATATGCATGATTCAACAGTACAACTCTATAGAGTACGATAAAGTCACTCACTTGGACGTTACAAAGGACAGACACGTCAAGTGAGAAAGAGAACGCTTCACAAAAGTTATGTTGAGGGCTGTAGGGTAGATCCATATACTCAAGAAGAGAAAACAAAGCATATCAACCTCCATTTTACATTCCAAAACTATCTTAAATTATAAGTAAAACTAACTTTTAAATAAATCAAAGTAAAACACATAAAAAAACTCTACCTTTTTTCATTTCTATGTATATAAGCTCCTAGCAAATTTTTATATTGTAATCCTTTTTATCTAAGCCTGCAGCTGAATTGAGAGTAATATATTATCTTGTATAAAAGCAAAATGACCGTAGGCATATCTATTGTGTACCTTGATTGAAGAAGAAATTTTCTAGTAAGATACAAAAATCTTGTAACTTGATTTTTCTCTCTTCTTTTATCAGATTATTTTTATACCTAAAACTGTTTCTATCTCATTTTACATTTTCTTTCCTGATTTTCAACCTATTTTGTAGTATACTAACCGTCTTTTTCTTCGTTTTGAGAAATATCATGCACTGCCAAAATTTTATTTTTCTTTTCTAATTTTTTTCATTTTTTTTTTACCCTCACAATATGGATACTAAAAATATGAATCTTTGACAAAGACAAACTTTCCTTTTCATCGTTTCGGCACCAAAACTTTTTTCTTGTATAATTTTACAACTTTTTTTGTTACAAAAAATAGCATGGATATATAGACATACATTTTTCAAAAAAAGTTAACCTGCTGAAAAGAAAAGAAAATTCTTTGTATAAAAACTTGCACCATGTTACCTATATCCAAGTTAATCCTAATAAAATCCTTCTGTCAACACAAGGATTGGTGAACACTTGATTCTTTGATAATTGACTTATAATAATATGACATATATACCTATATAAAAACAAATAAAATGATTTATTATTGTTACAAATCTGGAACATAATAATAAGCTTTGTTGTAACAAATTTTTTTAAAAGTGACACATATGAGAAATATGAAATAATGTTAATGTACCATGAAATTTTCACTTTGTCAAATGCGACTTTGCAATATAAAAAAAGTATAAAAATAACAATGAATAAACATAATCATGCAGTTAGATGACAATGACACATTTGATGTTCACTTTTCCCGCGTAAGCTTAAATAAAAAGTTATTGAACTAATACGATTTCTTTATGCACTTATTTGTTACATTGCGGAAAGAATGTTAATTAAAATCCTCACTTTATGCAAATTCATATAATATTCGAAGTATGTGCCTTATAGCGTGAACATTTAAGTAAGTAATAAAAATTAAATTATGTTACAATATTTGTATGAAGAAATACATAATATATAAATACATTTTAATGAATTTAAATTCTAAACACTTACTTTTACTTGTAAAAATAAAGTGTGGAATTTGTGATGTGACCTAGATTTGCAATTTTTTTTAAAAAATTAGATTTATTTTTATGACATTTTTTAAAGAAAAAAAATTACGCACACTTCTGTATTATAGGTTTATATATATGTATATGTATATATGTATTATGTATATATATAGGTTATATACACGCGAAGGTTTACATAGCAGCAGATGAAGCACTTGTCTTGCCGCGTTCGTGATAACTTCACTTCAAATATTTTAACACGATAGAGAAGACTTGTATTTTTATTAAAAATATTTACAATTTTTAAATGATACACCAATAGTTTATTTTAACTAGTTCAGATCTATCATTATTATTATTCATTTTTATTGATGAGACATACATCTTTAAACTTTTTTTTTTAAAGTTATATTTAATAATTATAAAATTTACTACAAGACTTTCATGAAAGAATATTTAAATTTTAAAACAGCCTCCGTAATAAAGGTGTTAAAATGTAATGATGGAACATCAAAAGCTATAGCATCCAAAAACAAATTGCTTTATAACTTTCTGAATAAGCTAAAATAGAACATCAGTAAAAAATATAAATATATATTTATTCTTGGCACTTTTTACATTTTTAAATTGGCAATGTTATACTAAGTAATAAAAAACAGTTAAAATTGCAATGTAGACTTTTTAATATTTAACATATAGATGAGTATAAATAAAAAAGTATCAATTTACTGTTATCTGGTGCGTGTAGTTTTTATTTTCATTGTGATACGAAAGCTGTATATTTATTTAAAATATATTTAGTTGAAATTTTACCTTCATTTTATACAATAATATACTTTAATTTTTTTTTTTAATTTCTGAGTAAACCAAGTGAATAGTAAATTTTCGATATATTTTTTACTTTTATGAAAATATTGAATATTTTATCAATATTTAAATAAAATAAACTTTAAGTTCTTTTTAGCGAATTCCAATTCCATAATGATGGTGTACAGTATGTAAAATATTCTTAAAAACCATGTATTCTGATTTTTAAAAAATCATATAGAAATCAGTGTTCTACTTTTCATAGACTATTTCTGATTGTAATAGTGATTAAGTAATAATATACATTTTATAATTCTATAGAATAAAGATGACAACTTTTAAAAGCATATTATTCTGTCCATATTATACACCCAACTAAATTTTTCCTTGTATTGATCGTATAATAATAACTTTTTCATGATATTGAATCTATATAATATATATATTTTTTAATACTGGTTGGTTAATTCTCATTATTTGAAAAAGAAAGTCCCATAGAGTTATATAGAAATGAAGTTCACTAATGAATATTAATGAAGATAGTAAAAGCTTTCGTTAACGCTTCCTTTAATCAGATGAGATTTTTGAATAATTTAAGCCTCATTATATCGTTGTAAGCATTTGAAGCGAGTATCTGTGAAATCAAATAATTTCATGACCTGCTTCACAGCTAATACAACCGGTATCATATTTCTTTTCTTAAATTTCATGAAAAGTTCATGAATATAGCTGGTAGTAACTTATTATAGTCTAGATAATGATATTAATGATTATAAGAAAAATTATGTACGTTAATAGTAGGTTAAATATTTTACGTGTATTTTTTTATATTCATACAAACTGCTAGTATGAACGAAAGTTAATACAAATTCTTCATTTTATATAATTATATATATATATATATATATATATATATATATATATATATATATAAATATATATTTTATATATGTTAATGTTTATTTATTTTAATTGAAAATACTTAAAATTATCGACAAATACACTGTGTGCATAAAATTTGCTTGTATGAAAATTAAAGAGCATAATATTTATAATAATAAAAATTGAACATAAAAAAAAAAAAAAAAAGGCAAGTGGTTGTAAACAAATAAAGCACTTTTCTTTTGTATGATAAACACACATTTTATTTATTTTTACGTTTTATTGTAAATAGCTTTTTGTACTTTTTTTCCTTGTTATACTGAACACGCAAAGAAACATCTAACTGTGACATTCAGAACGCATGACAATGAATGCGTGGTTCCCCCCTCTCTCTCCTCTCTCTCTCTCTTTCTGAGGTTTATGCCAAGCGTATCCTGATGTGTATGCAACTGGCAGAACCATGCAAGCAAGTAAGCATGAGCGAGAGAGAGAGAGAGAGAGAAAATAATCTATTGTTGGGTTTTATATAATACCAGTTGCTTGTGGTCCTACACACTTGAAATCCTCCATAACATAAAACTGAATGATTTACTTAGCAAAAGTCAATATTTGAGAGATATTTTAAAAACTAATTACGAGGGAGACAGACAGAGATAGAGATGTGAAGTAATCATTAAAACTCATTTCCTTGACATTATCACTTGATATGATATATGTACTCAAAAACAAACTTTAATTTTAACTTTATTTTCATTATTTCCTTGAAATTTTAGCTATATGAAACATTTTTAACTTATAGTTTATAATTTTAATAAATAAATATAGTTTTTTTTTTAAATTTTGTGGTTATTTATTTATAAATTATAATTTTTATGATATATAATGTATATAAAAAAGAATATAATTTTGAGGCTATCTAAAAAATAAAAAAAAATCTCACTGTTAGATAAAACTTTTTTTTTTTTTTTTTTTTTTTACAATATTTTGCTCTGCTTGCTTATTTTAAAAGATAAACAAACCCTGCTATTCTTTATTGTATTATTTTAATTTTAAACTGCTCACGGACAAAAATAAGTACGTAATGATTAACTTAGCTTATTTTCAGCACAATTTATTCAATACAGCATAATCTATGCTATATTTCATAATAACTATGCTACAAAGCACAAAAAATATTATGTTGTACAGCATAATTATTTATGTTGTTCTTATTTAGTATCATTTATTCTATATTGACATAAATGTAGCATAAATTACTTAATTAGTACTTTCCATGTATAAAATTATGAACAAGCAAACGTTCATTATCAACTCTCAAAAAATTTCAACTCAATAAAGTTGTTAATTTAATATATTTATTTGTTAGTATAATAAATAAGAAAATAACATTGTGACATGAATGTGACATAACGTACGTGAATTTAATATGCTCAACATGTATAGGTGATGACTTGTATGAGATAGACGTGATTTAGTATCAGTTTAGTACATACTGTATATTCACGAATACAGGGTGAAAGAGAGAGATTTATACAGTTGTAGATTACGAGTGACAAGTCTATCTGATTGCTTAGTGTCTGCCTAGTTAGCGCTATTGTGATACAATGTGTCTCTCTTTCTCTACATATCGTATACATATACATATGTATGTATATGTACAGTTATATAGTTAGTAAACAGCTTCAAGCTTTACCTCCTTTATGTGTATTAAAATATCAATATTTCTGCTCAATGTAACTGTTTACAGTACGTAAATACATTTTGTATATTTCAGTAGTAACGTTTAAATCTTAAAAATTTTAAAATCATTTTATTGATAAGTGTTACACAAATATAATATAAAAATTATGATGTTAGTTTAAGAAATACATAAATTTATAATATTGTTTTACGTGTATACAGATGGTAATGCAAATATTAGCAAAAATTATAGAGAAAACTCTTTTTTCGAATTTTTAACTATTTATTATATATACCGTATAAATGACAATATCTCGTTAAATTAAAGAATTTTATAAATTCATTTTAAAGAAGAGCCCATATACCTTTTTTTTTTACTTAATAATAATTTTTTCTTTTAGATAATTTGGATAATTCTATTGGATAATTGGTACTGGATTATTCTCCCCTTCACTTTGAATCAAGTAGAATTCCAGTGTTGGTGTTAAGAAAGAAGAAATAGCACATAATAATAATAAAATTTATAACTATTCAGAATGTGAGTACTTAAAAGTAAAAAAGTATACATATTTATGTTACACACTCTATACGTACTAGTATGTATAATATATTTAGATGATAATTGTATTTAGGTGTGTCAGTAGTTTGTTCACTCAATGAATATTCAGTATTATATAACCCAATGACAGTTTGGACTTTACACTAACTAACATTAAACACATTTATATACCTGTACATATTATACTAAAATAATAATAACTATGTCATTTACATGTAACTAAAATGTTATTTAACATGTTGGACAATACTTTTTATACGTTTTAATTTTACAAAATTTATTACACACTTCAAAGCTAAACAATAAAATAGAGCAAAAATTTTGGTGGTTTATTTTATTACAGACGAAAATGACAATAAAGAAAAAAAATTATAATAAAGATCGTTGACGCTGCACTTTTTTTTCCGTTTCTTTATTTGTTTTTCTTTTTGTGATTTTTAGATAAATTCTCAAGTTTCTTTTTTATAAAGTATTATAATAATAGTAATAGCGGAAAGTGCTAACATATAACTTTAACTTATTGATTTTTTTTAATGTTAAAGTTTTATCTAAACAAAGTTTCTTTTAGATTTATGTTTAGTCTATCAAAATACTGTAATTCATTAAGAATGACATTTCCTATAGCAAGTGATTAATATATTACTTTTAATGTATTTTCAAATAAATGAACATTTATTTAAGTTGCTTATAAAATAGCTCTAATAATGATGTTTATCATCTATATTCCTTAAAATGTACCATTTTGTGACATTTCAAAATAATAGTACTCTAACCCCCGTAAGCTGCGACGCTAACTAACTAGTTAAACCGTAGTTAAGTTGTTATTTTGATTGTTGCAACAATTAAAAAAAGATAACTAAGGTTTAACTAGAGCTTACAGCCATTAATCAAATAAAAAATGTTATAGTTTAATATATAAATGAATTATATCTGTTTCCTTTCAACTGTATCAGCGTTAAAATTGCACTTTAAAAGCTAGAGATTGATGCATGTTAGTGCTTATGACAATAGCATCAATCGTATACTAGATTTAACTGATTTTAATTTCATTTAAATAAAATATTCTATATCGATACTATTCAATTTTTTATTTTCTTTCTTTGAGAGTGTAAAGCAGGGATTTTATTTGAGTAACGAGTTCTTTTGCTCACTCACTCGACTGTCTTTATGTAATGCAGATTGCTGCACTCGTGCCAAGAAATGCATTTTCAACTCACTGGAGGTTAAAAACATTTCATATCAAAAGCTCTATTCAAAGATTTTTCATCCCTGCAATTAAAAGCAATGCAGTAAAAGTAAAATTTATTTTATTTATTTTAAGAAATAAAGGCGTAGAATACCTTAAACAAAAAACTTGTCTAATATCCTAATGTACTTGAAAATCAACATTGAGATTTCTAATTTATGTTCAATTCACAAATTGGTGTGTGCGGACAATAATGTCACAGCTCGCGTGGTCCACGTGCGCGTAAAATAAGCAAGCCGTGATGTTATAGTCCGCACGCACCATTTTGTGAGTAGAAAATAAATTAGAAATCAATGGCTCTGGCCAAATCAACGTTGATTTTCAAGTATTTAAGGATGTTTGACAAGCTTTTTGTTCAAGGTGTTCTACGCCTATAATAACTTTAAAAACAATCAATGCACTTGATGATAATTATACTAGTTATCAACAGATAGGGATTTTTTCACGCAATCTGCACCCCCACCCTTTAAATTTACAAAAAAAAAAAAAAAAAACTTAAAACACCGTTATCTGCATGCCGATAACTGCGACCTGCCGATAACTGCGGCCTGCCGATAACTAGTGTAATTACCATATACGTTAAATAAAGCTCTGTTCTCACAGATTTTGTTTTTTGGAGAAAAAAATCATAAAAAACCTTTCAATTTTCTTATAAATAAAAACGTATTCCCATATTATGACGATTTTGCCACTGATGCTTTAAGTACGAGAAAAAAATCTTCCCATGTTGCGAGTGCACCTTATCTTTTTAAGTTTGACTTTTCCTTAAATTACTAATCAACGTGATTTATATTTTCAACTATACTCTGAATATAAAATTGGGTTTAGATAAATACAGTTAATTAAATATTTAAATTGAAGTTTCTCTATTTACAAAGTAAGATAATTCTCGCAATTTATTCAATTTAATTCTATAATTGAATAAAACTATATCGTATAAAAAGCTTCTTTTTTTAATATCACTGATACAGCAGTTTGCTCTATATACTGTACATTTAATTTGTTTAGTAATAGATAGCCAATACAAAATAAATAAAAAAAAACTTCTCGTCAAAAGCTCACGTATGGTTTTGGAATTGATTTTTCTTTTTTAAAGAATGGGGATTTATCCTTTTAACAAGATGAAAGCTTCAAAAATAAACTAGAGAGTGATCCTCTCCAATTTCACAGATAAAAAAGGTGTGGTTTCAATTATACACTATTGTCGTTAGCAGTATTGGGTTTCCAGTGGAATTCAATTTCAAATCTATAAGGAAATTTTTGTACGTTCGTACATTTTGTTTCTAATTCTGTAATTGAATGTATTGCGATGGTATAACCTTCAATGTGTGTAATTTTCTTTTCAGGGCGTGGCTGGTCAATTTTTTTGTTTTTGTTTTGTTTTGTTGTTGATATTTTGTGGCGAGTAGCCTAAAGAATGAATGTTTTGTTTGTTATGTATTGTGATTTTGGCGAGGTACAAGCTGAAGGTTCTTTTTTTTTTTTTTTTTTTTTTTTTTTTTGTCTCGACTCTTTTGTATTCTAGACTGAGGGTGATATAGGGAGAGAGCTTGCCCCCCTTTCCTGTTTATTCTCCTGGAATAACATCTCTTTCTCTCTCTTTTATTTTTTAACTTAAACTCGCGAACTCTCTTATCTATCCCATGCTTTTGCCGAAGCATTAACAAAACAGTATAAGAGGCCTGTTTGACTGTTTAGCCCTGATGCCCACCCGTGTGCTTTGGTCCTCTTCTCTCTTTCTCTCTCTTGTTGCTCCCGTGCCGCGCGCCACAAACGATCGATTCTCTCACTGAAATAAGCGCACGCCTAGCCCCATGGTCTCTCTCTCTCTCTCTCTCTCTCTCTCTCTCTCTCTCTCTCTCTCTCTCTCCTCTCTCTCTCTCTCTCTCTCTCCTCTCTCTCTCTCTCTCTCTCTCTCTCTCTCTCTCCTCTCTCTCTCTCTCTCTCTCTCTCTCTCTCTCTCTCTCTCTCTCTCTCTCTCTCTCTCTCTCTCTCAACTTGTCAATGTAAACTTCATACATATTTTAGTATTATCCTTAAAAATATATACAAAAAATCAGGGAAAAAAATGATCGAGACATATAACAAGTTTTTATCTCAATATCAAAAAACGTAGGACAGATACATGAATTCAATTTTAAAGAAAACGAAGAATAAGAGTAAAGGGGGAAAAAGTATCAACTGCATATATTGTTATTTCTTTACTATGCAATATTTTTCTATATCATGAATTTGAATTGAAAATTATTTCTCTCTCTTCAGATTTTAACCATCAATTTGCAATAAATACATCAGTACCTCTACCTATCTATTGGGTATTGAATTGAATACTAAAATTTATGAATAATAAAAATTGTTTATAAAATCTTTAAAAGCATTTTTTTAAATAAAATATTAAAATGCACTATCCAGGGAAAAGTTTCCCTTTGACATTTCATTTCTTTAGAAAACTACTCATTTCGTGCATTATTAATAAAGCTATAACAAATATTATTTATTGATTATGCTACTGGAGTGAACGTTCTTTCATTATCTATTTATAAAACCAACCTGTTTGTGTAATATATTTTTATAATGACACAACATTGATAGCAAACGTCAATCAAACTTCAAATTAACACATTTTTTTAATAATATTAAAAAAAAAACAACAAAAAAAAACAGGAATATTCAGCTTTAATTTTAGATGTTATAAAAAAATGTATGTTGATTAAGTAATTTTTACATGGCAAAACCACAGTGATAATATTCAAATTATCGATAAGTTGAGGGGTATAATAATTTAACAACATGTCAAATTTGATGGATTTACACACAATGGAACAAAAAAATATATTAAAAAGATTACAAGATCTTTTTTTTTTTTTTTTTGTATTGATGTTGCTATAACGACAGAATTAAAAATTTGAATAATATCATGGAATTAAAGGCATAGAAAACATGAAAAAATTTGCCTTTACATCACAAAACACTTGATGGGACTTACATAAATAACGTTAGTTGGTCTCAAAACCCAACAGTAGCCCCGTAGCAGTGATCAGAAAATTTCAATTTATGCAACCCGCACAACATTTTCATACTAGTTTTTGCCTGTTAATGACGTCATAAACAGGAATATTCACGCAAATTGCATACTTTACATATTTTTCAAGCTCTTTTGTGTGGCTGCATTAACATTCTTGTAAAAAATATCATCAGTTTTGTAGATCCCATTTTGTGTTTAGAACATATTGTTTCAATGTTTTCTATGCCTTTAAATTTGCATTTTTTTACTTCATTATTCATATTTTTACAATTCAGATGTTATTAAAGGCGGATAATTTAATGTCATATAATTCTCTACTTCTAATTTAATACAACGCTTACATTTAGTCTCTGTTCTTTTTAAATACAATTTCACTTTCAATTTATATTTAAACACGATAGTCTTTATTTTGTAATAATTACAGAAAAATATTTTATTTATAATATAGCTATACATTTTTAATAATATATAATGTCAGATATTCATCATAATTTAAAAAAAGCAGTTGCTTAATAATAATAGTAATAAAAAGTGAGTTTTACGTGTTGCCTTAATTTTAGGTGAACATCTCTTATTTTTATAATTTTGAACGCTACATTGATGAATAGTGACTGTATTGCATTTCCCAATTAGATATTGTCATTGACTCAGTAATGCTGTTCGTAAACCCTGTTCTCTGCACCAAAAATGACGATCGCCTATGGTTATTCAAATGGAATGCGCATTTTTTGGTGCAAGAAAACAGGGTTTACGAACAGCATTAGTGTATTGTTGAATGGAACACTTTCAATGAAATGCTTTTAATTGTTGCAACGTGTAACTGTAAATGATTTTTTCCATTAGAAATACATTAAAAGTATTTCAAATTATTTTAAAAAGATCATTCATTGCAAGTGGTCCATTAAACTCAAGTTACAGGGTTTCATTGCAATTGGTTGTTTATATACTGACAGAAAAGTTATTACATTTTTTTAAATCATACTTTAGCACACTTGATATTAATTTGTCCAACTCTATAGTTTACAGCAATTTAGTTATTAATAATTAGCTTTTACTGTAAATGTAAAGATTATACGTAAATCGACGAATTTTTGTTGTTGCAAAAATAAAGAAACTTCGTTTTACACAGATACTTAAGATAATTATGAAAGCTTCTATATAATTATTCAATTTTTACTTTATGTAAATAAAATAAAGTACATAATTACTTCCAAAAGTAAATAACTAAATAAAAATGATATATAAACAATTTCCTAGCCATTAAAGTTATACCTTCCAAAACATAATTTAAATAAGATAAACATAAAAGCAGTAAAAACATCCCCTTATATATTATATATATATATATATATATATATATATATATATATATATATATATATATATATTTTATATATATATATATATATTATATATATATATATATATATATATATATATATATATATATATATATATATATATATATATATATATATATATATATGGTAATGACATAAATTCATAATAAACTTTATCATAGTGTATGAATGTAAAAGCATACGTATATAATTTACAGAGTATATGGGAGGTCTATAATTAAGTGCTCTCATCTCACATTAATACATATTATAACGGTTAATTTCGTGTAGCAAAGAGTAAAAAGCAACATTCACTCTGGATTTTGAATTGAAGGGGAAGAGGATATTACTTTGGTACTGATTAGGTTTAATAACAAACTAAAAGTTTTTCTTAAAGTTCCCTTGCTCCCTTGCTTGTTAGTAGGGTATATTTTGATGGTATGTCTTACTTGTCGTACAACTATTTCATTTATATTTTTACTATTTGAATCATTTTAATATTCTTGTTCTTTTTATTTTACCTCTTTCTCACGCTTAAAGTTAATAGTAACAGCTACGTATGATAAAATTTTCAGAACCCGTGACTAATAGATAAGAGAGTAAATAATTATTGAAATTAACATGGGCTCTGATGGGACTAACACTTCAACAAATCGTAATTTAAAATCTAGCATGGTGACCCTCCATTTTTTTTTTTTTTTTTTTTTTTTGAATTTTTGATATCTTAATGTATTACTGCAAAATTTCAGATTTTTCTTTCTTTACAATTTTTTAGTCAAATCCCGCAGTACCTGAATTCCCGCCTTAATCTGTAGTTTACAATATACATAATACGTTATAATAATTTTTTTATATTTTTAATTGCTATCGCAAAATGCACGTGTAAAAATTCATAAGAAATTTTTCTTTGAAAATAAAATAAAATTCCAAAGTAATATCTCAAGGCATATAATTTGATTTACTTTGGTGTTAATTTGGAAATCTCCCACTAATACTATGAATGTATGATTCATATTTTGCATGCGTAATTAATAAATTGGCTTTGAGTTAAGATTCTTCTGCCAAGAGTCAATGTACTTATCCACGCGACAATAACTGCCAGATTTATAGATTTAAAAAAAAAATCTTCTAAGAATTGAAAATGAATTATGAAAATTCTAAGATGTTTCTAAGTAATATGATATGATTAATCTACATATTGAATTGCATCTTTATTTTATAAAATAATCAGTTCTAAACTAATAAGAAAGTATACCCATAATAAGTTAAAAATAAATTTGAAGGATCTATATTATTTTTAAGTAAAAAAAGTAGAAATTGTATGCGCTGTGTTTGTTTTCCAAAAGTTGATGTTTCCTCTTGACTTCTTGGCACAAGCTTCGTATGTGACACCTCTGTAAACATTGGTACGACGACCAGTGTGCTCTTTATGAATTTCTTGTCGAGAATTCAGAACTGAAGTGAATAATCATGTTTTGACACTTCTAAACTTTAAATAAGGCGAATGCTTGTTTTTTTTTTTAAATTAAATATCTATCAAATTTATTAACATCATTAAATTATATCTGCGAAAATTATTCAATTATTCAAATGCTTTTTAGAGCCCATACAAAAAAAAAAGGTAAGAAAAAGAAAGAAATCTTTTATATCTTAAGCTTTAGAAATATTAAATCATTTACTCAATTGACGAATTGAAGATACCTTTTTATGCGCACCAGACTATGCATAATTTTATTATTATTTTTTAAAGCCCAGTATAACTTGATAAAATTATATTTAAACTGAATTTTCTTTGCCTTTCGTAAGAAATTTTTATTTTTTA
This sequence comes from Ecdyonurus torrentis, assembly GCA_949318235.1. Lineage (NCBI taxonomy): Eukaryota > Metazoa > Arthropoda > Insecta > Ephemeroptera > Heptageniidae > Ecdyonurus > Ecdyonurus torrentis. Next base: position 11,069,432 of record OX439129.1, read on the forward strand.
ATGGAGTTCCTTTCAATCTTTTGTCATCTCTTTTTTTTTTTTTTTTTTTTCTATCTGCGTACTTAATTAAAATTCAAGCAGGTTAGCTTATAGTGTGGCTGTGGCAATGGAATGTTCAAAACAAGTGAGCGGAATAATTTTCTAACAAGGCAAAACTTTTATCTAAGTAGTGATTATTATAATTTTACAAACTGCTAAAAAGAAAAGTTCTTTCTTAAGGAAAGAAAAAAAAATTATAAAGACACTCGGAAGAATATAAGATATAAAAAAGGCTATGTAAAAAAAGTAATAAATTTTATTTTAATAAATTTAATACTCTTCTTGACATTTACATAAATAAACCAAAAAAATACATAATTTTTCTTTGCTTATATAAATATGAAAAAAAAAAAAAAAAAAAAAAAATCTTGCAAGAAAAACTTCATAGCAGTTTTTAATACATTTCAACAAAATTACGCAAATTATTACATACAAAAATTGTACATACAATTTAATATCTTGGCTTTTATTTGTTAAACATATTTTATTATTATTTTAATGTACTTATTTTACCATAAAAACTTATTAACTTAGATGTAGAATTGAATGAATTTTTTATTTTAGAATATAGGCTATTATGCAAATTTGAAGTAAGTAATTTGTTCTTTTATTTTATTATCATAATTTATTTTTGTATTTCATCATGTTTGAATAAACATGTTTAAGTTCGGTAAACAACTTAATATTTTGTCAAGAAAAAATAATTTACATGAAAGTTGGAAGTTATGAATTGATTGCAGTATATTGATTAACTTCTGATGTCAGCTCACAGTAATGTGACGTTGCACTGCATTATTTAGCTCTATAATGTGCTTTTATATGCACATTCTCTGTTGCATGCATCATCAGCTTTTTTTTTTTTTACTTGCTTTAAAGTGTACTTTTATCTACAACTATTACAAGATTTTTTTTTTTTTTGAAATTTATATATAAAGCACATTTTTCCTAAGATAAGAGTTTCATTTAGGCTACACTTTAGGGTGTTAACAGCATCATTTATACTAAAGAAACTACGTTATATAACCCACTTTTTTTTTGTCATATACTTTTAACATTTTGTATTGAAGATGATAATTTGTTAACATAAAATATTTAAATCTGTGTGAATTTTATATAAAAAAACACGTTTTATATTAAAATGATACTTGTAGATAGAGCTATAGTGCGATATGAATGTAGTAGTGGGTACAACTATGAGTGTCTATTGGAGAACAGCTGTCTTAGTGGTACACACGGTATAGTGTGTATGTATGTCCATGGCACACGGCTAAAGATAGCGAAGCAAAAGGCACACTCTATAGTAAGCAGCTATAACATCGTGTTTTAGATATTGTTTACATCCCTTTTTGCTCTTCTCTGCTCTCTTTTAACACGTATTGTACCATCGTACTGTTATATAAGATACTCTAACAGTGAGCTTCACCTTTTTATATTCAATTTATACTAACGTTATTGAACAAAACGCCAAAAATACCCTCTTTTTATTTCTTGACATGATCCACTTTTGAAATGAAATAAATTTGCCTATGCAACATCATAAATAAATAAAATTCCATTATAACTAAATTGTACTTAACTTATGAAATAAATCAACAATTTTTTTTTACTCAACAGAGTTTTAGCGACGACCTAACAACATACCTTTTAAATTCATTAAACACAAAATGGAACACCCAAAAGCATGTCCAATTTTTACTATTACTCAAATGTAACCCCGCATGAGAGCGCAAAAAAAATTGTAAAGTAGGCAAAATGCACAAATTTTGAACATTTACGAAGTAAGGATTGTTCACATTCATTAGAAAAAGTTTTACGGGTTGCATAAGCTAAAAATTTGATTATATGTTTAGGGCGTCAAAATTAGGTTCTTGACAAAATAATTTTTTTTTTTTTTTTTTTTTTTTTTTTGAAAATCCTTTTTTGTGTTTGGTAAATTAAAAAGGCATATTGTATGGTCTGGACGATTCCTTTAAGTACAAAATCCTACAAAAATTTGATTTTGTGTATTACAGTACTGTAACTATTTCTTATAAAAAAAAATAGAGAGAGTTTAGGGCCATGGTTTAGGGTTAAATTTTACAAAGTTCATAATCTCACGCAGATTTTGGTCATTTGAAAGTTTATAAGTTAAAAACACCTGTATGTGTAAAACTTTTTTGTTATTATAGTTTTAGAAAGTTTGCAGATGATCTGCTATTCGTGTAACACCACAGGTAAAAACTTTTCATGAACAGTGAAATTTCTGGTCACGTTGATGCAATTTATAACTGACAACACATTTTATACTCATTTTAATGACTGGTATGAGAATGATTAATTAATTTGTGACGCAATATCAGAGTCTAAAATTTGAAACATGAGAATAATTATAATTATACTTGTTAGTTCAAGTTTTCAAACTACCAATATTCAACAAAAAGAATTTTATATTTTGATTAATAAAATACTAACAAGTATATATATATATATATAAATATATATATATATAAACAAAAGGATATTTATGAATAAATATCCACATATAAATATTTCAATATTTTGATGGTTTGTTAGTATAAATTAAATTACATTTCAGCTTGAAATAAGTTCCATATAAGGATTTTAACGTAAATTGAACTAAAAAAGATTTGACTATTTTCTTTTCATTAGAAAAAAATGAGGGGTCTCCATCTCTCTCTCTCTCTCTCTCCTTTAATTCCATCCAATATTAGTATAAACTGTAAAGTGATCTCTGCTATGTTTTTATCAGTAGATAATTCTCCCTATCATCTAAAACATTTAAGCACGGACCACTTTGTTAATCTAGAGTCATCGTACAAATAAGCGTAAAACTAACTCTTAACTCAAATGGCTTTCTAATCGATCAATATGATTTCCTAGCATTTTCTGATCATGTCCAAATGCAGTTACAAAGAATCTTTTATGATAAAACATAAAAGTTAATAAGGAATTTTTTTTTTCATTATTATTATTTTGTGATAGAAGTTCCATTACTATAAAGCTACATTTATTAAATTACTTTTTTTTTCTCACACAAACAATTTAGAATGACTTGCTTTTTTTATATCAATTTCTTTTTACTTGAAAAATAGAATTCTCTAAACTCTTCTTTTTCTTCAAAAGAATTATTGGTTTTTCATCTTTACTAGACTGAAAATAATCGCATCAACAAGAAAAAAATAGAAAAATAAGTTTTAATATTGTTACACAAAGTCTTTTTTTTTTTTTTTTTTTAAACAATAAAGGCAGAAGTTATAATGATTTAAACTTATTTATTAAATAACTGAGTTTAATGGTTGAATTATGGAAATTTTTAGTTAAAATTAAAGCACAATTTCATTTAGTGAAAAATTTAGGAACGAATTGCATGCGTTAGAATTTTAAAGGAAAAACCTTACTTAATTATATAACCGCAACAGGCTGTTTAGCAAAGCATATTATACAGCAAGAGTTTAAAATATAAATACTAAAAACACCTTAAAATTAATGCAATTAAATCATAATATGTAATGTGAATATGCAACTTACATTCATACAATTTTAATATGAAAATAAAAATACATTAACGTATACAGTAACAGGAGATATATCGTGATAAAAATATGCAATGTAAGAAAATCACAAAAGCTGAGTACCTTATTAACTTCAATTCTCAATGTAAACAAGAGAAAATCATTGTATTCTCAAGTCTGCTATAGTGCTTAAGATTTTTCTTTATAAGCCAATCCTATTGAAACGCAAGTGGCTCTCGCTGGACAACAATGGAAAAATAAAACAGATTCTGTGCACGTCCTGTATCTTGTTATATAATATTGATTCAATACAGGTAAACAAGTGGATTCGGAGCAAAACCAAATTTGTCAAAGATACGTGTTTTTTTAGTATTTATAAAAATACGTTATCAACACATTTAATCTTGTCACTTTAGCATATTCTATTCTTAGATTTAATTCCCTTCTGATTGGATGTAAATTTCAAATACATGTAAATATATTTGTCGTGACATTATATAATTCTCAAGCGATTTTATTAAAGTTTTACTTCAGTTCAACTACACGTAAAATGAAGCTAAAGTTGTTTCTACAGATATCATGATCAAAACTTTATAACAGAACATCTGTTATTGAATATTTTTGCTAGTAGTGTAGAGTACACGAAAATATTGGCATGTACACGGATGTTAAGTTTTAAAAATTAAAAACTAACAAAAATAATTTTTTGTTACAACGTTTCTTATATTAATGTACAAAAAGGCTGTATTATTGTTTGAATAGACCGACGCTTGTTCTAACGTTTTTGTTACTGTATGAACTGCCTGGGTGAATTATATATATATATATATATATATATATATATATATATATATATATATATATATATATATATATATATATATATATATATATATATATATATATCTAACAGGTGTATACAATTCAGATTTCAAGTTTATAATATGTGTATTATTTTAACTGCAGCTTGCACTTTATCTATTATAATATAATTAATGAGCAATAGAAGCGTAATAAACATCATTATAAAAGTAGGCCAACTGGACGGATCTGTTATTTAAATAATATTTTCCTATTGTTATTTAAATTATCCAAAACAAAAGATAATAATTTTATTGATGTAAACTTTTTTTAATTAGTTGCTTTTTATTAAAGGAAAAGAAAATGTTTGCTTAACTTTTTTTTTTTTAAAGAAATGAGAGTTAATTAGTTACATTCTTTTAAACAAAGTAAAGAAAACTGAAAAGATGTTAAGAGATATATAGAATAAAAGAAAACAATTAAAAATTAAAATTTCAGATTAGAAGAAAAATGACATTTATTTGTACTGGTATAAATTTTACCTAATGCTTTCTTATTTCTTCATATGCATTGTATTATTGTATGAATTAAATGAAAATAATAATTAAACAATAAAAAAAATGACATTTTACATAAAAAGAATGCAAAAGCATGTAAAATAAATTTTATATTTAAATTTAAAACAATGAAATTCCAACTTTTTTTATTGTAAAAATAAAACTTTTTACTTCAGAATAACAATATATAAAAAATGAAATCAATTATATTAAAAGGTAAATAAAAAATTTGGCAATTTGTTTTCAATTGAGTTAACATATGCACATGGTTTGCAAGTTGGAAGGGAGTGAGGTTGTGCTCCTGTGCTTCCTTCTCCATTGTTATTTCAGGAGAAAACGCAGGGCGGGTGAGCTGAGCAGGCAGGCAGGCAAAGCGGGGAGTCCCACAACGACGGGTATAAGAGAGGTCATGATTAAAGCAGAGCTGCTGTTTTCATCATTGCTTAATGCACTGCATCTTAATCATAACTTAAACGTCAATTAAGTCATTTTAATCCGTCCTTATATTTTGTCTATAATACTGAAGATATGTTTAGCAAAATCTTAGTTTTTTTCTTGTTTTCTTAAAGTAAAAGTTTTATACTTTATGCTTGAGATTGTAGATCCAAAAGTGTCATCACCGTTCAGATAAATGCCAACCAACATAGTAATGAGAGCTAGAGGCTCTACTCTTGTTATTATTATAAATACTCACTGAAATTTATCAATTTTATGAAGTATGGGTATCAATACTAAAATCCATATTAATTACTAATTCAGATAGTAAAGCGTCTTACTGTTAGACTTATACATAATTATGCTACGAAAAAAATATTTTACATTGATACGCTATTTAAATAATATTGTCAATCATTTTGTTATTTCATATTGAATTCTTTCCTTCCATGTTATATAATTTCTGTTTCATTTTAAAATGCAGTTTTCAATAATAACACTAATTCTCATGGAAACAAAAATTGGCTCTCTTGATTAAATAACTGCTTTCAAAATTCTTAGTTATTTAAGATATATTGTCTCTAATTTACTTTTAACGTAAAACTAATTTTTACCAGAGATAAAAGAAAACAAAATGTGGATTTATTTTAGATTGAAATATAGGTATGATGACCAAGACACAAAATGTTGGCTAAGTGTTTCATTCTATAATTGTTTGGCATTTTGTCAAAACTTGTACTTTGTTGTCTTAATTGTCTCAAACTTGTGTATCTTTCGTCACATAAAAAGAGACAAAAAAGTTTTGTTATAATACTTAAGACTCTTTATAGCTTAAAATTTTATCAGTATACAAGCCGGCTTTAGAAAATATTTATTATTATTATTATATTGTTTCCCGACGAGATTTACTCTTGCGTGTATGTGTTTGAACCAGCGTTTAGTAAACATGAACAATGCGTGTAGCATTTTTTTTTTAAGCGATCCAGAATATGTTTACCGACTCACCGCACTATACTATTTTTAAACTAATAATTGGTTTATTTTTAAAAGTAAACATTACAGCTCTATTTTTCATAAATTTTATTTTGTGGTTGAACGCAAACGTTGAAATAAAAGCTTTTTATTAATTTAATCGTCTATAAAGTTATAGCTAAGGTATGAAATAAAATACAATATTTTCAATGATTTTATTATTTTTATTCAATAAACGTATTCATGCGATTTGCAAATAAATAATTTTGCATTGAGCAATGTTTATAATCAGAGTACAGGTCATCCGACGAGAAAGAGAACACGCGCCTGCTGAATGCTGAATAACTGATTGCATAAGAATAGCGTGTGGCTCCGGTAATGTCGGGGTTTAATCTTTCTTCGGAGCGGGTGTACGTTGGGATTAAAACGTACACCTTTTTGCTTGAAAATACGTTTCAAATATATTTTGAAAAGCATGAAAATGCACTTTAAAGTTGCATAAAAAATTCCTTAAACCAAGAGAGAAAAAAATCCTCCATATAAATATATCAGATTATAATGTGCAAAATATGTACATTTTTTGTAACAAAAACAAGCCCAATTGACTTCAGTATAACAATATGTGTTATGTTCTAGATAACAATGAAAATAAACGGGCTTGACCATGTACAAAGTTTTTATCTGTAAAAACAAACCTTTTTTTTATTTATTTTTTATTATTTTTTTTTTCACAAATGACGTCACTGATTTTTAGATTTAAAAGAAGAAAAAAAAGTTTAGTCTTGTTATATCAATGATAAATATTTTCAAGATTACTTTTGTTTAAGTGATTTAAATTGTATTATTTCTATAGTGAGAATATAAGTGAGGTCAACATGTGGCGTGTATATGGGTTCCTCATATGCCTAAGGGATTTCAAAAATACTCCCAAACTTACCATTTATCTCGTTCACGTAACCACACCATGGAAAAACACTAAAGAAAAAACTTTTTAAACCCTTCTCTCTCTCTCTCTCTCTCTCTCTCTCTCTCTCTCTCTCTCTCTCTCTCTCTCTCTCTCTCACTCACTCACTCACTCTTTTCTCTTAGATAATAAATTTTTTATTTTCAGAATAATTTATTTTAAAATACGACCTACTTTAAAAACCTCTTCTTATTGTCTTCGAAAATATAAAATGTCAAATTGAAAGAAAAAAAAATGTTGTAGTTTTATTTAAAAAAAAAAAAAAAAAAAAAAGACAGATAGCTTGGTGCAGTATAAAACTGTATTGCACCTATAAAGAGAGAAATAAAAAGTGCAAGTATATAATACAGATTGTACAACACATACTGTACATGCAGTACATACATACAAAGATTTATTTTAAAATATTTCTGGAGGAACTACATATCTCTATATCTTTGAAACAAAAGAAATCAAGTTGGTTAAATCAATGCTCGTCTAAACATGCATTTATGTAAAATAGCGTGTATGAATTGTTTAAAAAATACTAAGAACTGACGAGGGTAAATTCTTCATTATTTATTCTTTTGTTAGAGTTTTTTGTATTTAAATTCACCCCTATGTAGTAATTATATGCTTAAGGGATAACTCATACGCAATGCATCATCAAGCGACTTTATACTTGAAAGTAACAAGTAGTGTTTTTTTATATTTATATGTACTGTACGACTAAAATTATAATTGTTCTCAACTTACGTAAAAAATTAACATTCCAAAAATCAATTGAGTATTGCTTGTAATACACTTTAAAATTAAAAGCTGTCTTCTATTTAATAATTTTTCACAGAACAATCAAATTTTTTTCGTGTTCCTTGAAACCAGAAGTAAATATATTGTTACTATCATTTTTAATAATTTTATATCATACTTTTTTGATGAAATTTTTAGCAACCTGCATTTTAGTTTTAAAAACTCAATAACTAGTAATTTTTCGGCTTCAAAATGTTCATAGAGTATTTTTTGTTAGTAAAAACTAAAGGTATACAATAATGAAAATATTTATTTAAATAAAGTCCTTTCTGCATTCAGTTTTTTTTTAATTTTTTTTTTGTTATGAAAATACAATAACATCCGTGATAATAAATTAATTGTTAAACTTAAATTACATTACTCAATTATAAATTCATACGTTAAAAGTAAATAATATTAAATAAACACGTAATTTTAATTAAAAATGGAAATGGGTTGAAAAAACAAAAACACGATAGACATTTTTTCCCCATATTTTTCATACTTGTTTAAGCAAGCATTGTAAAACGAATGGCTTATTTAATATTCTTTTTAAAAAAAATTTAGTATGATTTACTTTACATGAAAAACCACAGTGAATTTAATCAATAACCTTTCAATTTTTTGTTATTTAAATTTCACTTATCGTATTCTACGTTGTCAAAAATATTTTCACTGTCATATTTTTACGTTTTAATTTAATAAATGTTTTCAATTTGTAAAATGATTTTTTTTTTCAATTACGATAATTGCAAATAAAATGCCAAATATTAGAATTACTAATACATGGTCAGATGGTAATAAATAAAGAACATAAAGAGAGATAGAGAGAGAGAGAGAGAGAGAGAGAGAGAGAGAGAGAGAGAGAGAGAGAGAGAGAGAGAGAGAGAGAGAGAGAGAGAGAGAGAGAGAGAGATAGAGAGAGAGAGAGAGTATACGAACTTATAGTTTGTTTCATTACGTTGGAAATAATGCAATAATAATGAATATTCTGTCATTTAAAATTTTCCATTTTCGTTTATATATATTATATATCATAAGTTAGGTTTCATATATTATTAAATAAAAAATGTGAAGACCACTAAATATAATTGAAAAACAGAAAAAAGAAAGATCTTATTCGAGAATACAATATTGTGAACTCACTATCCTTCAACCCTTAAACTTTATCACAACTACCACTCAAGACTACCACAACCACAAGCTTTACCACCACGAAAAAAAAAAATGTTGTCACTTTTGAAGGGTGCTAAAACTATCACATGATATAAGACATGTTTTTAAAAAGTTTTATATCTTATTTATTTGAAGCAAGAGCAAGAAGTGCACACCCAGTCACACACACTTACACACACCTCGTATTGTAAAGAAAAGTCATTTATTGTACTTGTCAAGCAAGTCAGCGGTGACGCAAGCTACCTTGGAAACACAAGGAAAAATAAGTGAGAAATGACGACGTTCTAGACAAATAGAAATATTTTTAGTTCCTATACTAAAAAAGCAATCAATTATTTAATAACATGAATGAATATAATTTACTAAATGAATATAAGTTTCAGTTCTATACAGATTTAATTTTTAAGATAAATTGATATTATTATAATAAATTACAAAGTTTTTATGATCAAATAAGGTTATTTTAATAATTTTAAAAAAGTTATATAAAATATAACGTTAACAGTATAAAAGATCACATTTTCAATTTAGTTACCATTTTGTACTCTGATGAAAAAAAAAAAAAAAAAAACAGACAAATTTTAATAATTTGCAATGATAAATTACTATAATATTGCTTATAGTATCAAAATAGGGAAATGAAATGCATTAAAAATGCAAAAAGAAAGAACAAACTTTTTCACTAATTTAAATTTCATAGATTTTAACAATGAAAATTAAAGTATAACAAGGACCCACACTTTGGTAACATAATAATATAATAATCAACATTTTTCTCAAACTATAACAAAAACAAAATAAAGGACAATAGAAATAATGAAAGTCATAATTGGTTTGTTATTGGATTTATTATTTTCTATTCAATAATTATATTATCATATCATTATGAATAAAAATTGACCAGATTTAGATTAAACTATATTAAAAAAAGGTCAACGGATTTGACCTTTATTTAACGTAATAAGCTTCAACAAATTTATTCAAGTTAAAATTAGAGCCATATTCAAACTTTATATTCATTTTTTTTTTAACTTATGATTTATGAATAATTTTTAAATTTAGTTTAATTATTTCTTATTCAAATTAAATTAAAATCAACCCTTACAATAGATTATAGGATACAATTCATTAAATTTTTTATGCTTTTTTTTTCTACATGAATATGGTACCTGTATATAATGTAACTGTAAATAAGATAACTATTTTGTGATATGTTGAAAATTAATACAAACTATTTCAAGTTAAAGTTATAACTATTTGGAGACGTTCTAAAAAGCACCAAAAAGTCCCCATAACCCAGCAAACTTGAAAACTGTGGTCCGCTAAACAGCCTTTTAAAACTCTCAGTTTTAGTGGCATTCTTTAAACTTTAAACACGTAAAGACGTAATCTTACAAAAGAAGCTAGCGTCATTCACTGCTCAGTCCACACGCTAATTAACAGTTGGCTTCGTTAACAACATCATGGAGATGAGTTGTCCCCCACTTTTTTTTTTCTGGCATGGAACATTTAAAAAAAATTTAATATTATGAAAGATGTTATTCATATGTTTTTATTAATTAAAGATTTACATAGATAAAATTTATTTTTGCAATACAGAGTACGATTCTCTGAAATTATGAAGTGTGCTTGCTTGAAAGTTTGTATGATGTAATAAAATATTTCTGAAATATTTCTAAACAAAACTCTTAAAAAAAAAAAAAAAAAAAACTTTGCAAAATGATACTTTATAGTTACGTTTAGCAGTAATTGTATCTTGTAAGTAACGCATTGAACTTTTTACTAATGAATGAAAATTTTAAGTTGTCATCCTACTCTGTTTAAATGAAGATAAAAAAAAGTATATTTAAAAAAAAGTTAATAAAAATACAGTTCTTATCAGTAATTATATTTGCTTACTTATCAATTATCATGTTAATATGTTAATTTAATTAAGAATAACTAGACATGAATTACTGTCATAGCTATACATCAAATAATGTAATTTTTAAATCAAAAATTATGATACAAAGTAAGTATAACATATATGCACTAAACTTTTCTGATTAAATAATTCTGTATAGTTACAATATGTATTCAAATGTCAATTTATATTCATAATAAAGTTGTTTTTATTAAAAATAATAAATTTATTACAAGGTTACATTTTATGTACATGATATAAACAGAATTATGCATTAAATTATAATTTTGTTTACTATACTAATATCTAGTTTTTTTTTTTTTTTATTATATTATATTATATATTTCTTAGGAGTAAAAAGAACATTTCTTTTAAAGCTACCCTAAAGCAAAGTATATAGCACGGTACTTCACTAATAATTGATTATTTAATTTTCACTCTCGTGTTCAAGTTCATTTTAGTATAAAATTTTCATGATTTTGTGTAGCTAAAGAAACAAAATTGAAACATTCTTATTTTAGTCACGTTTTTTTCTTTTTCTTATATTCACCTGTTCTCTCTATATTATATTAAAATATTTTTTCATAAATGTGTCACAAAATAATATTTTTTTTTTATTATTTAAATAATCATGTCAGTTTCAACAAAGTGTAGACAAAAATAATAAATTTATCTCTAAAATATTTACATATTATATTATCATTTTATTTGTCATGTGTCTCAAACAAGAGACAGATTAATTCACTGCTTTTGTCATTTTACTACGCATTTCATAGGTATAATAATTGTCATCATAAGACTAAAGCTATTTGTAGAAGTATTCATTTCAAATACTTATAACATTGAAATATTTTTGTAATCCTTTTTATTTTTTTTAAATTTTTTTTAAAACAAAAGTAAATGGGGAAAGTTTAAGCTTTTAAATAATTGTTGCAAGTGATTGAGATTTTTTTTCTTTTTTTTTTTTGTACCCATTTTGGCCTTTTAAAAACTTATCACGCAACAATTAGAATGACTTAAAAAAAATGTTGGGTACTTGGGCAGGTTCTGCATATTTCTTGTTGTGATAATAAACTAAACATTCGCATCAAACGAGCATCACTGAAATTGATGGTTCATTTTTTAGGCGGCATTGATTTTTTTTTTTTAACTCCCGTCTCTTCAATATCAAAAATTTCCAAACGTAATTAGATAATCATATTATAACTAGAAATTGCAATGCATTTCGTGCTTATTTTGCGATTTGGAAGATACAAAGTTCATAAATTCGGCTGACGTGCAATGGTATAATATGTTTCTCTATGTGCAACATTATTGTTAATGGTATCTGATAAAATATTTAAAAACGAACTTTTTAAAATAGTTTGAAATATTCACAATACATTTCTTATGAAAAAAACATTTTCACTTACACACGTTGCAATAATTAAAAACATTTCATTGCAAGTGGTCCATTATAATAGTAATAATACAAATTTATTCTCTTTTAACTGTATTACATAAGAATTTAAAAATCATTATGATGCATCAATTTAAAATTACACAAACAATTTTACAACTGTATGACAATAAAGGCTATAAAATATGCTAATATATTAATATATTTACTTTTTAATTTCACACTATGGTGTTGAATATATAATATAGTTTATAAAAATTCATTAAAAAAAACTAATAATATTCTAAATATTTCATGATAGTACAGTATTATATTATAATATCCCTCACTCTTAATAATTAAAATAATAAATATATTATTTAAATTTGCATGGTTAATAACTGTATGTTACAGTGAGGTGTTGTTATCTTTTATTAAAAAAAAATATATATATATTATTTATTTTTCACTTATCATTTTTATGACATTACATATATATAATATGAATAGTAAAATAATGATTGTTGGTCACACAATACTGTGCCACACGATATGCACAACTATATAAAATGTATTGTTGTCCATTCTTGTTGCTGATATCTCGTATAACAATAGACTGATGCATTGCATAAATACTACATTTAAACTTTTTATCATTTAAACTCGTTAAATAGAATAAAAAAATAAAATAAACACACACATACGTTATAAAATATTATTTGTATAATAATACTGTACACCAAACTTAATATACAGAATTCATTAAATTAATTTTACAGAATTTTTTTTTTTCACTGCAGGCAAAATAATTTAATTTATTATAATTAATGTTTATATAAAGTTTATTATTGTTTTATTTTTATATTAAATATTACTCAATATATATTAAAATTTAATTAATGTAAAGTTTTATATATAAAATATACATTTACTATTTAATGTATATTTATTATTATTTACTATTATTTTTGCATAAATATGTATTGTACATTATTTTATTTTTGCCTTTTTTTTCTGATCACAATATTATACGATACGGTGACAGAAAACACTGCAAATTTCAAAAAGTGGTAGTCAGTTTTTAGAATTTACTAAACATGGCGCCAACGTTTTGTACTTAAGTGGAAAAAAAATACGCCCCCGTAAAAAAAAGGACTGATAAAAAATGTATATTGAAATAAAAAATTGTAGCGCGTTATAGTGTACAACAAAAAGCATTTTTCATAACAATACTCCATAGTATACTGTAGGATAGTGGAGAGTGAGAGAGAGAGAGAGAGAGAGAATTTCAGATAAGCTGGATGCTACCATACAAAAGTGCTTTCAGATTTAACGTTTTCAACTTCCTTAACGATCCAAAAGTCTCAATAACTGAAGGCAGGGTGCTTAAATGTATAATATAAACTAACATAAATCTTTTTACTTCTCCTTTACCAAATAATAACAATAACAAAAGATCACGTCTTTTTGTTATATTGATTTCATTTAATCGTTAAAAATTATAACATTATATAATCTAAGCTTGCTTTCATTTTATTATTTTACTTTCAAAAGACGTTATATATAGTCAGTTGAATAAATTGATTAACAATCGGATTTTTTTTTAAAGTGTAGTGCCAGTTAGTGAAAATGGCATAGCTTGAGAATAAGAAAAAGCACACCATGGAGAAATAGTACGTGTCATTAGTTGAAATTGTAACTTTGTATATATATATATATATATATATATATATATATATATATATATATATATATATATATATATATATATATATATATATATATATATATATATATATATATATATATATACTGATACTTTTGTGAAATAGAAAATAAAATATTTGCTTGGAAAGCCACTTTTATTGTTGTATTGTTACAATCACTATTTTTTTAATGTCATTCTTAACAAATTCTTTTACGCGGATGCACATAAACCAACGTTTTGTTGTCAGGAAAATATCTCCAAGTGAACATAAAAAATTCAATTTTACCAAACTATACCCTTGTGACATATTGTCTTCTGTGTTTACATTTGTGTTTATTTCTTTGTTAGCTTCCTTTATTTACACGCAAACACTCTGATTATGTTTAATATTGCAACCTGTCTCTAATTAACTGTCTGGCAGATGATACTATGATTGACCTGAGAGATAAAATTTATCTCTATTTATCAGTAAAATGATCTTCTATACTAAATAGAAGATTGAAAAACATAAGTGCTACATTTTCCAAGGAATGAACTCTGTGAGAAAATGTGGATACGGAGGAAGAATCACTCTATTACCGCAACGCCATAATAATGTGGGAAAAAACATTTTGTAGAATACGAAAATAAATTGAGGAGAAAGTCTGTAACAATTGCATCAAAAATCTCATTTTACTCTAAGGCACAACTAAACAACTAAACTCTAAGTCAACTAAAACAAAATTATATTTCAAAATAGAAATATATATACAAAAAAAAAATCAATATTATTATATATCGTCTGTCCAGATAAGAATATTGAATTACAATTTAACATTTAAAATTTCGGTATACAAAAAAAATGAACATATAAATTTTTGTTTCAACAGCATAGAAAATTATACCCTAAAAAAGAAAAATATTTTCCAATATGTTAACAAAACAAAATATTGGAATAGAATATTTTTATTTCAACGTTTCTTTGAAGTAAAGAAAAAAAAATCAAGCGTATTCTTGACGAAAAAAAAAAAAAGTTTACGAATACATAGAAGAAAAATAGCAACGTATAGGTTTAAATGTTTCAACGAATGACCAAAGCTTTAAAATTACCAAGCAATCAAAAATCAAAAATAGAATTACATTTGAGAGATTATTTATACATATACATGCTATAATATAAATATGCACTTTTAAGAAATATAATTTATAATCTAAAAATGTTTGTCTATACGTAATAGCTGTGACCTTTAAAGTTATATAGATACAAATTTATTACTACTTCTTTGCTATAAATAATACTTAAAGAAAAAGTTTATGAGCAATTTTAGATATGAAAGGATTGCAAAGTAAGTTAGTGTTATTTTTAGTTGAGTTCAGATGATAACACCAATGTTAAAAAGAAAGTTTAAGTCTTACGTTTATATAATATAATATATAAGAAGATTATTATAGAAAAATATTACTTCTCTGAGCAGTTCAGCTTGAGGTAGATACTTTTTTTTTTTTCTGTAGAAGGGAATGGGAATTTTTAAGGTACTAAAATATTATGTTATCTAAGGGACAGGAAGTGTATATGGATAGTTTCAAAATTTTAACCTAAAAAATCCTATTACATAGAATTGAACGTATTCTTTGTAGCATTTTGTAATAAATGCACACTTTGGTTTGATATCCCATAATAGATTATAATTCTTCTTTCAACTGTTTTATTGTAATATACTTATTAATAACTTACAAAAATGCTTAAAAATTAACTCCAGAGAATCTAAGAAGAATTAAGTCTAGTATGTACTGTATCCAGTTAATATTTATTTTATACTTAAAGGATTAGACCAGAAGAAAACAAGCATTTATGTCACAAAACACTTGAGGGGACTTACATAAATAACTTTAGTTTGTCTCAAAACCCAACTGTAGTTCCGTAGCAGTGATAAAAAAATTTCAATTTATGCAACCCGCACAACATTTTGTTACTAATTTTTGCTTGTTTCTGACGTCAGAAACACGAATAGTCACGCAAATTGCATACTTTACAGTATTTTCTTGCTTTCTCGTGGGGCTACATTAACATTCTGGTAAAAATTGTCATCAGTTTTGAAGATCCCATTTCATGTTTATTCATTAAAAAGTACATGTTGTTTTATGTGGTCTATGGCTTTAAGTAGATAACCTTAATTTAATGAAAAATTACAAATATTGATAATTTTATACTCTATAGTTTTATATGTTTTCAATAATCCATAAAATATAGATAAAACAGTTAGTTGTGTAAGCAAATTTCAGTACACTCATGTTTAAATATTACTTGGACTAAAGTTTTGTACCAGATTATATATGTTCACAGTACTCCTTCATACAATTTTTTCTATCATATCTTAACTTTATATATAAAAAAATCTACCTCAGTCAGTTATTTTTTTATATCAAAATAAAATATAAAAATTTATAATAACGTAAACGTTGATCCAATAATCGCAGCTGTTTAAATCAGTTTAGTGGAATGATGCGTCTGCTCAACACTGTATGTTGCCAATATTTTATAAATATATAAAATAATTCCCTCTATATTATATACTTGACTATATATATATATATATATATATATATATATATATATATATATATATATATATATATATATATATATATATATATATATATATATATACACACACATACACACATATATATACACATATATATATATAAACCAAAATTATGTATATGAATTTTTTTTATATATAAAATAAATTCCTTTTCTCTGGGTTTGACTTTATTTGAATAGAATAAAAGTTGTATAAAAAAATTTTTGTTACAGTACATTTATTGAGATAATTAGGTTTTTCTGTTCCAAGTATACGTACTGTACAATACGTTATGAATTTTATATATTTATGTACCGTAAGATCGTTACTTTGAATTTCATTTTTAATATTATTATTTAATCATGTAAATTTTTTTTTTGAAGCATTTTTTTTTTAATTTAATTATTATTGTGATGAATTATTCTGCTATAATTTTCACTCACAGATAGTGAAATTTTTTTTATTATTTAATACTGATCTACTGAACTGTGAAAATTTTGTTTCATAACTTATTTATTACAAAAACGTATAAGATGAGAAAAAAAGTTATCAAGTAAGATTTATATTTATTAATTATTTTTCAAACATATTTTAAAAATGTTGAGATGTTATTAAATTTAAAATAAAATTATGATATAGACCTAAAATAATTACGAAAGTAATATTTCTTAATACTGTATGAAACACACACACACACACACATTTCTAATTATTTTGCTAATGATAGAACTTTTAATACTAATGTACTGTATATTTTGAAAAATGAAGAGAAAAATATGATTATAAATGAGTGTCATGTGTATATGTGGTGGAAGCAAACAAGAAAAATACTCTTTGTTGGTCGTTATAACGTAAATGTCCAACGTGGTGGCTTTATGTTGTTAACTAGACAACGCCAACAAGCAATTAGAGGAAAATTTCGCTGTCTTTGAAGTCATTGTATTTTATTTACCTCGTAGTAAGCTCGTATATAAAGTTAAAATAATAACTCAAAATCTAGCATGTAAGAAAAATCTAAAACCAACATTTTTTTTTTTTTTTTTTTTTGCTGTATAATATTTTTTATTTTTTATTTATTTATTTCTTTTTTTTCTCTGTTATCCTCTATTCAGAGCAACTATTTGTACGTCATTTACATATCTATATGGGATTTTCAACGTTCTGAATCTCACAAATGTAGTGATGAATCGATTGCTTTTTTTTTTTATATTGTGTCCCGTGTCACGCAAAGCCAAACTAAAAATGTTATACTCATCGCTTAGATTCATATCGATTTTTATTGAATGTGAGATATAAAAAATAAGTATATTTCAAAATATTTCATATAAAAAAGAAAAACATGAAATATAATGTTGAGAATCTATGAAATATATGATGCGATAGTAAGTGCCTATACTTTACACAAAAGATTACCCTAATATATTTTTTATACATCACGAAATACTTTTTTTTTTTCGAATTGAAATACAATAATATTATTGACGATTTGTCAAATTTCAAAAAAAATCTTTTCATGAAATATCATTTGTCATCATTTTCTTACTTTATTTTTACTCCGTGTTTTTATTGACTCTCAGCCTTTATTTACTTTTTTTTCCTCGTCTTAATAGCGTGAACGCTATAAGCTGGGATTGACACAACATTAGTGGAAGAAAAACGGTCACCCATCCAAGGCGTGGTCAATGATCATGTTCAGCACCACTGAACTTTCAGAAACACATTTTATTTACTTATAGAAATTTTATATATATAATATTTATGGTGAAATGCATTTCACTTTTATAAAGAAAATAATGTCATTGCAATTTTACCACTTCATTTTTCAAAGGCCAATTTATTAAAAAGTAGATTGAATGTTTAATAATAGTAAAAAAAAAAAAAAAAAATTACTAGCTGGAATATTCTTTTATTGCTATTCATGTTAGAAACTCAAACTACCAAACATTTAATACTGTGAAGAAGTGTTTAATTAATGTACAAATAAACCCAATTTTCTATTTACAAAATTTTAAATTTATTATTATTATCATTATATTATATTTTTATGTTTACTGATTCTTTTAAAAAAATGTAATTTTTTTATTGTATTAATTTCAATATAAAAAGATTATGAGTTATGAGAGTATAAATTGTCTTGCAAAGTTATAATCCAATACAAAACTCTGTGTAAATGAAATTCTAATTTAAATTTTATACTCTTTAGAACAGATAAAAAAATATAAGCAACAACTTGTTATAATTTTTAAATTTTATCATCAGCATTTTTATTCTCTTCTTCCCTTTTTATTTCACTCTCTCTCTCCCTCGCCCTTGCTCTCAGTCAATATTTCATTAAGCTCGTTTTCATATTTATTATTTTTTTTTTTAAAAAATGAATAAGGTTATAAAGTTACACAAGTGGTTGATGTAAATTAATTTAAAATTTATGGAAATGGGTTAGAAAAAAAATAATGTTACTATTTTGTGATAGTGAAATAAACAGATCAACAAAATGTTAAAATAAATCGTTGTTGTGTTTAGCTTCACAGCAAGTGGCTGCATGATCAAATCATCGAACTGATCGCTCGGAAAATATGACAGTTTTTATCAATCAAAATGATGATGTATATATATGCAATACATCACGTATCAATATGTTTTTTTCTTTTAGATATGAAAAAATAAAACGATAATACTATATAATAAAATGTGTTATTTTTTTTCTATACAAAAGCTAAACATTTTCATTGTTACCTATGCACCATTGTTAAACGAAAGTTTTGTTATACATATTTTACTTGCATTAGCATTAGCATTTCCTTCATAAGATAGTTTTAGAATAAGATTTGCTTAAGCTTTCAAGATAATATTTTAAAACTTGAATAATAAGCCTTCTCAAAATCTCATTAAGAATCCATAACACTACCTACTAAAGTGTTAAATAGTCATTTTAAAAGTTATTACATTCTCTATATTATATAGTTTTTTAAGTATTGCTCTCAAACGCCGTAAAAATTGACAGTTTACTATTTTAAAATGCTAGATTCAATTTAAATATTTTAAGCCACTATTACTAATTTTACATCGAAATCGCATATTATTACGTTCTTAAAAACTAATAACAAAAAATTGAATTTTATTTTCATTTAGACGTCAATGTACTCATATAATACTGATGTATGAAAAGAAAATGTAGTTATGTAAGAAAAATGAGGGTGATGTATTGAAAGTATGCATGAAGCATGCAGGCGATATGTAAAGTTGAATGTACTGGGTGAGAGAGGCTATCATCAGAGAGCAACATATGGACATATGGAATTTGCTCAATTGGCATGCAGCCTCGTGGCGCCTGCTTCTGCCTAACCCTACACACACACACAAACACATACACACACTCGAGTATTTGTATCTTTATTACACTCAATATTACTCCAGTAGCGAGCATGCCTCAAGCTACTAAGCCTGATACATTATTCGTTTGATCCCCATCAACCAGACCAGCCACTAAAGCGTAATCAACGCAAAAAAAAAAAAAACAAAAAAAAAACTATTCTCTCTCTCTCTCTCACTATGTACTGTATATCATGACTTACTTCTTAAATTTTAATTACATTTCTATAGATTTTATCTGCAATGCTTAATGTGATTAAAAATATTTTCTATTAGTTGAAGCTTATACTGTTCACATGTTACTATTAT